>JANRMT010062814.1:43222063-43234397 GCA_026402145.1 Polypterus bichir lapradei
CATACAGACAGACATACATACAGACAGATAGGCAGACAGACAGGCAGGCAGGCAGACAGACAGACAGACAGATAGACAGACACTGACAGACAGACAGACAGAGAGACAGACAGACGGACAGACACATACATACAGACATACATACATACAGACAGACAGAGACACATACATACATACATACAGACAGACAGACAGACAGACAGACAGACACATACATACATACCTACATACAGACAGACAGGCAGACAGACAGACAGACAGATAGACAGATACATACATACAGACATAAATACATACCTACATACAGACAGACAGACAGGCAGGCAGGCAGGCAGGCAGACATTGTCAAACCCCTTTAATTGAATTTAAGGTCATGGAAACCCTGTCCTAACAGCACTGGGAAGACGTTGGGAATGACCCTGAACAGGGTACCAGTCCATTACACCCCCACTCACTGGGTCAGTTTGCAGTCGTCAATAACTTAAGCTAAATGTCTTTGAGTATTTTAGACACCAATATGGGGAGAATATGAAAAATCTAAACATGCAATAACTGAATGTGGGATTTCAGCCTATTTCATTTCACTCCGTCACAAGGTGAATTCTCAAAAATACACACACTAACTTACTTCAGGTCTATTTAGAGACACCAATGACCCTTACATGCGTATCTTTGGGATGTAGAAGGAAATCAGTGTATGAAGAAAACACAGGGAGATGATGTAAATTCCATATTGTTAGTGACAAGGGCTGGGATTCATGCTGTGTTCATGTGGTATGGGACTGACGGGAAATCTGAGTTTCCCAGAGGGTCATTTCATGTGAAGGCCCTTTCAAGTGATAGATGATTTGGTGAAAACAATGCAACCTGAATCAGTTGAGTTGTTAAGTAATGTTGACCTTTCACCCCATTCAATAATATAAAAGAGAAAAATAATAACCAGATCAACAAGCAGTTAAATAAACTAAAATTGTGAAAAAATTAGAGTTTTTTTTGTTAATTGGTGTTTGTGTGAACTAAATAACAAACCAGTGGCAACTGAAACACAGACCAGAGGTTTGTATAAATGTGACAAAGCATTTAGATGTGATGTCACAAGCAAGCTCTTAAAATTCCCATAGTGTGCAAACACAGGCAGCTATGGACTTGAGCAGTGGATTGTTATTTTGTGTTGTTTTATATTCTTTGTGCTTTGTAAAGTATCTTGTGATAAATGGATATATATAAACTATGGGCTGACTAATTACAGTATAAAAATGGGCATACATTTGTGAGCTCTGCCCTTACCAGACACTTCATTTTTAGACTTTTTGAGTCTGCTTATGCCAGTTTTGCCGTAAATTATTCTTTATCCTGCTCATTACTTGATCATTTTATTTCTTTCCTTTGTTTTTCTACATCTGGGGCCTTAGACATACAGCTCTGATGATGAAATGATAATTATTGTAGTATCCACAGGTAACATCACTTATTATGGTTGTTATGACTGGAGACAGTATTAATCAGCCATACGTAGCAATTAGATTGCTTAAAATAATAAATTGGCTCTATGCTTTGGCAATATTAGTGGTGAGGAAAGTAAAGGAATGAGAGGATGTGCTTGTGACTCACCAAACGTTTTTAGGCTACCTAAACCGCTTGAGGAGATAAGATTAGGCATCTGCATTACCTGAAATTAAGTGCTAAAACTCTTGAATCCCTGGATATGCTGACAATGTCTGCCATCAGACACGCTTTGGTTCAAGTCGCTTGTGAGATCTCCTTCTACTGGAAACCAAAATTCTGAGCTTATACACTTACCACTTGCAAAGCCGTCTTAGTTTAGGCTTTCATTTCAAAAATTTGAAATAACATTTGGTTGCAAGATTCCGGAACACGCACAACTCCTTTAAACATACAGCCAAGGTAGTTATTTTTGAGAACTGATAGAGACTGCCTTCTCTTTCCTTATACCGTATTCATTCCTCTACATCTTTTCTATCCATCTTTCCAGAGGTTGGTTCAAGTGAGTCAGAGTCTATCTTGTGTCAGACACTTTGGCATTGGGAACATTTTACGGGTTTGTGATGGTCAATCACAGGGTAAGAATTAAGTGTGACTCTGCTTCTAACGCTTGTTCTGTCTGTGTCCTTAGAGTGGAGAAAGAAAAATAACCGGAGGACAGCTGAGGTCACATCTGGTACGTATGAAACCTCACCATGAAAACTCAGCATTCATTCACAGACTGAGCTTCTGTGTATACTGGAGCTCTGTACCTATGAAGATTCTTTAATCAATCATGGCAACCTCCAGTTGTTTTTTCCTGGTTCGATCATGTCCTAGTTTCATCCTCTGGATACTACCAACCCTCCGGTCTTTGTGTTTTGTATTTATTTACAACTGGCAGCACTAAATATACAGCTTTATATAGCTGTAACAGACACTGAACAGATGTAAGTTCATCGCAGACTAACAAAACCATTCACAGTTACTCAAACGTAGAAAATGTAGTCCATGGAGTGTGGGATGAAACCCATAGAATATGAAACAACAAGCCAGGGTCGGAGCATTGTGTGCTGGCAATACCACCTGGAGTGCCAGAGGGATGCACACAGCTTTTCCTAGGACTTTCATTTTTGTGATGCACACATATAACCTGTGAATGAGATAGAGAATCATAGCAACCAGGTCAATCCTTTTTATAAGTTCAAATCAAAATAGAGCTGTGGGCACAATAGAGAAACTCCGTTAAAGCATCTTGCTGTCTACCAATAAGGCTTCATCGGGAGCTTCTTTCTTAGTGATGTTTATTCACATTCTGAAACCGCTCTTTAAGTCGTGGTTATTTTTATGGCAACTCTGTCAGAAAGGGCATAATGAGTCTGGGAGGAGCATGGGGAGCACTAGGCAACCTCCTCGGGCTTCGGATCTGGACTGAGGCAAAAGAGAAGACATCATTAATGACAGCACCCCCTCTCATCCCAGCGTGGTATTGCTTACCTTGCCAGAGGTTGTAAAGTGGTCCCCAGGTGTGCATAGCTGACATGCTCCATATGATTGCAGTTGTGTTGGTGTTTGGGCCTTTTGAGGTTCTAGCCTTCCATAATCCTAAATTGTATTGAGCTTGTTTGAGAATGTTATGTGCAAATTTGCTATGAAATGCCATAACTTCTCTCAGCTCTTCCGTGTTCATTGAGGTTTTAATTAAATGTGAACATGTTCAAGTATGTTTGGGATACTATTTTCATTTTGGGCTACACAAGCTCTCCCACTTGTTTCTGAACCCTCTTAGGAAGGCTAATAAAATGCCAACCGAATAAAAAAAATGAATTAGATTAGATTAACTTTATAATGTAAATATACAATATATAAAATCTGTGCACAAGTGCTATATGTTTTCCAGTCTGTGTACCCTCTTTGATTTCAGATGTTACATACGTTACTTGACTGTTAGCATTTGCATTTCTGACATGATCTCCTGGTTACTTTTATAGCCTGGTGAAGTCCATGTCAGGCTCATACCTAATATGTTTGAGTGGAACTTAATGAGTATCCACATGGTCTAAGGCTATGTCCACACTACTGCATTTTTGTTTAAAAACACAGATATTAGTCTTCATTTTTTGACTTTCATCCACACTACAGCGGACATTTTTAACCCCTGAAAATGGAGACTTTTGCAAATGCTCTCTACCGACATATACTCCTGAAAATGCTGGCTTGGCATTTTAATGTTGATGGATGAAATGTAGCCTTGTGGCTAAAACACAACACCTGAAAGGCCCACTTCAATTCCTAGCATGTCTTTATTGGCTTGGAGGGGATCCTGCCTTTAGGGGAATTCACCCACAAAATACGAGGAACATCAGGGAAGATGATTACACCCATAGAAATTAAATGATCAGAAAATGTATAATTAGACAAAGAAACAAACAAACAAATAAATGATAATAAATGTTAGCCAGCAGCCATACCATATGCACCTCAGAACAAGTCATCCACCTGGAGCTGTGTGTTTGGTTGGGCCTAGTCACTACTTGGATGGGAGACCAATCAGGAAAAGGCTTGGTTTGCTGCTGGAAGAGGTGTTGGTGAGGCCAGCAAGAGGTGCTTACCCTGTGGTCTGAATGTGGATCCCAATACCCATCATGTATCCGTCCTTTGGATGAGACGTAAAACTGAGCTCCTGACTCTTTCTGATCATAAAAGATCTCTGGGCATCCTTTGTAAAGAATAGTGTGTATCCCAATGTCCTGGCCATTCTAGCCCCCTAATCATCCCATCTCTGATTGGATTGCTATCTCTCACCCTTTTCCACCTAACAGCTAATGTGTGGTGAGCATATGGGCACAGAATGGCTGCCGTCGCATCATCCAGGTGGATGCTGCACATTAGTGGTGGTTGAAGTGGCTCCCCAGTCACTGTGTAAAGTGCTCTGAGTAGAAAGAAAAAACCCTATATAAATGTAATGAATTGTTATTAAATGAATAAATATCAGCAATAAAATAAACAATGGAATCAAAAATAAACAAAAAAAACATAAAAAGGAAATCTACTCTATATATATAAAATCCTAAGCCAAAAAGTGCAACCGTTTTTTTGCAACGATTTTATGTAATGTTTTTATGTCACTTTCTTGCCACGCTTTAAATTGGACTTATTTTAAAACCTACATATATATTTTTGATATCATTCTTTTCAGAGTTTATTAAACTTTAATGTGATGTTGTTAGATTTTCAGATTCTTATTCCATTTTTAAATTATAAACTAAAAAATAGCAAGAACTCGAGTCCCGCAAGATGAGACTTTATGCCAAGAGATTTATCGATGTCTGGGGCCGGAAATAAAAGACAAAGAGTAGGACAGCTGCTGTTACAGGCTTTTAAATGTTTGAAGCGTCACGCGAGATGCAGATCACACTGCACGGTAACAGCAGCAAGCCAGCAGCTGATCGAGCAAAGAGGAGGCAAAAAAAAAACTGTGTTTGTTTCCCATTGCATCACCGTTTAAGAGGGGGTTTCGGAGGAGCGACCTTGTCTCCTTGGGTGCGTTCAGCCCCCCTCTTCACAAAGCGAGCGGCAGAGACGTGAAGTGGCTGGTGTGTAGCGCAGGCTGGGGATGTTGGCGAGCGAAGCGAGCAGGGGGTGAACCCCCTAGTGTATATATAAGCTGGAGGGGAACCCTGGCTTAAACTTAACATATGTCTATCAGTGATGTATTTCTTGAACCTGCTAATATTTGAACAGTTCAACTACTAAAGCTGATATTGTTATGAAATGTTGTTAGGCCTATAAAGCACCTTGTGATGGTGCATGCAAGTAATAAAGCTGATGTAAAATTTACTGAAAACGTAGTGTAAGAGCCAATCTTATAAAGTTAAAGTTTTGAGTTAAACTCATATTAATGTTTGCTTAATTTGAATAGAGTAGAAATTTCTTCCATAGTCATAGACAATGGTATAGTCCTTCCCCCTATAAGTTAGTAAGAGATAGAACCTTCTTACTATAACTGAGAAACAGTGTGATAATAGATTCGGTTATGTTTAGAACAGGTCCCATTGGAGATTCTTTTTTTATGGACCACTGCTGACTTTCTTCCCTAAATTAACACCAACAAACTAATGGGTGAGATCCTTCAGTCAGTTAGGTGGGTAGAGCTGCTGCCCTACAGCTCCAGAGTCCTGGGCTCCAATTCTGGCCTAGGCTCTGTCAATGTGCACTTTATATGTACTCCTCATGTTTCTGTGAGTTCTTTTTTCCAGATGCTTCTATTTCAATCCCATACTCATATGTGTTAGGTCAGTTGGCAATTTTATTCAACAGCAGGAAACCTGCTCAAAAAGCAGAAGCTAGCAGCTGCCTCACACAGCCTTCCTCCAAACTTGTGCACAATAACTTTTATGCTTCCCTTCTTTCTGATACTTGAATGAAACTGAGCACCTTGGCAGCTTGCTGACTCACAGTGCCAGTGTAGATTGGCTGAGACCAGTCATCCTGCAGGAAATGCCAGGAAAGCTTTTTCAGCCTAATGGTTCCTACTCTTGAAAACTGCCTTCCCTTTGTCTTTAAAACAACCCCCATGCTCTTTTACTCCATGTCTCTGTTTGTGCAGCTATAAATTCAAGACTCAATTGTTCTTAAGTCATCTTGCCTTTCGCTGGTCTCTTCCTGGCTTCATACACTTTGTCTTATTCATTCTTATATCTTACATTGCATGTATGCATCTGTGAAAATGTATGGGTGGGTTTCCTTAAGGGCCTCTGGTTTCCGCCTATAGTCTGCAGTCGTTCAGTGAAATTGATAAGTGTCTCCATATATATCTGTGAGTTAGCATGGCTACTATGTAAGCATGAGTGTTAACTGATAATTTAGGCCTGTGGCTCACCATGATCCTAACTAAAAACACGCAAGTGAAATGGATGAAAGATTGAAAGAATGTCTTTATTCACTATGTGTTTCTAGTGCATCAGTCCATTCTCTTCCATTTTAAATTATCCTTTCTTGGCAGTATTAGGTGCTTGGCAGGAACCAGTCTTTCACATGCCTGTTTAGAGACCTCAGATAAGCTAATAAGTATGACCATGGGGTGTAGGAGGTAAATGGAGTGCCAACAGAAGTATGAATACAGACATGAAAAGAGCATGTAAACTCTATACATACAACGAGAACATAATGATTTGTGCTAGTTGTAATTTGTATGTTCTTAGTCACAGGGGTCATATATTTGGCTCACAATATCTGTGCCTGTATTTATCAAGGATGTCAGAGCAGAAAAAAGTCTTAACTGGCTCAGAAATCTTAGAGTGACACAAATTTGGTCCTACTTTTAGGAGTAGGAGTAAAAACATTTTACCAGTCTTCTAATTTAGAAACAACTTTTTACTTAACCATAATTTATGTAGGAGAGCTCATGAGCTTTCCTGAATTACTAGGAGTTGCCAGGAGATGGTGTTCAGAAAGAAAACAGCTCACATATCTTGGGACTAACTAATGCTGTGTATTAGAAAGTTGGCATTTTTGTAAAATAAAGCAAGAAAAAGTTTAGACTTTAACCATAATTTTTTAAGAGGGAATAAAATTATAGAGATGTCTTAACTATGACATGCCTTTGTTGCAGTACCTCATGCAAAAATTGTAAGCGTTGCCACATATTACTGCCACTCATATGTGATTCTGAGAGTCGTTTAAATTATTTCTCTGGTAAGATTCATCCTCGCCACCTTCCTTTGGTTAGAGCAGTGAGGTATGGCCAAGGATTTAGTAGGTTGAGCCCATGTGATGGCACAGGTGTCCTGAGGATTCAGTGTTGGCCCCTGATCTTGCATCATGTCTCTTATTTTACACAAATTATGATTTAAATGATATAAGAAATAAGATACGTTGGAAAACTCCAAGAACAGTTGGTGGAATAACCCTGTATAATGTCCATCAGTCAAATGAGAACAGAAATGTATCAAAAACAAGAACATTTGACAAATTGTAATTGGTACATTGAGTTTATATAGGCAAAATGGTGGCAGGAAACGATTAAGACAGGAAATGACATCAAAGAAGACAGATGGAAGTGATGTCATCAGGGCGGAACTGGATTGAGGTAATCCATAATGGCCGGAAGTGACATCATCATGGAGGGCCAGAAGTGACATCATCACGGAGGGGCAGAAGTGTTGTCATTATGGCAGAGCCAGAAAAGTGACGTCATCACAGGAAACATTGTCGATGGTATTCGGAGACGGGATTGTTGGGTAGTAGTCATTTTGGGGGACCAGAAGTATTGTGGGTAAGTTGTGGTTCTTCTTTAATTCTGTTGAAGGAGAGACAGAGGCATTAGTACACACAATCAACCCTTGATCTCGTATAATACCACTCACCTTAGGGCTTGTTGGCTGCCTCCTAAGCACATGTATGTGACAATGACTAAAATGGATGTTGCATTTATTATGTTGTACACAAAAGACTCCAATATTCATTTGTTTTTAAAAATAGTATATTTAGTAACTTTAAGTAGTGCTGAAATTACAGAGAAATCTGACATTTTTAATTTTGTTAAGCTTGAACTTCAGAAACTGTACTCAATTACTAATAAAATTGCATTTTAGGAAATTTTACATTATAGGAAATATCCAACCCATAACCTAGAGAGTGTACATCATACTGTATATACTTTATTGGAGCTGAATAGTGTATTTCTACATGTCACGGTATTCATCATTATTTAAAAAATACAATTACTGCTGAATTGTCCAGAAGCATTATGTTGTTTAGCTGAGTTTTTTTAAATAATGATAAAAACTTGTTTTAATATGTTTACGTGCAAATGATACACCAAATTTCAAAAAGTATTAAACTGCCTTGCACACACAGCTATTTAAATAGCAGTTCCAGTGGTGCATTGCAGACATTATTTAACTGTAAAACAACAGTGGAGGTGGAGGTAATGTGCTTTAGAAACAGTACAGGTGAGCTAAAGTATATTGGGAGAAAAACAGTAAATGTTTTAAATTTGCATTTTTATGACATTTTAGTGTTTGAAGCAGCTGATAATCTTCAATCTATTACAGGGACTATGAAGGCGGTCCTGAGTGGAAATTGTATTGGGAGAGGTGCTGCATGGAGGCTAAATCAAACAAATCACCATTTATCATGCTTAAGAAAGTTAGTGTGTATATTTTGTCAAGCCTGCATGCTTCGGGGATATCTTCAGAGCTCCAATAAGGTAAACAGTACCACCCCAAGCAGAGATGTGGAACTGTCATTAACTCCATCTCCATTTCCAACTGCAGTTCAGAGGATGAGTGAACCAGGATATATGTCTTCGGTGAAGCCCTGTACCTTCCAGATGGAGATATAAAAGCCCTTTAGCCACTGGAAGTGTGACCTCAGTAGCAGACCAGCACCTGAGAACGACAGATCATCCCCTCAGCGTTTATTTTGCTTGATTGGCTGTATGCCATTTTTGCATTTTCTTTGCCAGTTTTTCCATCCCTCAACATTAAATGGCGTTACCAGCTGGTACCTCACCTCAGTCCATTTCCTGCCTAACATTTCTTCTTTCACCTTACAATATATAAACCTGTGACACATACAGTATTTTTCAAAAATATTGCTGGACACAAGAGCTAATTTCTAAGAGCTGAAAATTAGAAGATGTTATTTCATTATATAATAAAGGTAATTGGTCTGATTCAAATAGATATATGCCAGCAAGCTTAATGTGCCACACAGGTAAATGAATAGAAGCAAATATTAAGAATAAGATGAGCCTCACATCACAGAATACATGTGTGTGAATGAGAGGGAGGTCAGAGGAATGGTGAGGATGCAGGGAGTAGAGTTGGCGAAGGTGGATGAGTTTAAATACTTGGGATCAACAGTGACAGATGGGTATCAGCAAGAGTGAAAGGGAAGATCTACAGGACGGTAGTGAGACCAGCTTTGTTATATGGATTAGAGACGGTGGCACTGACCAGGAAGCAGGAGACAGAGCTGGAGGTAACAGAGGTAAAGATGCTAAGATTCGACTTGGGTGTGACGAGGATGGACAGGATTAGAAATGAGAACATTAAAGGAGCAGCTCAGGTTGGACGGTTGGGAGACAAAGTCAGAGAGGCGAGATTGTGTTGGTTTGGACATGTGCAGAGGAGAGATGCTGGATATACTGGGAAAAGGATACTAAGGATGGATCTGCCAGGCAAGAGGAAAAGAGGAAGGCCTAAGAGTAGGTTTATGGATGTGGTGAGAGTGGATATGCAGGTGATGGTGAAACAGAACAAGATGCAGAGGACAGAAAGATATGGAAGAAGAAGATCCGGGCAACCCCTAACGGGAGTAGCCGAAAGAAGAAGAAGATGAGCCTTACATATTGCAAGAACAGGTGTTTTGGTAAACAGTCAGCATGGATTTAGACAGTAGAGATGGTGTTTCACTATCTTCTGGAATTTTATGAGAAAGCAGCAAAAGCATATTTTTAGAGAGGTGTATATAATATTTGGTTTTCAGAAAGATTTTGATTTTTTTTATTTTTGATAATGTCTCACATAAGAGTACATAGATCAAACTGAAAGAAGTGAAAATTGATGGTGCAACATGTAGATAGGTGTAAAAGTTTCTTAAATAACAGAAACAAAGGGTTATGGTGGAAAGGAACCTTTCCTGATGTAGATAATGTTGAGAGTGATGTCCCTCAGGGCTCAGTACAGGGGCCCGCTTTTCTTTTTTAACATTCATAAAAATTTTCGAAAGTTGTCAGAAGATTGTTAAGGGATAGAAGGTTAGTGTAGTGCTAGTAATGCTGCCTCACACTAAAGAGACCAGGGTACACACCTCTAGCGCTCCCTGCGTGGAGTTTACATGTCTTCCTATGTTTGCATGGTTTACATCTATGTGCCTTGGATTCCTCCAACAGTCAAAGGACACCCAGGTTAAGTGGATTAGTGAGGCTAAATTGACCCTAATGAGTGTGTGTGTGTATGTGTGTTCACCCTATGATGGGATGGCCTCCTGTCTGGAGGTTGTCCCTGTCTGCAGCCCTGCTCTGGATAAGTGGGTTTAGCAAATGGATGAAAGATGATTAAGTGTACAGATAATAAGAAAGAGTAAATAATCAAGAATCAGTTGAATCACTATAGATGGACCTGGATAGAACACAGGGTACTGCTGATCTGTGCCAGATGAAATTTAATGTAAATAAATTTAAAGCGGAAGCAAGAACACACAATGGGAAGTCTGAAACTTAAAAGTCCATCTGATGAGAAGGATCATGATTTGTAGCAAACTCTTTACTTTCAACGTGAAAACAGTGTACAGAAGCTAATATGATATTATGTCACATAGCCTGATGGTGGAGTGCAACTCAATGGAAGTTATACTTAAGCAATATAACAGAATAGTGACTCCTCATCTGGACTACTGTGGACAGTTTTAATTTCTGTATTACCATAAAGACATAGTAGTGTTTTAAAAAGTCCAGAGAAGAGCAGCTAGACTAATTGCAGGACTGAGAGGTATGAAGAGAGATTAAAGGAGCTGAACCTGTTAACCTATTACGTTTAAGCAAATGGAAATTAATAGATGATGTGACTGAATTATTTAAAATGATTCATACAGTATATGCTGGCTCTTACTTTACAGTAGAATACATCTTTCCAACAAGATTTTGCACAAACATTAGAAAGTTTTCTTCACACAGAGAACCATAGACATATGGAATAATTTACCTAGACATGTGATAGACAGAGATGCCTAGGGGGTCTTCTACACTCAGCCCAATGGAGTTTTGGGAAATTGCAAAGGAGAGATGCTGGGTATGTTGGGAGATGAATGCTAAGGTTAGAGTTGCCAGGCAAAAGGAAAAGAGGAAGGACTAAGAGTAGGTTTATGGATGTGGTGAGAGAGGACATGTAGGTGCTGGGTCTGACAGAGCAAGATGTAGAGGATAGGAAGATATGGAAGAAGATGATCCGGTGTGGCAACCCCTAATGGGAGCAGCCGAAAGACGAAGAAGATTAATAGAATCAAATGGCCTATTTTAATCCAAATCATTCTAATGTTCTCATAATGTAATGTTCTATTAACCACTTTTCTTAGTCCTGTAAAATGACACCTTTTATTGGCTAACTGAAAAACATTGTAATATGCAAGCTTCTGAGGCAACTCAGGCCCTTCTTCAGGCAAGATGTAATACAGAAACTGGAGATCCCTGTGTTTATATAGACACCAGGACAGATACAACATTGGAAAATCTATAAGTGAGAAATCTTAAATGTACAAAAAATAGTAGACCTCTTCAGGCTAAGATTCATTAAGCAAGAGAGGAGAACAATGAATATTCTCACTCCATTCATAATGGCTAACACGATACAACACCCTAGTACTTATGATCTCCTGAAATAGACAAGTATTAAGAACATCTGTTGGATGTACTGTACTTAACTCAGCTAAAAGGCATTCCCCTCGGTAGAAATTCTTTAAGCAATACTAAGAACCTACACACTGAGTCAAACTCTCCATGCACATGGCCGCTCACAGACATAAGCAGAGCTGGAGAGTCATTTTCAGACACCTTACAAAGTTCTGGAAAGATTTGGAGACAAACTAGTAAAATTTAGCCCTTCAACTTTTAAACAACCAATTGTCGTAGTCGTAGGCATAAATGAAATATGAGAAAAACTTGGTGTGTTGACCACTGCTCACGTATTTTCTTTGCAAATTAAATTATAACTGGAAGCACAGGGCTGTCTCCATGGATCCAGGAAAAACTCAAGGTGCTCGAGAACATTGCTTGAAGGAACAGATAGATAGATAGATAGATAGATAGATAGATAGATAGATAGATAGATAGATAGATAGATAGATA
>JANRMT010062814.1:43241758-43259101 GCA_026402145.1 Polypterus bichir lapradei
TATCTATCTATCTATCTATCTATCTATCTATCTATCTATCTATCTATATTGCTCCACAGTATATACTCTATCTACATACTGCAAAACATATAATTTAAGAATGTGGCATTGTTGAGCATATGTGATTGTGACTGTGTTATCAGTTTTTCCATTTTTGTCAAACTGAAATTATTGCTACTATTACTTTGCTTATTCTGAGACTTTTTAATATGTGATTAATTTTGGTGTCCATTTGATTATGCACAATTTCTACTACTTTGTCTTACTGGTTTGGTCTCGGTGTCCATTTTCTGCTTAGAAACATATCCTCATTGACACTTTGTCAATGCAGGAATTTTGGTGCCATGATGCCTCTTTTATGAAATATATAAGGAGAGGTTGTGCGCCTCTTGGCACCCAAAATTTTGAATTTAGTAAGCAAATTTGAACATCCCCACAAGGCATAATCTATCTATCTATCTATCTATCTATCTATCTATCTATCTATCTATCAGAAATGAGGAGCAAAGATAAGGCTTAAGGTATTAAATATCTAACCACAAAACAAAATTTCTGCGGCAGGCTGGCACCCTGCCCAGGGTTTGTCTCCTGCCTTGCGCCCTGTGTTGGCTATGTTTGGCTCCAGCAGACCCCCGTGACCCTGTAGTTTGGATATAGCGGGTTGGATAATGGATGGATGGAAAACAAAATGTTTCTGCCCCAACGTCACCTCTTCTTAAAAGAACAGAAACAAACTACTATCCACTAAAGTTCAGCATAAATGATGAAATTCCTTCTACTTTAAAGGATACAAAAACATAAGTACAGTTGATCAGGCAAAACATTAGCTTCAAGGGATTGGGCTAAAAGCAAATCAAAAGGTCAGAGACTTCAATACTCGTAGCTAGTAGAGCTCTTTAGTGCTATCTTAATGCTAGGGATTTTTCCTGCCTTGTATTTAATGCTTTCTAGAATAAGCTCCAGCGTTCTTGCAGCCCTGCTCTGTTTAAGTTGGTTTGGAAAATGAATGGATGGTATATTGACCACTTTGTGTGAGAGTGTGTTTGTGTGTGTGTGCTCTGATGGACTGGTAACCCGCGTTGGGTTGTTTTCTTCTTGTTGTTGTAGGGACAGACTCATGACAACCCCACAGAGCAATTACAGAAAGCAGAGGGATAGACAAGTGTAGTCTTTCAGTTAAGTTCTCTAAAACATATCATGATGTAATATTTATTTTTTTAATATTCCTCCAACAAACAAGGCCTGCGTAATTTTTAACACATTGTAAAATCAGTGCAGATAGAGTCAAAATCTTCTGGGTGGAGTTCAGGGATACTGACCCATTAATTCATTTTTCCATATTCAATTCATGTGATTCAAATCTGTTTGCCATAAATCAGGCAGTTTCACTGGCCCTTTCCACAGTGTTGTTGCTGACCCACCATGATCCCAAGCCCCAAAACAATTCAATAATCCAATTCACCTAATTTTTCCAAAATAATATGGAGTTCAGTTTTGAAGTACATTAAAATCCTATTGTATACCACAAAACAGAGTAACTTATTCTGTGGCCTTGTCCTCTTGTTGAAGAACTCATGTTAAAGTAAGAGCTGGAATTGACTGTACTAACGTCTTTCATAATCTAAAAAAACTTCAATCATGTCACTTCTTAATCTATCTTTGCTTAAACTGAAAAGGTTCTCCTCCTTTAATTTTTTTTTGCAATTCATAACACTTAATCCTGGTATCAACCTAACTGCATTTCTCTGAACTTTTTGGAGTGCTGCTATGTGTGTTTTGTAGCCTGGGGACCAAAACTGCACACGGTAATCCAGATGAGGCCTCACCAGTCCATAAATTATAAAGCTTGAGCATAACCTCCTTTGACTTGGACTCTAGACATCGTTCTCCATAGCCCAGTATCCTATTAGCCTCTTTTAATGGCTTCCATAGACTGTCTGGATGGACACTAACCATTCCACCAGTTCTAGGTCCTTCTCATAAGGGATATGCTAAAGTTTCAGGACTCCCATTGTGCATTCCAATCTAACATTTTACTTTTAACATGTAACACCTTACAGTTTTTACATTAAACTTACTCTGCCATAATTTTGGCCAAGCCTGTAAGCTGTCCATGTATTGATTCAGCTAATTCTACTTTATTTGCCCTTCCACCTAGTAATATCTGAAAACATCACCAGCTTGTTTTTTATATTCTTATCCAGATTGTTTATGTATATTAAAAAAACCAGCAGCCCAAGCACTGAGGGACATCATTCTTAACATCACCTAACCATAATAAGGTTCCTCGCACCCTCACCCTCGGCCTCCAGTGTTTAAGCCATTTCTGCACCCATCTAAACACTACACCAAGAACTCCCGCTTCTTTTAGTTTTCTCACTAACTTCTCACATGACACTTAATCAAAAGCTTTCTGATGAGATAAGCAATATTATTTGTCCTTATCTGTTCATATCCTTTTGCTGCTTCCTCTTAGAATTTCCTCACATTAGTGAAGCACACTCTCTCCCATCTAAACCCAGGATGACTGCTCACTAATGCACCTGTTCCAGCCATGTCATAATCAATCTCATCTTGAATAATTACTTCCATTAATTTACCCATGATGCACATTAAGTTTACTGACCCTATCCTTGCCTGGATCTGCCCAATCACTCTTTTTATATAACAAAATAATATTTGCCATTGCCAGTGCTTAGTGAGTTTCTAAAAATATGTGTGAAGGATTTATATGCAATCACTAAACTCCTTAAGCACTCTAGGAGTGATGCATCTGGTCCCAGTGATTTGTTTAATTTCAACCTTTTTAATACATTTTCCTGACCATTACTTTACTAATAAGATACTGAAAGAATCTCTGTGCAATGCCTCTCTCTAATTGCCTTTTAACTTTTCTAATATCCTCAATAACCGTTGCTGTCATATTCTTATACGCCTTATGGTTGGAGCTGGAGCTTTTTGCATTTCACAGCTGTTATTTCCTATGTACCGGTAACTTCTTTTTCAAGTCTTTATTTATCATCTGTGAGGTTTTCATTGGTTTCTTACTGCTTCTAAATTTTAAGATGAACCTGTCCGGCATTGTATGTAAAAATCTTTTAAACCTAATCTACATCCACACTTAAAAGCTTATCCCAGTTTATCCCTTCTAGGCTTTGTTACATCTGCCTAAAATTTTCCCTAATAAAGTTAAACTTAACAGTTTCAGTTTTTGCATATATGTTTGCTACCAAAACACTGTGAAATGAATTATATTATGGGTACTTAACCTGAATGGTTCAATGACTTCTACATTTTGAATTCTATCCAGATTATTACAAAATACTTAATGCGGACTGTCTTTCCTTTTCTTTGGTGTGTTCAGACACAGTGTTAAAAAAGTCACTGAGTATGCTTAAATCATCTTCAAAGTATAACTCAAAATCATTATTTCTTATATAAGATATGATAACAGGGCAGCACAGTGGCGCAGTGCTGTTGCCTTGCAGCTAGGAGACCCGGGTTCGCTTCCCAGGTCCTCCCTGTGTGGAGTTTGCATGTTCTCCCCGTCTCTGTGTGGGTTTCCTACGGGTGCTCTGGTTTCCTCCCACAGTCCAAATACATGCAGGTTAGGTGCATTGGTGATTCTAACTTGTCCCTAGTGTGTGTGTGTGTGCGCGCCCTGCGGTGGGCTGGCGCCCTGCCCGGGGTTTGTTTCCTGCCTTGAGCCCTGTGTTGGCTGGGATTGCCTCTAGCAGACCCCTGTGGTTAGGATATGGCGGGTTAGATGATGGATGGATGGATATGATAACAACATAGTGATGGTAAAGGGTTGGGGACCAACCAGATACTAATGCAACAACAACAACAACAACAACAACAAAAAGACAAAAGAAAAGGTCTAAACAATTTCACAGATGTCTTGCGTCCTTTGGAGCTTCTCTGTTAGGCTACTAGGTATTCATTTTACCTGAGAGAGTTGCTGTCCTCTGTAAAGCTCCATCCTTCTTGGAGGCAAGTTCCCTAATAAACCCAGACTTCCGGTGCCGACCTTCCTTAAATGGCCTACCCCATAGAAATATGATCTTTGATGGCTTATGAGACTTAAAAGAAAATTCTCATGTATGTTTCATTTAAGAATCAACTTTGTCACAGATGTTCCTCCTAAAATTCCTTAGGAAAGATAGCTTTAGACACAAAGGAGACATGAGGTTCAACTGAGGTCAAAGGCTTCAAAAATTGGAATTTGGTTTGAAAAGTGTGTTACATTTTATGAGATCTCTTTCTAGTCTTGTTTTCATCTCTTTCAAGGCTTCATATGTTTATTTATTATTGGACTGATGCCTTTATCTAGTATCTTACAACATTTAAGATATGGTCGATTACATCACTTTTACTAATTGGAGCACAGGCAGGTGAAGCAAATTTCTCTTGGTCACATAGTGGTGTCAGTAGTGGGATTTGAATCCACAACCTCAGGATTTGAAATCCAAAGTCTTAACCACTGTTTAACACTGCCTGATTTTTATTTCCCCAGACTGAATTTGACCCAGCTGGAGCACAGCAATATACATTAGAGTAACTGAGAGTATTATTCAGAAGCAAGCTTTGTACAGCTTTGTAATCATAGTAAAGTGTTTTATCACTGCCACCCATACATTTCACCAGATATTACTGAACACACAAGGAATTCAAAAAAGTCACGTCTTGGAAGATCTAAGCCCACTATACGACTTTGCTGAGATCTCCACTGAAACTCAAGAGGAGACCTTTATGAGAATATCTGGGTGTTTTTTCTCAGAATAAAAATCTAAGAAGCAGGGAACAAAAGAAAATGTCTGATTTATTTCTTTGTGATCTCGTTGTCAAGGGGAAACCAAGAAGATATTAAAGAGCTCACTTTTTTGATTTTTCATACCTATGGGCAACTTTGTCACAGATGTTTCTCCTAAAATTCCTTAGGAGAGATAACTTTAGACACAAAGGAGACATGATATACAATTGTGGTAAAAGAAGTCAACAATTGATTTGAAAAATTGGATTTTATTTTGTGAGATCTCTTTGGAGTCTTGTTTTGATCTCTTTGAAAACTTCACATTTTTGACTTATTATTGAACTGTAAAGATACTAAGATTAGCATTGGGTGTGATGAGGATGGACAGGATTAGAAGAGAAGGTTTATGGATGTGGTGAGAGAGGACATGCAGGTGGTGGGTGTAACAGAGCAAGATGCAGAGGACAGAAAGATTTGGAAGAAGATGATCCGCTGTGGCAACCCCTAATGGGAGCAGCCAAAAGAAGAAGAAGAAGAAGAAGAAGATTGAACTGATGCCTTCATCCAAGGTGTCATACAGCATTTCAGATACAAATCATTTCCTTTTCTTTTGTTTTTCCAATTGGATCACAGGCAGGTGAAGTGACTTTCTCTTGGTCACATAGTGGTGTCAGTAGTGAGATTTTTCCAATGGTCATACAGTATCGGTTGCAAGGTTTGAACCCGCAGGGTCTGAAATCAAAAGTCTTAACCATAATGCCACACTGCCTATGTTTCTTCTAGAGTGAATATGATTGAATGGGAGAGCAATATAAATTAGAGCGACTAATAGTATTAATCAGAAATATGGACTACAGTTTTCTAATCGTGGTAAAAGTGTTTTATTACCAGAAACAACTGTCTATACATTTCACCAAATATTACTAAGCACACAAAGCAAATACTTTTAAATTGCAAGAAAAATGTCAATCCACAGTACTGATCGTAAAGTATTATAAAATTCTATTAACATTATGCCTGTGTGAAGATAGTATGTATGTGCAGCTCAAATCAGGCGGGAAATGCATATCAGGTAGCCTTCTTGAACACTATGTGAAGCAGAATTCCTGCCCCTCAAAACAATTACGAAATCTACATATTAATTGATGAGTAACGTATGTGTAATACTAGTAATGAAATTCAAGTCACTAACTGTAATGTGATTATAGGAATTTTAAGTGTAATGTGTTACACAACTTCCTCACTGGGAAATGTAAATGTGACAAGAATACAAAATAGGGACAACTTAAAGTCTTGGGGACTTGTCAGTACCCTGTTTAATCAAAATAAAAAGGTTGAAAAAGGAAAATAAAGCTGTCAATCCAAAAACTGCTGATTTAATGCATCTCTGTTCCAAGTTTGCTGAGATGCCTTCTTTTGTGCATGTTTCCCTCTGTGCTTGGTTTCCTTTGGTTCATTGGTTCATGTCTGTATGCTGACCTCCAGGAGCAGTGTTGGTTAAGTAGCCTACTAGGTGGAAGAGTTGGTTTTCTTTGGGTTCATTTCAGAAGTGACACCAGTGTGCCCCCCCCAGGTGAAGAAGTTAACGATTGTGTTTCTTCTGTCATCACCTGTAGCCTTACCTCTATACTGCTATGTCAATGCTCCCCACATGCTTGACAATGTGTGACATTAGATTATAGTAACAGCCATCACTCTGACTACCTGCCAGGAAGAGCTTCAAAACCTGTGTCACCGAGGCCTAAAACGGGGTAATAACAATTTTGTTCTGCAATTTTTTATTATTATTTATTATATTTGTCTCCCAGTTATCACTAATATGTCCTTCCCATGTTTGTTTTACTTTAAAAAATACTTAATTTTTCTAAATATTTTGGGATCCTTTGCATTAATCTGGGCATGATGTGGCAACAACAAGGATGTTCTATCCTGTTACGCCAGGTATACTGATGTATACTGTGAATTTCATATAACAGTCATATAACAGCCTAACTTTTTAAAGCTGCATGTAATACTTTATTAGTCATTGTAAAATGAGGATAACGCAACAAATACAGTTTGTGCAGTAGTGTGTGTTTGATATAAACTAGAGATGCTTGCAGGCCATGACATTCCATGACTCTTTATATGATGCTGACTATACAGGCATTTTATTAAAGACTAGCTGACATTGTACAGTACATTATACATTTTTTTTATTTTATATTGACATTTGTGGGGACTAGAGCCTATCCTGTATGGCAGAAGTACACCTCCAATAGTGCTATATAAATGTAGATTACATCTTGCCTGAAGAAGGGGCCTGAGTTGCCTCGAAAGCTTGCATATTGTAATCTTTTTAGTTAGCCAATAAAAGGTGTCATTTTGCTTGGCTCTTCTCTACATTCATAATGGCTAACACGGTACAACACCCTAGTACTACTGCTATATAAATGCAAAGACATATTAGATTCAACAATAACCTCATTTATTTGGAACTCAAAACATCCACGTATCCAAAGAGCGACTCTGCAAAGACAAAAGGCAGAAGGTGGCATGGCTCTATCTAACTTCCAGTTTTATTACTGGGCAGAAAACATACAAGCTATAAAAACCTGGACGCAAATAGATGAGCATACACAGGCCTGGTCTTCAATAGAAGTAAAATCCTGCAGTACTTCTTTATATTCCCTGCTCTGTGCCCCAATAAATGCAAGTTATCAGCAATATACTAATAACCCAATTGTGCTTCACTCACTCAGAATATGGAACCAATGGAGAAAGAATTTTAAGATGGAGAAGCTTTTATCTGTGGCACCTCTGCATGAGAACCACCTCTTTAAACCTTCGCAAACTTATGCAGTTTTTAATATCTGGAAAAAATTTGGGGTTAACTTGCATAGAGATCTTTATATAGATAACGTCTTTGAATCCTATGAACAATAACATTCCAAATTTAACATTCCAGCTACACATTTCTTTCACTATCTTCAAATTAGGAACTTTGTTAAACAGAACCTGCCTGATTTTCCTCATCTTGCACCCTTGTCCATGCTGGAAAAAATATCTCAAGGACTCAGACACCATCTCTGCAATATATAAAATTATTTTACAGTCCCTCCCTTTCAAAGATCCAAGAGGACACTGGGAAAAAGATCTCTTAATCAATATATCAGAAAAGGAGTGGAAAGTAGCAATGCAGAGAATTAACTCAAGCTCCATATGCGCAAATTTTACAATTATTCAACTCAAAATTATATATCGAGCACATCTGTCTCGTCTAAAACTCCCCAAAATGTTTCCAGGGCATGATCCAACCTGCAAACACTACAATCAAGTCCCAACCTCACTGGGTCACATGTTTTGGGCCTGCACCAAATTAACATCATTCTGGACCAAAATTTTTAATTACCTTTCAGACAGCCTTGGACTCACAATCCCTCCTAACCCATTAACAGCTGTGTTTGAGGTTCTTCCAGATGGGTTTAAAGTGGAGAAGGACAAACAAACTGTGATTGCATTCACTAAACTTTTGGCACGCAGACTGATTTTGCTAAACTGGAAGAATCCTAACTCTCCTCTTTTAAGCCCGTGGGACACCAATGTTTTATACTATTTGAAATTGGAAAAAATCAATCAAAAAATCAGTTAGAGGATCTGTACAGATTTGTTTCAAAACATGGCAGGATCTAATCAATAATATTTTAGAATAAGCTCTTAAAGTACAGAGGAAGCAATTATTTCTGCATTTCTTTTTCTTCTCCATTTATCTCTATTGGCTTATCAAACTCATCAATTTAGGTATGTTTACAAGCCTTAAGTTTTACTCCGTTGGCCTTGCTCTCTCTCTCAGGGGTGGGGGTCGACTTGTTCGTAATCCTACTTTTTGTAAAAATTGATTGATTTGTATGGAATGATTGCAATAAAATTAATAAAATTTCAAAAAAAAAATGCAAAGAATTATTAAAGAATTATAGATAGATAGATCTTTGCTTGTTCCCAGGGGCAAATTTGGTAAAAGCTACTTCCAAAATCAAGTGGAATCAAGTGCTTACATTTTACTATGGGTTACTATTGGACATTTTGATTCATCGAGTGCATCCTGTTTAAGTATATTGTGTTAAATAATTATTTAACAAATTATTTGTTGTAATGGGTTAATTGGTAAAGAGTATTACAATCACTTTCCCTTCTAAATAGTGTCTTTAAATAATGAAAGTTTACCTCCTTTTAGGTTTTTTGTATGAAATTTTTCATCTATCCATCATCCAACCTGCTATATCCTAACTACAGGGTCATGGGGCTCTGCTGGAGCCAATCCCAGCCAAAACAGGGTGCAAGGCAGGAAACAACCCCCGGGCAGGGCTCCAGCCCACCGCAGAGCGCACACACACACACCAAGGACAATTTAGAATCGCCAATGCACCTAACCTGCATGTCTTTGGACTGTGGGAGGAAACCGGAGTACCTTGAGGAAACCCACACAGACATGGGGAGAACATGCAAACTCCACTCAGGGAGGACCTGGGAAGCGAACCCGGGTCTCCTAACTGCGAGGCAGCAATGCTACCCACTGCGCCACCGTGCCACCCGTTTTTCATCTAGCTTTTTAGAATAAAATTTATTTGAAAGCAATTAATCCATCCAGTCATTCATCCGTTATGAAATCTGGCTCAGGATAGCAAGAGCTGGAAGCTCTCTGGGTAGCACTGGACACAAAGCAGGAACCCACTCACCCATCACACACTCACATTGCGTTTCAATTTACATTCACATTTTTGGATTGGGTGGGGAAAATCAACCCCCCCCCCCCCCCACACACACACACAGATATGTGAAAATTTATGTAGACTGGGAATTGCAACCATGCATTGAGCTACAAGGCAATAGCACCAATCACTGCACCACAACGTCACAAGTGCACATCACTGTTAACGCATAACCCCTGAGGTCCTGCAGTCAGGAAGCAACTAGATGAATGAGCCACAACCTTTTTCTCTCCTGTCTACATTTTTAGGAAGTCTGAATCATTTCTGTACAAAAGAAATGGTGTGCATCATTGTGTTATCACTTTACAATGTTTAATCTTGACATCAGAGTTCAGATGTTTAAAAAAATAGCAATGACACAAATGACTGTTTGGGACTGATGTAAATTAACCCACATAAAGCAAACTTCCCCTTATTAATTCTATAAGGTGGCTTGCTTTCATGAAACTCATGTAGAGGGTGACAACAAAATGTCCATTCATTTAATTTAAAAATGAGTCTTAGGGACTTAACCTTAGAACAATCTACTTTATTTTCATTAGAAAAAGTTCTGAAGAAGCCTGGACTGTTCAGACTTCTTTTTAAAAGAATTTTTTTAATATTTTTTTGTGACTTCTGAGTAAGTATTCTTCTTCTTCTTCTTAAGTATTCCTTTGATTTTTAAAGTTGCTTTTTCCTATTGAAGGTCAATGAGAATCTACTCTGTCAGCAAATAGGTGAATAGCAGGAACCAGCCCTGGATGGGATTTGACTTCATAGCACGCCATACTCTCACATACTGGACCAATTTAGAGTCGTGTGTAATTGAAGCCAGAATGCCAAGCACTAGAAGTCAAAGGGAAAACTCAAAACTTCCCATAGAAAGACTCCACTCTTCTCGACAGAAAATATTTGAGAGGCACTCACATGGATCGTGTTGCTTAAGCAGTTCCGGTATATTACAATTTCAAGCTTAACCTGTGACCTTATAAGATGTCTTTGGAACTGAAAGAAGAAGGCGGGGGTATCCCCAGAGAAAAGCTCAGAAATAAAGGGAGAACATGCAAACTTCACACAGAGGTCACTCAGGTGGTAAATCAAACTGAGATCCTGGTACCTATGTGGGGCCATGTTACTTTTAAAGTCACTGTACTAGTCTCTTGTTCACACCGGCAGAATAACTTAACAATTTTTATATTGTGTCATGAGAAGTGATGTGCATTATCATATTTTTCCATTAGGAATTTCATCAGATCTTGTCATTGGGTTCTTTTATATATGGTACTTTCTCTAATTGTTTGTTAAGCATGAAAATCAAACACATAGTCTTCAGTTGTGAGAAACGTTTTGTCCTCACACTGTTAAGACAACCCATTCATTCCTTTTCCCTAACTCGTTAGGTTGGGGGGTAAATGGAAAGTAATGAAGCAATTGTTGGGTACATGGTGAGAATAACACCTGGACAGGGCTCCAGTCCATCTCAGGGTGAACACATACACACACACTAAGGACAATTTAGCAACCTCAATCCAACTAACCTGCATGGCACTGGATTATGGGAGTAAACGGGAACACCCAGAAGAACCCATGTGGACAAAGGGAGAACATACTAACTCCATGCAGGGAACACCCAGGACAACCTTGATCTCCTTACTGTGAGGCAGCAGTGCTACCACTGCACTAGTTTGCCACCCTGCAACCCACTTAAAGACATAATAAGGGTCAGCTGACTACTAAGGGTCCTGGGTTAAAATCCTTGGTCTGTCCATTGCATGTGTGGTTTCTGCTTATACTTTGTGCCTCTTTGTGTTTTCCTTTGGCTATTCTGCTTGTCCTCCTACATTCCAAACACAGGAAGGTCAGGTTCACAATGTGAAGACAGATGAAAGTATGAGTATGTCCTGCACTGAACTGACATCCCACTCAGGGTTAGCTTCTGAAATCGATAGGTGGGTTCAAGAATGCATGAATGGAAGTTGGAAATCTGGATGTGTTGGGTTAATTGGTGACTTTAAATTGCCTCAGGAAGTATATCAGTGGACCCTGCGATGGACTAGCATCCCATCCAGGGTAGATTGTTGCCTTACAAATGATGGTAGGCTCCATTTTGTGCAAACTGGTACTGAAAACAGATTAATGGACTGATTTAAACTGGTTTGATGATGGATGGGTGGATAGAAGGATGTTTGAATGGTTTCAGGGTAACGTCACACCTAGAACTAGAAGTCGCACTTCATTGGTTGTTAACTTCAGCCTTAGTCCATCTTTTAGAAATTCTAAAAAAGTCTTTATTACCACATTTGGACTTAAGTTGCACTTTCCCCAAATGCATTTCCAGATGGCAACTGGTGTTGCTAGAGTTGCAATGCACACCAGCTGGTGTGACCTGACTTTAGATGAAGCTCTGAAATATTAATAAATAACAAAACAAAATACAAATTATTTATTTAGTCACTTTACCCTATGCAAATTTGGGCCACATTCAGATGCCCCTGAAACCAATGATCTTAATGTCTTTAAACTTTGCTTAAGTTACATTTATTTGTCATAAAGGCTCACCGGTGCCTCTGTTTCCTCACACGTCTGCATTCCTCCAGACTTCTGCAGGTGCACAGTAGAGTCCATCCTTTCTGGCTGAATCATGTCCTGTTATGGCACCTGTTCAGCTCAAGACTGTAAAGCACTACAGAAGGTGGTGAAGGCGGCGCAGAATATTACAGACACGCAGCTGCCTTCTGTTCAGGACATAACAGCACTTACAAAGGCAAACAGAATCAGTAGAGACCTCATCTATCCTGCACAGCCGCTTTTCTCATTCCTACTTTCCGACAAATGTGACAGAGCATAAACAGTCACCCCAGTAGATTCAGGGACAGTTTCAGCTCTCAAGTTGTATCATAAAAACAAATATTGTAATATAACATACAGTGTACATAAATATTATGGCACAGAGTGACTTGCAGAATTCCAAAAATATTTGGGGTGTCTACCCGTCCACCCAGTTCAATTCCGAGCCCACAAACAAAGGGATTAAACTTTGAAGAAATAAACAGGCACTCAGAGGTGTAGCATCACATAACAAAGGTTTAGCCAATCTGGCTCTATTTCAGTGGGTCTGACTGAGGAGCTCCATCCTGTCAAAGGTTCAGGTAACAAGTGAAATGCCTCCTTTCAGTGACAGATGTATTTATAGGCTCCAATCTGGAAGGGGCGGGATGTTTTGGAGTATCAGGGGTGTAATCAGTTGCCCTCCTGGGCCATCTTCTCTGAGCTGCGGGGTGAGAGACAAGACAGTTAGCGACAGCACCCCCTCTTATACTCGGGTGATCAGAGCTGGCAAGGTGATCCTCAGACACTCATGCATGACAATGTTATAATATGAAGGTAAATCAAAAAGCAAAGGCAATTTGAAAATCACGCAGTAACCATAACAGATGGAAGCTGATGCAATACAACATATTCCAGACTCCTGTGATGATCCACATGAATACTAAGAAAATCATAACCAGAACAGAGAGATTGGGACCCAATCCTAGATCCAGCCGTGATTTTACTTGGTGAGTTCCTACTGCACTTGTGACTTTTATAGTTAGACTGAGCTAGCCTACTGATTCGAATGGAAAGACTACAGCTCACTTATACAAAAACTCTATTGGGCAAAACTAATTTGGTAGGACTCCCTGGTGGCTTCTTGGGCCCAAACAGCTGCTTATATAATTATGCAGGGGCAGCTTTGAACAAAACTCTTGTCTCTTAGGTTATGGAGAAGCAGCTAACCCAAAGGAAGAAACTGCAAGTACCTCAAAGTCTTGTTTATGAGGGGATCATGAGGTTGGTTTATTTTATTTATTAGTACTATGGATGATGGTTTAGTGACAGATGAGAGCTAGTAACTCAAACAAAACTCTCTATTTTATGGGAGGGAGAGCAGGTACCCCAAATGACAAAAAATGTAAGTACCTCAAAGTTGTATTCACTAGTGAGAAGACAGAGGAGACTGTCAGGTTGACTAATGAGGTAGGTGTGGTGACAGCAGCACTAATGGCAGTGGTTTATGGTGAGTTGCAACTCTTGAACTAAAGGTCCATCTATAGCCCTATACTACTGTGGATTGTGGCCACAATAATACAATTACAGGTATAAGTGGTTCAAAGCAGGTTCCTCTTGTCCATGACACAACAATTAGGTATATAATTTTAAACGACCTCGCAGTGGAGCCACTTTGGATGGAGAGGAGCCAGTTGAGGTGATTTAGACACCTGGTGGGAAGTGTACCAGGCCCTTTGAAAGGAGGCCTGAGAAGGAATTATTTATTGCAGATAGCCTGGGGATGTCTACGAAATTTAACCCAGTCCTGCCTAGCCTATGATCTTCATGGGAACAAATAGAAACAACATTATTTAAGAGGTAAGTAAGTTAACACTGTTCTTGTACGGTTCATATCATTTTTGCAACTTTCTAAAAACATTGACAGGATCAAATTTACACCTAAGATGCAGTCCGCCTCCCTAATGCAATGTGCCTTTTTAAAACCCTGTGAAGAACTTTTTATTACATCCATTCATGCATCCATCTTTTATGACAGAAAAACATTACACAAAACCCAAGCCTGTGATAACATGAACCTGCAGTTCAGCTGTTCCTGGTGCTGTTCGGCCAAAGGCTATCTTTTCTTGTTTACCATGTCAGAATGCAGTCAGACATGCTTATTATCATTCTTATCTGGGCTAAACTATCCTGAATGCAGAAGAACCATTCTGCTACTTCATCTCCTTGCAATAAATGTGTCAGTGAAACAAGATGCCCTCTTCTGCTCCTATAGAATAAGGTTATCTTGCATCTCTTGGTGTTGTTTGATCTGTATTCCATCGCTCAATGTTTTTGTGGCGCCTTTCATAGTTTACACTGGCATATATCACTTACAATACAATTGACATTACCCAGTAAAAGGAATCATACCTAATAGAAGCCGTGTGTGCTAATGGGTGAATTTGCTAACAAGATCTACTCCATTTAACGTATTTATTCATCTGATGTCCACTTCCTAAGTGCAGTGATCAATGTTATGATAGATTATGAAGATTTATGTACATGTGTTATAGATTGCAAAACTGGTGGCAGTGTTTTAATGCTGCTGTCTCTCTTCTCATGGAGATTGTGTTGAAATCCCAGTCTGAACATGGTCTGTTTGGCTTTTATATGTTCTCACAATGTCTATGTGGGTTTATCCAATTGTCACCTGCATATTCCAAAGACATGTGCACTTGGTTAATTTGTGCCTCTAAATTGGCCCAATGTGCCATCCAGTGCTGGTTTCTGCCTTGCTTTCAGTAATACTACAATGGACTTGTTAGAATTTGAATGTCAAGATTAATAAATAGATGAGATAATTCCCAAAATATTTACCAGTGTAAATGCTTTTCATACCCTTCCTTGTGGATTGTGCATGTTCTCATTGTGTTTGTGCGGGTGTCAGGTTGATCACTGACTATGAACTGGACCAGGATGAGTGACTGCTGGTGTATGCTTGAGGGTACCGAGCAATTATAGGCACCTCACCCACCAGTGCTGATTGGATTCTGTGCATTACAACATCCTATTCCCTGATTGGTCACCGTTCATGGAACAAAGCCTTATTCCAGCATAGCAGACATAGAGAAGCTGCTTTCCACGGCACTTGTTGTGTTGATTTACCTGTATACATCTAAATTGTATTTTGTATAGTATGAATGCTTCATGCTTATGCAAAAGGCAAATAATTTACCAGACGCTACAGTTTAGTGATCAATCCCACAGCTGGCGGTATTACCGTCCTTTAAAGCATTTTTTCAGCTGATGCATACGTGACAAGTGTAGGCAAACATGTACATCATGTGTGTTTCCAGTCATTTTAGTGTGGATGGGGACACTTTGGTGAACGATATGAAAATGCCTGTGTGAACAGAGACTGATTTCATTTAAAAATGCCGTTACTAAATGAAAACATAGAAGTGTAAACATAGCCTAAGCATGCCCTTTAAAGTAACAGCTTTCTGCCAAAGCACTGATTCCTGCTTTGCAGTCAGTAGTATCAGGACAGATACCAGGTTTTGAAGTTCATCACAAGGATGATCCGCCTTTTATTGTAATCTTGTGATTTCATAAAGCACCATGAAATGGGGTCTTCTGTTGACAACACTATATAATACAAATATTGATTAACTGATAACCGTTATAGTAGCTGTGTTTTCAAAATTCAACAGTGTGGATACCCAGCAGTAAGGACAGGCATCCTGGCCGGGATAA
This sequence comes from Polypterus bichir lapradei, assembly GCA_026402145.1. Classification (NCBI taxonomy): domain Eukaryota; kingdom Metazoa; phylum Chordata; class Cladistia; order Polypteriformes; family Polypteridae; genus Polypterus; species Polypterus bichir. The sequence continues at coordinate 43,257,524 of JANRMT010062814.1, forward strand.
CAGATAGTTTCATACCTGTTCAGGATGCCACAATGGAAAGAGAATGGACTTGCCAGTAGCAGGTTGGCAGGTGGCAGTGTTCATCTAGGCTAAACCTGATTAGGACACCCGCAGGGTTGTATGGGAAATGGAGTACTGATGGGGTCTTTGGGGTCTGCCAGAAGGTGCAGTCAGGGAACGACTGCCCTGGTTTCCACATGACCTGGAAGTGCTCCAGATGACTGGGACAAAAGATCAGAATCAATTCATGAGTGGTGCTTAAAAGAAAACCCGCTGCCTCATTTGAATTAAGTCAGAGTCAGGAGGCAGTGGGCTACGCTCTTTGAGGAGTGAGGAGGATTGTGTTTGGTGTGTTTTTCATTATTATTCTTGTAAAGAAGGTGTTAGGTTCTCAATATAACCCATTATTGGAGCACAAGTGTGTCTGGGGAGTTATTGTGTCTGTGGTTTGGTGCTCAGTGGTGCCCCCTTGTGGTTACAGCAGCTAGTGAAAAGGTTTACGCATTGAGTATGACGTGTACACCAAATAAAACTTTCACAATCCAAGTATCTTCGTTTTAAAGGTTTTACTGAAATTTAAAGCAGAAGCAGTTCATACAAGAATAAAGAGAAAATCTGATAATTCACATAAAAAATAACTTCTTGCTTGTAATGTGTCAATTTTAGGCTTACATGTTAGTTTTGTTACTGTATTCATTACTACTTATGTTGATAACTACATGACTGTATAAAGTACTACAAATGCTATGACATATGGTCAGAAAACTGTATGCCTCTACAGCTTTGCAAGTAAATAATCAAATCTATCTAACAGTCGACTATTACTGTCTACCTGAAATCATTCTGTTGTTAGATCAGAAATACAGTATGATGGATTGTTAAGAATATTTTCTTAAAATTTTTGGTTATAGGGCATAAAACAGAACTATCCATAATATACAGTACTAGCCGTCCCCTGTGGCTTCGCCCGCATAGTAGTGAAACAGGACAAACTTTAAAAATCAATAAACAACACTCCAGAAGTGCAGTGCTCATATTTTTTCTGTTTCTTTTGTTTACCCACAAACTAATGAACTAAATCAGTATTTACTAAACAAGTGACCAAGATATTTGTCCTTCTCTTTGTATAGCAAAAAAAAAAAGTGTTAAATCAAAACAATAACATTTAGCAAACTCTGTATGGAATTAGCAGATTCACACTATCCATAAACTAGATGGGGTAGTTCAAAAGGGATATGGAAAAACATACTGAAATATTCTATGTATAGTCTTAAACAGATACATTACACTGGAAGTGAATTTGCATATGTCGATCAAAGAAGGAAAAGTGTGTTAATCAGGGCAGATAAATCGATGAGCTCAGAGAAAGAAGCGTGTGATGGAAACTGGAGTGCTTGTTTAACTTGCTATGGGCTCTCATATTGTTACTGGATACAAAGCTATGGTTGCCTTTTCTATGTTTGTGTATATACAGTATGTATATACTGCCTATATATACAGCATATAAACTCAGCAAAAAAAGAAACGTCCCCTGACTTTCAACTGTTTTTACTTTCAGTAGACTTAATGTGTAAATAT
>JANRMT010062814.1:43259501-43273091 GCA_026402145.1 Polypterus bichir lapradei
TACACAGTCCTGAAAAAGGGACGTTTCTTTTTTTGCTGAGTATATATATATATACTAGTCGTCCCCCGTATCTCTGCCCATGTAGTAGTGAAACAGGACAGTGAGGAGGGCACTACCCGGCTCCCTACTCCTGACATCATGCTTCCTACTCCCCTCTGCCTGCAGCCTCTGTGTCAGATGCGTGCAAATAAATTGCTCCTGCAAGTGAACTATGATTCTTAGCGAGCTGAGAGATGCTGCAAAATCATCTGGAATGTTCAAGCAATTTATAGAAAAAAACACGATCTAAATCCGTTAAGTAATTTTCTTGTGAAAAGCGGACAGACATACATACAGACAGACAGACAGACGGACATTGGATTTTTCATACAGTATATACTGTAAAGATTTAGCTATTGTGACAGTGAGGCTCTTCTCCACCTCTCCAACCCTCAGGTATGACTCCACACACTGGATAAAAGTCCCAGACTTTTATTAATCAACACTAATGTGCACAAAGCACCCTCCACACTACTCACAAATTACAATACTAGAACAATATTCTCTCCTCCTCGCCCAGACACTTCGCCCCTCTACCTCCCAACTCAGCTCAGTGTTTGGACTTTCCCAGAGTCTTTTTATAGCCCCTGACCTGGAGGTGTTCCTGCCCAATCAGTCCACAGTTCCTTATTCCTTCCGGGTCAGGGTAAACAATCCTTTTCTTCAACCCGGGAGCACGTCGTTTCTTCCTGTCACGTGACCGTGACGTATTCCCGGGTTATAGAGCACATAAGAGCCCACAAGCCCCCCTACAGTGACTCCCGGTGGCCCCCAAGGTATCCAGCAGGGCTGTGTATAAACACTACATAGTCCATGAGGCCCTGCTGGACCTCGAGGAACGATCATGCTGTTGGGAGAGCTCCTCCTGGCGGCCTGGGGTTGAGGACCGGAACAAGAAGCCGGCAATCCTCCACACTATGTAAAAGTAACACACTATCATAGTTAAGCAAATACTTTTGTGAATTTAACATTAAATTTAATTTACTAAGATGAACTCTTACGCTTATCTTTTCCAAAGGCACAATATTTTTTAATAAGCACAGATGTCAGCTATCACTGTGGCTGACCGAGCCTTCAACAGCAAGGAGACTGAAAAAGACAAAAGACTGCTTCCGGCTGCTTCCTCCAATTTCTTTCTTTTTTTAGTACATTTATTTTAAACCACCTTTCCTTGGTTTGGGCATATGCAGAGGAGAGATGCTGGGTATATTGGGGGAAGGAAGCTAAGGATAGAGCTGCTAGGGAAGAGGAAAAGAGGAAGGCCTAAGAGAAGGTTTATGGATGTGGTGAGAGAGGACATGCAGGTGATGGGTGTAACAGAACAAGATGCAGAGGACAGAAAGATATCGAAGAAGATGATCCGCTGTGGCAACCCCTAACGGGAGCAGCCAAAAGAAGAAGAAGAAGATTTTAAACTACTTTTCCATTTTCTGAAGCTGATTTTTTTTCCAGTTTACTACTCACTTGATCAAAGAAGGTAACCCTGGATAGGATGCCAGTCCTCCTTAAGGCTCTTTCTCTGTCCCTAATAAGGTTTTTACAGCAACGCAGTAAACAAAACATAATGCAAGTGATTCATATCCCAAGAAGTTGTTGTATCCCATGCACCAGCTGACCTCAGTTTGTTTGTGATACTACTGCTGTCACAACCTCCGCAATTTGCTTTCAAAACAAAAGAGCATCATACAGGGAATCCCCATTTTACGCATTTGTTTTTCACAGTTTGAGTATGCATAGTGCACAGAGGGAGACGCTGACTGCAAAGAGGACAGTTTCTCTTTTTATTCTCTGTTATTTTTAACACACACACCCAAAAAGCGATTAAAAAAAGGAACTGAGCAATTGTTTAGCTTGTCTTTTGACCTCATGGAAATAGTTGGTGAAGCCTGAACGTGTATCCATCTATGAGGATTGTTACTTTTTGTGGTTTTCACATTAAATGTCAAATATGAGAACAAGATTGCCTTTCAGTATACCTTGTGACAACTTTTCTTATTTTCCTCTCACACTGCAAAGGGCAGACTCTGCGTGAACAACTATGGGAGTGTGAATAAGTGTGTCCAATGATGGACTGGCACTGTGCCCTGGGATAGTCACTAGCACCTTGTGACAACAAATTAGATTATGCAGGTTAACAAAGTGGATGGATGGATCATCGAAAATGATTTGCAAGGTCGGACTTTATTTTAAACAGTTCACTTCACACCATTGTAGTGCATTGCAAGAGTTGTGGTGACAGGAGGATCATGAACACAGTACCTCAAAAAAAGGAAAGGAAGAAAACAAAAACAAAAAAAACAAAAGAGCTAAGAAGATTAGAGCACAAATAAGGGTTGATAATAAAAAGTTAACACACAAAAAGCCATTAAGAAGGCCAATAGAATGTTAGGTTATATGACACAATGTGTAGAGATTTAGTCTCCAGGATACAAAAAAGGGCATAGCAGTACTAGAAAAAGTCCAGAGAAGAGTGACTAGGCTGATTCCAGGGCTACAGGGGTTGAATTACGAGGAAAGATTAAAAGAGCTGAGCCTATGCAGTTTAAGCAAAAGAAGATTAAGAGATGACATGACTGAAGTGTTTAAAATTATGAAGGGAATTAGTGCAGTGGATCAAGACTGTTATTTTAAAATGAGTTCATCAAGAACACGGGGACACAGTTGGACACTTGTTAAGAGTAAATTTTGCACAAACATTAGGAAGTTTTTCTTTACACTAAGAGAACCACAGACACATGGAATAAGTTATCAAGTAGAGTGGTAGGCAGTAGGAATTTAAAGACCTTCAAAGCTTGACTTGATGTTATTTTGGAAGAATTAAGTAGATAGGATTGGCAAGCTTTGTTGGGCTGAATGGCCTGTTCTCATCTAGACTGTTCTGATATTCTAAAAAAATAGTGTGTAAACTTAATTCAAATACCTGTATGTATAAACATGTAAAAATAAAATTGCAATATCCTCTCAGCTTCATCTAAAGTTATTTAATCTTTCTGTACACCAAGGACTTCATTTCAATCCTTAGATCACATCTTGTCTGTTTGTTTGTTTGTTTGCCATTCATGCAAAAACATCTGTACCATTTTTCATAAAATTTGTCATGTAGGATGAAACTGTTCCAGCTTAACATATAGGTTACATGGTGTTAAAAAAATTCATTAAGGATGTTATAACAGTAGGGGCAAATCACAAAATGTACATTATTCCAAAATTCACCAATCTTGCAATAATGAATGAGCTGATCTTAATAAAATGTTGCATGTATAATAAAGAAGAACCAACTTAGAATCCAGGTGACATGGTGTTTCACAGTTTCATCAAGAAATTTGTAATTACGAAGACAAAAGATGCATCACTCCAAAACAGCTGAGGTCATACTTCAAAAATTTTGCATTCGAATTATTTAGTTTATATTAGATTAGATTAGATTAGATAAACTTTATTAGTTTCAAAATTCAGATGCATATGGTAGCAGAAAATGAAAAAAAAGGATACAGTCTCACAGGACAAATAATAGAGCCAATCAATCAATCAATTAATTCATAAATAAATAAATGTTTATTGTGCAGATATTTCAAAATTAATTTAACAAGCACATTGGGGGGAAGCATTAAATTGCCTGATAGCCGTGGGAAGAAAAGTTTAATTTTTAAGCTTAAAAACCCTTAATGCACTACAGGGCTGGTCAAACGCTCCATTGAGAAATGGGGTTGTAATGGGGGGTCAGGCCACAAAACCAAAACTGTGTTATCACAACAAAACTGTTCAGCCAATGGAAATATGGAGTACTTGCCCTGTCATTTTGGTGTGGCCCTAAAGTGATTCAGTGGAAAAGCCAGCGGGAGGATGGTGGTGACAGGGGACAACTCAAACAAAACTGGCTGTGTTTACTTTCACAATATTTCACATTTGCATTTTTGTTCATGTAATTTAAAATTTAGGCTTCATGGAAGTTCACAAATTGCACTGGGAAGTCATAATGGGAGGACTAACAGCACAAAAAACACCTTACTCCTGAAAGAGCTGAGTAACTGTTCATGACATTTTGCAGTTTTTTTTAATATGGTTAACCTGACTTAACACAGAGAGGGTATGGAGTTTGGAAAGTGTCATCATGAACAGGGGTTCAATAGAGGGAATAACACAAGAACTTACATGCCAAATTAGTGATTCAGTTATTTAGCAAGTCATCCAGTTTATTAACATGGGATTAAACATCTATTTATGAGAACACAGTCAACCAAGAAATACAAACAACTAGCGCTGATGGCTCCAACCCAGCAGGAGTTACCGCAGTTATGGAGTCCAATCATACCCAAAAAGAACAAATTCCTGACTCTGGAGAGCAGAGAAAGTGATTGAGAGGATGGATGGGACATTTGCATTTCAGCTAGCAATGACAAAAGGGTCAACATTTAAAAAAAAAACACAAGTAATTCCTTTCATACTTTAGATGCCATAATGGATGGAGAGGCCTCTTGCCTGAGATTACAAATAATATCTTACCTGGGACAAAGACTAATGGATGGACTAAAAGAATTCATCTACCAAAGACAATTCATCCCCCAGTATGACAGGTGTCCGTGCTTCTCTGGCAAGGTCCCAGAATGGACACCAGCAGGTATGCATGGGAGCTGTAGTTGTGTAGAGCAACCCTGTTGGGGTCCTGAGGTGCCACACAAGAGCACTGCCACCAGAAGACCATCCTGCTTTGGAAAGCTTCCAGCCATGCCATGCCAACATAAAAACAGCTGCCTCATCTTGATCAGAGAGTCTGAGTCAGGAGAAGGAGGACGACACTCACTGTTAGGGTGAAAGGAAACAGAAAGGTGTTTGAGTTATTGGATTATATTGTGTGGACAGACCTAAAAGTCTGTCAAGGTATTGCTATAAAATAAAAGAACTGTTTTAACTTGGAACTGTGTCTGTGGTAGTTGTGTCTGGTGTTTGAGGTGTCCCCAAGAGTCCACAACATTTATGGAAATATACCCATGCAATGCCACATATAAGATGGTTTCTAAACCTTCATCGCACACCTGATGAAGGCTATATTCCTGAAATGTACTTTTTACCTATTTTCCTTTATGGTGTTTAAATAACCTTTAACTTTGTTTCCTTTGCAAATGTATGTTGATGTCACTCTTCACTAAATCACAAATATTTGCGTATATAACAAGAAGAGTAAAAATGCAAGTTTTACCTTATTGTGTGGGAAATAATGAATGTGCACTCAAAAACATCCATTTCAGTAATTAACAAAACAACATTTATGGCGGCACGGTGGTGCAGTGGTAGCGCTGCTGCCTTGCAGTAAGGAGACCTGGGTTCATTTGCATGTTCGTTTGTTCATTCGTCTGTGTGGAGTTTCCATTTCTCCCCGTGTCTGCGTGGGTTTCTTCCGGGTGCTCCGGTTTCCTCCCACAGTCCAAAGACATGCAGGTTAGGCGCATTGGTGATCCTAAATTGTCCCTAGTGTGTGCTCGGTGTGTGTCTGTGTGTGCCCTGCTCAGGATTTGTTCCTGCCTTGCGCCCTGTGCTGGCTGGGATTGGCTCCAGCAGACCCCCGTGACACTGTGTTAGGATGTAGAGGGCTGGATACTGACTGACTGACTGACATTTATGAGTTAAATATAGCACAAATACCAACAACCACAAGTTTGCAGACAGTGCAGACCAATATGTAGCGCACTGAGCAAAATTCTCAAACTGTGAATGTTTTTCTTTTAATGCACCAGAAAAACTGTGGTCAGCGACCCCTTGTAAATAATCCCAAGGAATGAGTGCTGGTGAATAAATCGTCGTATAGTGGCCAATGCATGTCAAGTTGCAGCTGTTAATACTGACTTAAAGAACATCATCAATACCTTCTTCAGATCATCACGAATCCAATCTCAACACATCCATTGTATTTACACCTATAGCTTTCCCTCAGAGGAGGGATGGTCAAGATTAATCGGCTAAATTAAACCTGACACTTCAGTACACATTACCTCAATGGGGGAAAACAAAGCGTCAAAATAAGAATAGGAATAGATCACCCATAGCAGAGTCTCTAGATCAGTGATTCTTAACCTTTTTTGAGTCACGGACCCCTTTAAGAATCTGATGAAAGCTATGGACTCCCTTCCCCAGAAATGTTCACATAAACACAACTTTGCATGCAATGAATATAATGTACTTTATTTATCGAGATTTGATTGTCTCATACATATGTGACATACACAAAGTATTATTAAACTTTAATGTAATCTAAAAAAAACACTCAGTTTTTATGCAAAACGAAATGGCCACTCATTATAATTATGAAATACTTGTGCAAATTAAAACAGATCTACTACTACTACTACATCTATTCTAAATCAACAGTACCGGGGTGTATAGTGAATATGTTCATTTTTATCTGACCTCCTTAAACCCATCCAATGACTCCTTAGGGGTTCACAGACCTCAGGCTAAGACCCCCTGCTCTAGATGGATATTGCATGCTGGGAGTAGTATTAAGAAAAGAAATATAGGAATACAGCAGTGTCATAACAATACACAGTGTACTCCGCAACTAAATCTTGCCAGTCAAGTTTCCAAGCTGCTGACATCTGTTTTGTGCCCAGATGGCCTCTGGGTCCTTAAACATGAAATGGATAAGACAATTTAAAATGAACGAATGAGTTGATTCAGATAAATGGATATGTGACCGGATGGTTCCTAACTGTTCCCTCTACTGGTCAAGATTGTTAGATGTTGGAAAACAAGCATGCAGTGTATTTTTATTGAAGATCTGTAAGCACACCAACATATGTGGTGTAGTGGTTAAACCTTTGAAGCTCAAACTCTGAGGTTGGTGGTTCAGATCTCACTACTGACACTGTGTGACCATAAGCACGCCACTTCATCTGACTGTGCTCCAAATGGAAAAGTTAAAGAAGTAGCCAATCATATCAGTCAAACGTTGTAAGTCACCTTGGATAAAAGAGGCAGCCATGCAATAATAATAGTGGTAGTCCAATGATTAAATGGCTCATACTTTCTGGGTTTCCAGGTTTGATTCTCATTCTGGTTACTGTCTGTGGGCACTGCAGTTTTCTTTCCACACCCCAAAGACAAGCATATTAGATCAATCAGTATTTAGAAATGGCCCGAGTGTCTGAGCGTGTGTCCCATCCAAAGTTAGCTCCTGCTTCAAGTCCGGTGTATACAGCTTTGGGAAATTAATGGATTGAAAAAAGTATTCCATATAACACTATTACTGACAATACCAACCCTAACTCCTTTGACTCTAAGGATCCCAAATTGTTTGAATGTTTTTTGATTTAATACAAATCTTTTTCAGTTTTAACTTTCTGTGGCACAACTTACAACCAGAAGTTGACTGATTAGCAATAACAATAATGACAACAATCTCCTTTCAGTTTTGGTTTCCTGCCTTGTGGCCAATGCTGTCAGGATAGGCTTTAGCTCTTGAACTGGGTAAACATGTCATCATATTAAAGTTAACACATATTTAGACAAAAAGTTTATTATTCATAAAGCAACAAATTACTATCTGCTACGTGCCAGATAAAGAAAAAGTCCCTCTTTGAAGTTGTAGGGGGGGTTCCCAAACACAAAAGTACAAAATCCCTAATTATTATTCTACTAAACCACTTTGAATTCCCAGGGTTCTCTGATGAAAGCCACCAGAACAATTTTTTAAATTTATAAAGGAAATGAATGCCATGAAACACCCATCACCATCTAGGAAATTCCAAGAACTGGATTAAACAGGCACCATCCAATAAAATAATAACAAAAAAAGAACACACACAAACAGAAAAGTCCTTACGGCAGAACATTTTTATTAATATGCAAACCTTTTGAAATGAAGTAATTTTTCTCCAATAATTATCATTGCTTATAGTTATCCGAACAATAGATATATGAGCTACATATTTTAAGTGCTAACGCAACTGGAACATTGAAAAATCAACTTAAAAAATACTGCATTTAACATCACACTTTTCTGATGATTGTAAAATATTGGGTGGGAAAATTATTATTTTGAATTGCTGCAATGAAATGTATGGAAGTAATGTAGAGCATAACATTTGCTATTTAGTAGCTTAACTTCTGGCCAATCAATGGCCAATAGGCTCTGCCCATTTATTTTCACAATTTTAGATAAGAAAACAAACACAGTCTTAAATAGAACACACACTGAAAAGAGGCAAACACAAAAACACATACAACTTCAATAAAAACTATGTACAGTTACAAATGTAGTCAGTCCCTTGTTGAACTTGAGCACAAAGTCCTTTAAGGTGCCCACTCGAGGAGTAAACAGTTTTAAATAAAAACCAGCCCATCTCGCCTTGGTTAGCTGGAATGGAAACTGGAGGACTCGGACTCTGTGGACACGGATGAAAGCCCAGTTCGTTTTTGCTTTGAGAGCATTTTCAAGCTGGATCCTCGGCTGAAGGACAGTGCGTTTCTCGCAGACTTCTTGAACTTGGCACCCAGGAATGCGTACAAAATGGGATTGAGGCAACAGTGGAAATATGCCAGGGGTTCTGTAATCATAATCCACATGCTCAAAACGTCTTCTAGATGGCAGCTGTGCTTGATGACATTCAGCATCATTAAGGCATCAATGAAAATGCCAATGCAGTATGGGAGCCAGCAAGAGAAGAAGGCGATGATGAGGAAGACGGTGGTCTTCAGAGCCTTACGTTTCTGCACACCTTTCGAACCTTGGGAAAGCTTAATGATAATAACACAGTAGCAGGACAGAATTACCAGGCCAGGCATCAGCAAACCAACAATAATGTGCTGGAAACGGAAAACAATGTTCCAGGTTAGAGAAGAAGCTTGAGGGTACACATGCTCGCATACCACTCTGCCATCTGAATTATGAACTGAGGCAAACACAAGGTCCGGGACTGTGAGAATTAAAGCGGGTAGCCATGCGCCTATATAAATAACCCTGTCAGCCAGCAGCATCCTCAGCTCTTGACTACTGGTGGCATGCACAACTGCCATGTAGCGGTCGAGACTGATGAATGCCAAAATGAGAACACTGCTGTACAGATTTACAGTGTAGATGCTGTGTACCATCTTGCACAGAACACCACCAAAGTGCCAGCTACTGGCAGCATATGCTGCCCAAAAGGGCAAGGAAAGCACAAACAGGAGGTCTGCCACAGAAAGATGGAGTCTGTACTTGTCGGTCATCGTTTTGGACTTTTTCTGGTAGCCCATCACAATGATCACCAATCCATTGCCAAAAATGCCCATGATGAAAATCACGGAGTAAATGACGGGGAGAAAAATCTGCTTAAAGTCGCTGTATCCACTGCTCTCGCAAGGCAACTTATACTCGATCTCATATCCTGATCCGGACTCATCAGTCATGTTTTCTACCGAAAAGTCCACCTCCAGGACACCCTATAAGAAACAGAACACGGAGAGTCAGTTGGATGTCTTTTTTTCATGCAAAACACACAAGAACAGGTAAATTTCACAGGGATTTCCCAAGAACGAGTTCCTGCTAAAAAACATTCAACACACATGCAAAAGAGAAGAAAAGCGAAACCAGTCATATAGAAATGCCATGCATAATTAGTTTACAACTAATGGTCCCTTAGGGGGTCCTCAAATGTCATTGCCCTACAGCTAGAAACTATATCTTAAACCGACTTTGTAAAATGTTTTAAGATTTTTAAGCCGTTAAAATACGCTTTTTTAAAATTTTGATTTTTTTTTTATTCGAAAACTATTTACATTATGGCAAAACCATCACTTAGTCATTTCATCTATGCAGCATTTATGAAAATACGCGAGATCAGGCAAATGTGGAATTCTAGCAGTCGCTTTCCTACGCAGCCATGTTTTCGCTGGACGTCGCACCTGTGTGGTGTACGGATTAGCACTGCTTGCTGCCTTTGTATGTAACAGGGAGACAAGCTCCAAATCCCCGGCTCTGGCACGCATTCTTTTGCGTTTGCGGGTTTTCTCCCACTGCCCATAGGCAGGCAGCGTAGACGGAGAATGAGGGATTACACGTTTGTGGCCGGCCGGGCGGGCGGGCGTGCGTGCGCTCTGCTTTGGACAGGCGCCCCGTGCAGCGCAGAAGAGCCCCGTTTAGTTGCCGATGCAACTCCATTGGGCACCTGCCACCCTGTAGTGTAGACTTGGGTTCAGAAATTGGAAGACTACGTCACGCCTGTAACTACCTATTGGATACTGACAAAAGCACGAAACACCTCAAACTGTTAGAGATGACGAAATGTGTCGTGTAAAAAGAAATGCTAGACTAGTACGATAATATATTTTTCGTTTTAGCTTTGAATTTTGTAATTTCACATATATGTCTAATGCGGCATTTCAATTTATAGTACATGAGGAGTTAAACCATGCCTACATGTCTCTGGGTAGAGTCCTTTGAAGGGAATCCTTCGAAATGATTTTAATGTTCATTAAAAATTGATGAGCAACGACAGCATCACAACACCTGCTGATCGCACATATTCTTCAGATTTATTTAACCAAACGTCTGTGCTGAAAAAAAACCCAAAAAAACAAGAAAACACAAGACATCCACGGCGGACTCGCTCTCTTATTAGAAGGAAAACATACACCACGTGCTAAAGCAAAGCAGAATGAAGAATAACTGAATTTTACTTACATCGTATGCACCTTCCATGATTAGCAGTTAGCAGCCAACTCTTTTCGTTGCTTTCAGCAGCGTGTGTCAACTGATGCCACTTTGTATCTCGTCTGAAACCCGCTCAGTTTGGGAAACTTTCTTTAAAACTTCGGCGCACTTAGTTTGAATACAAAACCACGCCTCCGGGGCGGGTTAAGACCTTGACGTCAATCAATTTGTTGTTCCTGTTTTTTCTTCCACGGGTGCAGGTGGCTGGTTAACTGTTTTCGTTGGATTCATCCGGTGATATTTTAAGCGCCTTTCATCTCTGATATTAGAGCGGCATGTAACTAGATCAGAAATACTTGTGTATAATAAAAACATCAGTATTAAGAAACACATTGTAACGCACTAAACACATACATTATGTAACTGTTGCGCAGAAGTTGAAACTTTTTTATGGTAGTGGCGGCTTAGTGGACTAAACAAAGTAGGTACTTGAAAATAATTTTAAGCCATTTGCACACTTTTCGTATTTAAATAATAATAATAATAATAATAATAATAATAATAATTCCAGCACACGTTATACGACTTTGTATTGTTGTAAGCACCTGCAGAAAACTGATGAATGGATGGATGGTGGAATGATAATTACAATAAAATAATACTTTAACGCATTCACACACTTTACAATAATAAGAAAGATGCATTAACAGAATGTTACGTGCTCGATGGTATTTTCCGTGAGACTAAATGCAGCAATTACTTTTGCAATAAGTTGGGTGTTAGAAAATAAATGGGTTTTTAAGAAGAACAAATATAAATAATTTTAAAGATGCCACGTTTTGTTCGACGATCTCGGGGTGCCGGGGCCAAACCGTTCAAGGTATTCTTTCCGATTGGCATGCAGGACTGTTGGAGGTCGAAAGCACGTAATGCCCGACCACAAACAACGGTTGTCTGCTACTCATCTCACTTTTAAACTTCTCAGCAAACAGTAGCCGTGGCAGAAGCCAAGACCAAACATGACATTTTTTTTAGAAAATAAATGATTCTGCTGAATCACAGACCCTTAGTCTAAATTGATTCTAAGTTGTGAGCCTCACGTTTTCACTATTAAAAGAGTCGATGAGAAAGAAACAACCTAGTTAGGAGGTCTGGCCATCCCTTTAGGTACCACCTAAACGCTTGAATAACTTATTCAGCGTGGCTTAATTGACTGAACTGTAACTCGGTATAAATTATATATCTACTAAACGAATAGCTGAGAGATCGGGGTTCGAATGGCGGTCGAGTCACCCTCTAACTATCGTTAATATGTTATCTCCCTGTCTACGTGGTCTTTCTTGGGTGAACGAATTTTCTTTCAAATCTACAAACAGTCAAAGGGATTGGAAACTTTAAACAGGCATGGAAGGCTTCAGTGTGCTTGACTGTGAAGTGGCACCAGATACAGGGCTGCTTTCTGACTCGTGCCCGATGATGTCTTGGTAAGTTTGACTCCCCGCGACTTTGTATTGGAGTATTGTTCAGAATATAGGCGGATGACAAAACTGGATTCACCCATTTCTGTCCACGTGCCCCTAGCGACTCAACCTCAGCTCGTGATCAGACCTTGCAACCACGCGCCGCGCGTACGCACCCGCCCACATTTAAATGAGAATAGAGTCATCTGGGGGCGGTGCCTTGAGGGTCGCACACAACAGAATGTATTTATTTTTCACTATGGTGTTATCAAGTCCCTCTGATCATTCGGAAAATATTAGAAAATATCTATCTATCTATCTATCTATCTATCTATCTATCTATCTATCTATCTATCTATCTATCTATCTATCTATCTATCATATAGTGCCTTTCATATCTATCTATCTATCTATCTATCTATCTATCTATCTATCTATCTATCTATCTATAACATAATGTTTCATTATCTATCTATCTATCTATCTATCTATCTATCTATCTATCTATCTATCTATCTATCTAGTTTTTGAAATATGATTTTAATTGGAACCTTGGCTGATGTTCAACGCTACAAATATCTTTTCCCATTGTGGTGTCTATGTGTATATACAGTTGGTTTCTCGTTTGCCACCTCCTAAAACTGAGCATAAAACTTACACAATTCATGGATTTAAATTTGTGAAAACTTTTCCCAGTGATCAGACCATGAGACCATAAGCAAGTCTGCAGTAAGAGGATTTCAAATAAAATTACGATGGACCTCGTCTTTCTGTAGTTCTAATAATAGCATTGTCAGGTGTCATTGTTTTATTGCTAAATATTTCACACCACAATTTGTCACATATTCTTAATTTATTATATTTTACAAACTATTTACTTCTACTCTAAATTGTCCCTAGTGTGTGCTTGGTGTGTGGGTGTAGATTGGTTCCTGCCTTGCGCCCTGTGTTGGCTGGGATTGGCTCCAGCAGAACCCCGTGACCCTGTGTTCGGATTCAACGGGTTGGAAAATGGATGGATTTACTTCTACTGTATTTTCTATGACATGCTTTTCCATTGTGAAATTATCCATCAATCTACTGGACCCACCTAATCCAGTTTAAGTAAGGAAGAGCACAAGTTTATCGCAACAGCATCGGTCACAGGGCAGGGTTCAAATCCTAGTTGGGTCATTGCCAATTTGGTGTTTGCTTTTTCTCCTAGTGCCGGTGTGGATTTCCTTCACATACTCTGTTATTCCCTTCAACATCTTTGAGGTTTGTAAAGGCACTATATTCTTCTTCTTCTTATCCTAAAAATGTGCATGTTAGACAAATTGGTGACTCTGCACTTGGTTTGAATATGTGAGTATGGAAGTGTGCATTAGGGTGCCCTTTGATATACAGTAACTGGCATCCAATCCGTATATCTTAGGTAGAATGCCTAGAGGGGGCTGGGCGGTCTCATGGCCTGAAACCCCTGCAGAT
>JANRMT010062814.1:43284692-43298753 GCA_026402145.1 Polypterus bichir lapradei
ACATACATACATACATACATACATACATACATACATACATACATACAGACAGACAGACAGACAGACAGACAGACAGACAGACATTCTCAAACCAACAAGGCACACAGAGTACCAATTTGCCTACCACACAAATCCTTCTGGGAGAATACCCAGAAAAAGACCCACGCAGACATGGAGAGAACACGCAGAAACCACACAGGCAAGGCAGGGATGAGGAATTTAAACCTAGTATGCTGAATCCATAAGGCAGCTGCTGAATATAAAATCATGGCTTTTTTCAATTTTTTTTTTATTACCTGAAAGAGAAACAGATTATGCAACTGATGCAAAGAGCCCCTTTATTAATTGCTTTAATTTGACTCATTTCTGATTTCTCAGTTATTTTTAATTTAATTACATTTCCATATTTCAAAATTATGAGGTGACTGACTATCCAATATAATGACCTTTTGTAGTATCTGAAGCTAAATCTACTATATAATAAAACTCTAAGGTCTGTGTGTCCAGTCCCTTGGAGCAATCTGATTGGTTAATTTGGCTTTGGTGACACAAAGAAAGATGAAGTGTGAGATGAACAAGGAGGAGTAGAGATGTGCGCTGAGAGCAAGTTCCCTTCAAAGACGGTAAGTGTAAAACCGGACAGGAGGTGAGGAAGGTGCCACGAAAATAATGAGTGTCTGAGAAGCAGGCTTCACAGGAAGGCGGACGAGAAATGGAGTGCCAGTGATGAGGAGTTCAGACACACGCAAATACAGGGGAAAATACATGTAGGGCAAGATATTTTTTAAATGATTCTCTTACCTGTCTTTGCTAGTTTAATATAAATCAGTTATTATATGTTCATCCTATGACACACATATGGAGCAAAGTCAAACAGTATGGTTAGTCCATCCAGTTTTTAATTTTGCTTCCCCCTCCCAAGTAATTTTGTAGGTAACTAAAGATTATTTAGGTATCATCATGGCACAACCTGGTATCAGTCCACTGCAGGGCACAATCACATCAAAGTAGCACACCTCAGAGCAACCAGGTGACCTAATATTTGTGTCATGGGAGAAAATGTATCAACATAGAAAAGGCATAGAACCCAGATATGGCTTTGAGGAAGTGGCACAGACCACACTGCCACCAGATTTTCAAAGCACTGTTTGAATTTATTTTTAAAACTGAAGGCTTACACCAAAATCATCACAAAGCTGCACTTGTTGTCCCTCTCTTGAGACCTGGGCGTCCTGCTTAGGGAGACCTGTAACTGGGCTCTCACCCTTACTGGCCTATATTTCTAAGTTTTCACTTCTTTATCTCATCCCCATGGATTCTTCTTTAGCACTGAGGTTGCCCTTTAAAGGGTAACTTGCCCTTCTTAGCAGACTTTGCTTCTGGCACGTGGCAATTATCAGACTAATTAGAAATCTTTTAAACTTTTTTAGTAGTATGGCCATCTGCCCTAAAGGCGACTGCACACCCTATCTCTCAGAGACTCATTTTTGGAATTGCTGAAAATAAAAAAAATACTGAATTAGTATTTTCCTAGCAGATGACAACATCTGTGTATTTGAGTTGCATCTAATATACACAGCCATGTTACATTAACTACTACAGTGTCAAAGTAATACTTAAAAGTGTACTAATGAAAAATATTGGGCCCATATATATACTTACATTTACCTAAATTTACTGTGTATTATCCTGAACCACGTGAGCGTTTATATGTCTTTTTGACCAATTTTACAAAGATATAGCTTCATGGCTTGTACTAAATAAAAATCTTTATTTCAGTACTCTTGCTTGTTTAGAGTTTGGTCTCTTTAATACATTAATAATAATACTAATACATTTTATTTATAGAGCACCTTTCCCATACTCCAAGCACTTTGGATGATATACATTGTCAGGGATGCCAGGGGCAACGACCCAGCCGGGACGCCTTGAGGGACCGGAAGAGGGTCTACGCCCATCCTGGATCACGTGGGTGCCGCCATCCTGGTTGCATTGGAGGCCATGGGTAGAGGGCTTGGAAGCCCAGTCCTGTAGGGGCCCGTGGTCACCGCCAGGGGGCGCCCCAATGCCTTGGGGACCCTGGACCTCAGCACTTCCGCCACACCAGGAAGTGCTGGGGGGAAGAGGAGCAGGGACACCCGGAGAGCTTCCGGGAGAACAGCCGGCACTTCTGCCGCACTGGGGCGTGTCCAGGGAGGAGTGCCGGGAAAAACCTGGAGCTCATCAGGGATGATATAAAAGGGGCCGTCTCCCTTCATTCGAGGCGAGAGTCGGGTGGAAACAGGACAAGGCAGGAGAAGAGAGAGAGGAGGCGGCCCGAAGAGAAGGTATTGTGTGACCAGGACTGTGTGGGGTTTGTGAGTGTGCACATTAAACTTTTGTAAATATTGTAAATAAACGTGTGGTGGTGGAAAAAGAACATGTCTGCCTGTCTGTGTCCGGGCCGCGTCCACAACATTTTACACCAGGACGTGGGGTAAAGTAGTTATAACTAGGGGACCATCACTGTGTGAGTTTGACACGAATTCAACCAGAATCTGATCAGATCTAAACACCAAAGTGAAATCTTGGTAGGCACAGCAACAGAATGGCAGGTGCTTGCTGCATCACATCTCCAGAGAACAGGGCTTATCTGTTGACCAGGCCACAGTTTACTGTAGGTGGATGTTGTAGGTTCTTTCTCTTGCCTATTCACAAATACTTTAGGACACTCACGGTGTGTGTGAGACTCCCCTGAAACACACTGGTGCCCTCTCCAGCACTGGATCCTACATTAGGGCCTAATGGTTCTGACAAGATGTAGGCGGGCGGTTGGGGATCTTCCTCAGCCAGGATGTCTGGAAGGCCCAGGAGAGGGACAATATCTCCCCTGGTCTGCATGGGGGCCACGGAATCAGAGCTTAGAAGCTCATCCCTGTTGGGGCCCATGGCCACCACCTGGGGGCACCCGGAAGGATCATGGAGCCCTGGAATGCAGCACTTCCGCCACAACTAGAAGTGCTGCTGGAAGAGATTCCAAGCACACCCGGGGTACATCTGGGTGCTCATGCGACACTTGAGCCACACCAGGAAGTGCCAGTCAGAAGATCATCAGGAAGTACCTGTAGCACATCCGGGCGAAGTATAAAAGAGGCCGTCTCACTCCATTCGAAGAGCAACAGTCAGGCGGCAGAGGACAGAGCTTGCGATGGGAGGAGTGGAGGCGGCGAACAGAAGAAAAAGAGATAGAAGAGAAGGGACTGAGAATATTGGTGGTGATTTGTGCACTGTGGACATTGTGTGCAGAACTGTAAAAAAAAAAACGTGTGTGTTTCGGAACATTTGGCATACGTGTCAGTCTGTGTCCGGAGTTCAAGTTCCACAATATATATATGTAGTGGAAATAGCAGATTTTTTTTTATTTTAATCAAGTTTGGTTTTTCACTCCACCCTAAAGCCAGCTGGCCTTAGGTAGTACAGTATATTATTATTATCTACGATGTCAGTGTAGAGCAGATATGTCACAGAAATCTTTATGATCACCCTTTGTGTGCGTGTGTTAGAGCAGGGTAAATGATGAGGTCGAGCAAATCCTTGATGCTTGGGGTGCCAACTAGGCAAAACTCTATTTAATTCCAAGAAAAAAGAAACCTGTGAATGAAACATGCACTCAATGGCACTTTCAAGTTGCAACAGTTCCCTTGAAAAAGAAGTCTTTAAAGGACACACTTTCTCCCCCTCTCACACTCTTTATGGAAGTCAAGTCCGAAATATATATATATATATACTAGCTATTCCCTGCGGCCCCACCCGCGTAGTAGTGAAATAGGACAAACTTTAAAAAGCAATAAACAAAAAGGTATCACTAGCTAAGCGGAGGCAAGATACACTCCAAAACGCAGAGGTAGACCGACTTCCCTCTCCTGATGTCACGCTTCCCCCTCCCCTTGGCCCACAGCCTTTGTCTCGGATTAACATGAATATATCACTCCTGCAAGTGAATTATGATTCTTAGCGCGATGACAGAAGTTGCAAAATCAACCGGAATGTTCAAGCAAATTCTAGAAAAAAGCCAGATCTAAATCCATTAAGTAGTTCCCTTGTTCGTTAGCTAAGTAGAAGTAAGATATGCCCTGAGGCTGGCGCATGAGTGAGGAAGGCCCTGCTCCCCTCCCCTTGGCCTGCTGCGTCTCTCTTGGATTTACACAAATAAATCAGTAGCGCAAGTAAACTATGATACTTAGCGCGATGATAGAAGTCGCAAATCAACCAGAATGTTCAAGCAAATTACAGAAAAAATAAAAGATCTAAATCCATTAAGTAGTTCTCTCATGAAAAGCAGACAGACATAGTTTATATATCCATCTCACTATATCCTAACTACAGGGTTATGGGGGTCCGATGGAGCCAATCCCAGCCAACATAGGGCACAAGGCAGGAAACAAACCCTGGGCAGGGCACCAGCCCACCGCAGGGCACACACACCAAGCACAAACTAGGGACAAGTTTTAGGATTGCCAATGCACCTAACCCACATGTCTTTGGACTGCGGGAGGAAACCGGAGCACCCAGAGGAAACCCATGCAGACACGGGGAGGACATGCAAACTCCACTCAGGGAAGACCCAGGAAGCGAACCCGGGTCTCCTAACTGTGAGGCAGCAGCTCTACCCACTGCGCTGCCGTGCCGCCCTAGTTTATATATGTAGATATAAATATATATATATTTATAAACATGGTCAAAGTACAGTACAGTATATACATTAATACTGTACATTATACATATACATATAGTTTTATAGTTTTTTTTATGTTATTTTGACAATTGCATCCAATACATTCTTGTTTATTATGGAGAGTAGCGATGTGTTGCATGTCAAACTCACGTTCAAGTAAGAATTTCACTGTACTCTGTACATATGATAAAAGTAATACTACTATTAGTATTATTATTGTGCTATCATGCTTTATGCAGTATAAAGAGTTGGCACAGCACAAACAGTGTTAACAATACCATTTGAAGATTGGCAGTCTGGAGGGTAAGACTTACTTTGGACAGGCTATAATTCAGTTCTATACAGTTTATTTTACTAAACATACTTATGAGGTCAGCACACAATGCAATCATTATAAAAATGATGTGAAAAATGGAATGAAACAATCACAAAACATAAAATAATGTTGAAATATTAAACAATATATACAAAAATATACATACACTATATGTGCATTTACTGTATACTGTATATAGTAGGCACTATATAACAAACACACTTCAATCTTTTCAAGTTTCATATAGATAGATAGATAGATAGATAGAAAGGGGATCATTTGGGATAAACAGAGATGACACCGAGCACAGACTCACTCATCCTAATCCAATTATCTGATTGTTCAGATGTATTCTGCATTTCATCCAGGCGTCATATGGGTGAAGCAGGGTATGCTGTGGGGGGTTTGTTGTAAAGCATGGCATACCCATGTAAACACCCATACTCTAGCTGAGAGTTTACATGTATCCAATGCCTCTTAGAGAACGTGGATGTGATGCAGGACATATTCATGTCCACACCCACACTCACTCATATGGGCTCAACGTAGCACTCCACCTGCCCATCTTTGAAATGCATGTAGAAACTGGAAATCCACACAAGGATAACATGCAAGATCTCTA
Source organism: Polypterus bichir lapradei (assembly GCA_026402145.1). Classification (NCBI taxonomy): domain Eukaryota; kingdom Metazoa; phylum Chordata; class Cladistia; order Polypteriformes; family Polypteridae; genus Polypterus; species Polypterus bichir. The sequence continues at coordinate 43,290,345 of JANRMT010062814.1, forward strand.
CAGACAGCAACCCCATTTTAGGAAAGGAGAGACAATAATACCAGCTGTGCCACTGTGCTGTGCCGTAAGCTTTAATAAGTCTCCATTAATGGCTCCTGCCATCGCGTGTTTATTCTGTGACATCACACTTTTTCTGGTACTTTCTAACATTCATAATTCTCAGAAGGAATTTGTCCCATCATATATGGATTGTTTCTTTTTGCACTAAGTGTGTTGTATATCAGCATGTGAGTTTCAACCTGTTTGAGAGGCTGCATATTGACAGTAATTTGTAATTTAATGAACCATGAGCAGAAAAGGTGCCAGTGGAAATGAAGTCTGTGTAAATGGAAATGTCATTACAACTGACATGTGGGAATGAATCATCAAATAGCTGATTAACAATTATTTAGAAATGAATTGTATTACCAAATCTAAACATGAAAGGCACTGAGAACTAATGAATTTAATACTACATACATACAGTATATATCAACAGTACTTACTAAGCTTTTTTCTAAAGTAGGCACTGACTGCCGGGAATTTTTAAACACAGAAACATGCAAGCAAGCACGTCAAATCAGGCAGAAATGATCATATTGTGAAATAATTGTTTAGAATGAAATCCAATAAACAGTAGGGGATTCCCCGTGACTGAACATGTTTTGAACACTGGACAAGTTTTGCTGTCGAGGGCTAAGCATGTTAAAAAGGTTATCTTTATTTTGACAAGACCATTTGACTTCTTGATTTTGGTGTTTAACACTACCTTACATACTCCATTTGAACCTAAAAATACACTCCTTGTTTCTTAAATACTGTGCGTACTAGGCGTGGCTTTAAATTTAAAATATAAAAAAAAACACTGACTCGTTGTCATAGCAGTCGCGAGTCAATAAGAAAGAAGTTACAAGTGTGAAGAACAGATTGTACTTCCGTAGGTATGCCATTTTTTTAGTTTTTGAGGTTGGCAAAAACAGGAAGTCGACCGTTGGTATTGGTTCATCTTTGAAGTGTTTTGTAAGAATAAACCTTGGTGTCCTCAACTAAGAAAGTGAGTGAGAGAGAGAGAGCGCGATAACAAAAAATACATGTCACCGCTGTAGGACTTTTAGGGAAATTCATATGACTTTGACCTAGGTCTATAATTTAACCGCATGAGTTGGGAAAATGCTTGAAAGAAAACAGTTTCTGGGTCTCCTCCCATGTTCTATCTGCAATAAACACTTCTCTACCTTTTTTTTTTTTAACGTTCAACTTGTGGGTTTTGTAGCTGTATGTTTGCCAAGAAGATGTCAGTGGCTACCCCAATTGTGCTGCCATTTATAATTTAAAACTTGGTATGAATGCTTCAGTCCCTTTAGGCCTCCTACGCAGGACAACAATTAAAAATCCCCCATGGGAAGCATGATGTTAAGGTGAGAGACGAGCCAAGAAAAACTGCCGATGAAATTCACTCCCTTCAGACGCCAGCAGGTATTCAGTAACAGACATGTGGCAGACTCCATCACGTAGTATGATAACAAGGCACCAGCTATACCACAGTGGTGCATATCAAAGTTTTTTTTTTCTTTTTTGATTAAACGTATTTAGTGGCACTGATTACATGACACAAAAACGAGGACATTATTGAATAATATGTGATATCTTGTTCCCTGATTTTACTGCACCTACTGAGACGTAAGCTTCCAGCCACAGTCTTCAAATATCAAGTTTCACCTTTTCATCCATTTTCTGATCTTGTATTTTCCATTACATTATCACAGGGAGGCAGAGACAATCTCAAAATAATTACATATAAGGTAGGAGCCAACACTGGATAGCATACCAGTCCAACAAAGGGCTCAGTCACGCTCAAATCCACCCCACCAATTAATTTTCTTTACTGAATGGATTATGAACAATTGAACTAACCCAGCAGCATCAAATACAAGGCAGAAATCAATAGACTGGTAACCAATCCATTTCTTGGTACACTCACATTTGCTCCAGTCATTGTTTTTTATCAGTGTGTAGCTTTTTTAAACATTGGATTATGAGGAGATGGACTGTTCAAGTGCATCAAGCTCAAGGCAGGTATCAGCACTTGATAGGGTACTAAGGCAGGAACCATTGATAGACTGGAAACCAGTACACCACTTGGTACACTCACATTGACTCCATTCATTTTTATCAGTTTTTAGTTTTTTTAAACACTGGGTTATGAGGAAATGGTCTATTCAAGGAGCATGAAGCTCAAGGTGGGAATCAGCACTTGATAGGGTACTAAGGCAGGAATCAGTGATAGATTAGAAACCCATACACCACTTGGTACACTCACATTGACTCCATTTGTTTTTGATCTGTTTTTAGCCTTTTTAAAGACTGAATTCTGAGGAGACAGACTATTCAAGGAACATCAAGTTCAAGGTAGGAATCAGCCTTGGATAGCGTACTAAGGCAGGAATTAATGATAGACTTTAAATCAGTACATTACTTGGTACATTCACATTAACACAATTAATTTATTATCAGTTGTGGTGGATGGCTGGGGATCATGCCCAGCCAGGATGCCTGGAAGGACTGGGAGAAGGACAATGCCTTCCCTGGACTACGAGAGGGCAGCCGCCCCAGTCTGCTTCAGGGCCACAGGTTCAGAACTTAGAAGCTCAACCCTGTTGGTTACCGTGGCCACCGCCTGGGAGTGCCCAGAGGATTATGAAGCCCTGGACTGCAGCAGTTCCGCCACAACCGAAAGCTCCACCAGAAAAGTTTCCAGGCACACCCGGAGTGCTTCTGGGTGCTCATGCGGCACTTCCGCCACACCAGGAAGTGCTGCCAGAAGATCATCATGAAGCACCTTATAAAAGGGGCTGCCTCATTCCATTAGATGAGCTGGAGTCTGGAGGAAGAAGACAGAGCTTGTGAGAGGAGGAGTGAGGGCGGCAGAAAAGAAGAAGAAGAAGAAAGAAAAAAAAGGGACTGAGTGTGTAGAGAAGGGTATTGTGAGGTGCTGTATATATAGTGCAAACACATTAAATGTGTGTGTTTCTTGGACATCTGGTGTTTGTCTGTCTGTGTTTGGGGCTGAACCTCCACACAGTATTTAGCTATTTTTAAACTTTGGGTTATGAGGTGATGGACTATTCAAGAAGTATCAGGCTTAAGGCGGGAATCAGCCCTGGATAGGCTACTAGTCTATCACGTTCACTTCATTCGTTCGTTTTTTGTACTCACTTCCTTCCAATATTGGCTCAATAAGAACTATGCCAGCAGAAACAAATACAAAGCAGGAATCAACCTGGGACAGAATATCACAAGATTATAGGGCACACACATTCATGTACATTCTCCATCCATCCATTTTCATTATATTTTTTAAAAGTCCAGAGTCTGTCTCAGCAGGATTTTAGCACAAGCCAAGTGCCACCTCTGAATGGGATGCCATCCATATTAAACAATTTGGAACCACCAATTGACACCACATGTGTTTGGGAAGTGGGTAAAAAACAGAGCCCTTGAACAAGGAATAATTCAGGAATTCCAGTCCAGGTCATTTGAGTGCTGAAGCAACAGTGTTAACTAACCCCTCTGTGTTGCTCAAGAGTCAACCCATAAAGCATCAAAGCATTGCACACGTTAAATAAATTTCTAAATCATCTTCAGTTATAATTTATCCATTTAACATGAGAAAGTTAAACGACTGCTGGCTTTTAGGTTACACAAATCACACCATTGCTAAATGTTTAACTGCCATTTGTTATTCATTTTTGTATTTTGTGTGGCACCTTTTCTGGTAAACAATATTCTAAATCATTCTACACACACACACACACACACACACAGACCATTTTTCACTGGTATGTATATTTATACTTATTGTCAAGGTGGTTGAAATGACTGGTTAGCCCAACTGTGTGAGCAGGGAAGAGCCATGTGATAAGCATGAGCAAAACAGATTGTGATTAGAGTTTGCGTTTTTAAAAGTCTACGTTTTCACAAGCCAGCTTTTTCAAACGTTTATGGCTCTGGATAGCGTTTTTAAAAGTTTCCAATTTTGAGGGTGTAAAATGCTGTGTTTGTGTGGATGAAAGGTGAAAATGGTGACTAACGTCTGTTTTTTTTGAACGAAAATGTAGTAGTGTGAATGAAGAATTGAAAAGTGGAATGATAATTTGGAAGGAGCTTTCATCTGAACATAGCAGAAAGGAGTGAATGATTTAGGCTTATTTATCTAACTTCTTCGATTAAATTTTTTCAGCACCAGTGGAAAAGAGGAGTGTGCACATAAGAGCAAACTTTCATAAATGACAATAAATAATTAAGTCCACTACCCTCTGTGACGATGTGGGTTCGACTCCATGCTCCCATCGCTGTTCGGGAGCCCTTTAACCCAACACCGTCGATAATGTCACCGATGAGCTAGACAGTTGAGGCAATAATAGTTGAGCAAGGGGATGGTAAAGATGTGCAAAAGTTCTTTTATTAAAATCAAAACAAAACTAAGTGTTCAAATAAATAGTGCAGTGATCCAAAGTTTTTCAATAAATAATCCATAAAAACAAACGTGGAGATTAAAAAAACAATAGAAAAAACAATCCTTTAAAATCGAGGTTAAAACGTTCATGCAGGAAGCAGTCTTTAAAAATCCACAACAATGACAAGCCTGGTGCTTCTTTTCTGTTAGTGTCTCACCTGTTCTCCCGCATGGTCTTTGCAGCCGGCGAGACACTCTGCAGCTGCCCTTTTACACCTCACATCCATACGAGACTGGAGACCTCCCGATCCCTGGCTTCGGGATGGCACTCATCCCAGTCCCGAGACTTGATTCATATCCAACGGCCAGGACGCTCACGTTGGGTAACCCCCGACCAAGCCTCCCTACTCTCACTGCCTTTCTGGCCTTCCGTGGCCAGTCACCTTTCCCTGGTTGTTAGCAGGTGCTCTCTTATACCCTGTTATTTCTTGCAGGGTTCAAGTTGGTGAAGCTGGGCATCACTTTATGAACACATCCAAGACAAATTACAGCAGAGAGAAAACCAATTAGTCCTCTTCACCTGTCTGGTTAGCTGATATTTTATTTGTGCTCTTTGTCTCAAGTGAAACTCGAAGCAGGAAGAGATCACTCATGTAGCCACCAAAGAAAATTGACAAATTGGTGAAGACTATCCAGCCCAGTTTGCTTGTCTGATAAACTAAGATTTCAGTTGTTCTTTTTATCTGTTCCAGGTTGCCCACTTCTGAAGCAGGGCACCATTATACTTTACACACCCAAACAATGTATGAAACAGAGGCGAACATTGAGAAAGCAACATAATGGATTTGAAATATAAATCTGAATTAAATTTCTTGAAAATAGCCAGAATTCTTCAAATAATCCCTATGAAGAGCATGACAACATAAAGACGTTAATGCAGTTTTTTAAATTGTAGTCAACTTTTTTGCGTGCATAGTGCATTGTCTTGTAAGTTAAAAACTGGTTGATTTGATTAAATGAATGGAATTTTGTTCAGTACTTTGTATTTTCTGTTCATCATTACTTTAAGAAAAAGTGGCAATTATTATCAGGTGTGGAGTACATCATGTAAGCTGCTTTGTGTTTTTTATTATATAAATGGAGTTATATGCAGTATTTTAATAAATCCTTGTTTATCATAGTGCTGGAGCGTGGCGACGTGTTACTTACTGGTCTGATTGGAAAGCAAAAATTCCCATGTACTCTGTATGCATGACAGAACTACTACTACTACTGCTACTACTGCTACTACTGCCTACATTCAGTCCATTGAACTTGTTCTTGGTTCAGTCATTCCCTGTACCTAAGTAGACAACAGAAAAGTGTAACATCACTCATACACATACCAAACAAAAAAATAGGAGATCATTCATCCATCCATCCCTCCATTATCCAACCCGCTATATCCTAACTACAGGGTCACGGGGGTCTGCTGGAGCCAATAAAAACCAACATAGGGTGCAAAGCAGGAAACAAACCCCGAGCAGGGCGCCAGCCCACCGCAGGGAGATCATTCAGTTTATTTTATTAAATTAATTAGCTTATAACAAAGGCAGATTGTTTTCTAAGACACATATGAGTGAAACATGATGTCATGAATCCATTTCCAGGATCACTCTCTTACAGTCAAGCAAACACCAATGCCCATTCACATTAGTCTAAACACAGAGCCGGCAAATATCTGAAACACACATCTTTGGAATTCATGAGGAAAGTTGTGAGCATCAGTAAAGATCAACACACCATCAGTGGGAGCTCCGGCAAACCATTCTCAGGCCAGGATATCAACCTGAGTTTCTGAGGCAGCAGCGTTTCACCATATTGCAACATCGCCCATTAAGACAATGACTGCTTTATAAAAAAAGTATTTACAGTTGAGTAGGAATTACTCAGTCCATTTCTTTTATCAGGGTAGGTAAGTACCCTGCATTTATTCTTCACTGTGGAAAAAACAAGTAATGGTGTGACACATGTCTACAACCAAGAACATTGAGAAGTAAACATACAGTCCAGTTGCTTGTTATGTATTATCTTGTGTTGAATGACATCAGTTATGCATTTAGAACATTTAAAAATGAGAAGCAAACATACAGTCCATCTTGCCTGTGTTGTTAGTTGATTGTTCAGTCCTATCTAATGTATCATGTTGAATAGGTGAAGGTAACCATGGTGTCCCTTATGCACACACCCAAGAACCTAAAATGGACACTGTGTAGGTGAAGGTAACCACGGTGTCACATATGCACTTATGCCTGCACCCAAGAACATTATGATGATGTTAGAAGCAAACATGCAGTTTATCTCATCAGTCTTGTTATTTGATAGTTCTCTCTCACCTATTAACGTGTTATGGTGAACTATGGCCTCATGGCATTTAGAACATTTAGAAATGAGAAGCAAAAATGTATTTTACTTTTAGAGTGAGCTAACAGTACATTTGTACCCTTTCCCTCTTCTAGAGCTTGCATTGCTGTAGTGAGGCATCTAAGAATATTTACAAATGAGTGACAAAATTGAATCTATTTTGTTTTTGTTGTAAGCTTGTTGTTGTTCAGTTGAACCTCCTCTAGGGCACAAACTGGTAGACCAGGGTGCCAGCTATTAATATGCCCATTATACCTCATACTGGACTCATATGGAGATGTCTTTCAACCTACTAACCAATTAAATAGCCTTAACATGAAAGCAAAGTACATAAAGAGCACCCACTTAGATATGGGGAGAACCTGCAGCATTGACAAAGACACTAACTGAGCCAGCAGTTTCTTTCACCAGCCGGGAGCTGTGATCAGCAGCTGTAACCACGATGCCACTACTGCTCTCCAGCATATTGTATGAATGCAATTTCCCTTTTCTCTATTTCTCTTTTAATTTATTGTTGCTTAATTTCTCTTTTTACTTGTCATTGCTCTTTGATTTAAATTTTTATGCTACTGACTAAATAAGAAGTTTAATGTTCCTATCACTAAAGACGAATAAAAATTGCATTTAAATTCTAATAAAAACTATATTAGGCAGCTTTCAAACTTTGAAATATTGCTTTAAATCTTTCATTGTGTTTACATTATGTATTTTAAATGCTTAAATATACTGCTCAAAAAAATTAAAGGAACACCTTTTTTTTCTGAGTATAGCATCAAGTCAGTGAGACTTCTGGGTTATCGATCTGGTCAGGTAAGTAGCAGAGAGGGTTGTTAATCATTTTCAGCTGCTTTGGTGTTAATGAAATTAACAACAGAGGGGCAACAATGAGACGAGCCCCAAAATGAATGGTTTAACAGGTGGGGGCCACTGACATTTTATCATCCTCATCTTTTCTGACTGTTTTTTCACTAGTTTTGTATTTAGTTACGATCAGTGTTACTACTGGTAGCATGAGGCGATACCTGGACCCTACAGAGGTTGCATAGGTAGCCCAACTTCTCCAGGATGGCACATCAATACTTGCCATTACCAGAAGGCTTGCTGTGTCTCCCAGCATAGTCTCAAGAGCATGGAGGAGATTTCAGGAGACAGGCAGTTACTCAAGAAGAGCTGGACAGGGCCATAGAAGGTCCTTAACCCATCAGCAGGACGGGTATCTGCTCCTTTGGGCAAGGAGGAACAGGATGAACACTGCAAGAGCCCTACAGAATGACCTCCAGCAGGCCACTGGTCTGAATGTCTCTGACCAAACAATCAGAAATAGACTGCATGAGGGTGGCCTGAGGGCCCAACGTCCTCTAGTAGGCCCTGTGCTCACTGCCCGGCACCATGGAGCTTGATTGGCATTTTCCATAGAGTACCATAATTGGCAGGTCCACCACTGGCGCCCTGTGCTTTTCACAGATGAGAGAAGGTTCACCCTGAGCACATGTGACAGACATAAAAGGGTCTGGAGAAGCTGTGGAGAATGTTATGCTGCCTGTAACATCGTTCAGCATGACCGGTTTGGT
>JANRMT010062814.1:43332189-43368031 GCA_026402145.1 Polypterus bichir lapradei
ATAGATAGATAGATAGATAGATAGATAGATAGATAGATAGATAGATACAAGACGTCGGCGGCCATTTTATAATCGAGGAGCCGGAAGTGGAGGAATGCTGGGAAGGAACCGTGAGGGAGGATGGGACTGATGACGTCAAGAAAGATGGCGGAGGAAGGGCGGAAGTAGCGTACTGCGGGAATGAGCATTATGGTGGGCGGAGCGTCTTTTTTCCTGGAAGAAAGCAAAGGAGAAAGGTTAGTACCCTGCCACTCCCTGCCGGCGAACATCTTCCGAAGCGTATTAAGGTCCGTCCGCGGTCTCCTATTCCCGCGTGCGTGACAATATATACAATATCACCCAACACAACAATTTATTTGTCATCAACACATTTCCAATAATCATCAGAGAAACTGAATTCCAGAATATAATAAGCAATCAATTTTGTCCCTCTTTCCTTCCTTCAAGTGAGTGTTGTCTCAGCGAATCACAGTCAGGAGGCGGAGGGCTTCTTTTGAAGTAGACCAGGGAACAGATTTGAGAGTCACACACAAGTTGTCCAATGTACTTCCAGGTCATGTGGAAACCAGGGCAGTCCTCCCTCCAACTGTGCCCTAGGACCCCGACAGGGTTGCATGTCCAAACTCCAATTCCCATGCCACCCTCGGGTGTCCTTATTGGGTTCAGCCCTGAGGAACACTGTCACTTGCACCTGTGGGGGAATGAACAGCACCAAGCACCCCTATGTGCTAACTCCATCCATTATGGCAAGAAGTCATTCTTTGACCTTCCTCCAATGCACTTACAATATTTGTACAGTTGTGCTCATAACTTTACATACCTTAGCAGAATTTGTGAAATATTGGCCATTGTTTGGAAAATATAAGTAATGATGTAGAAAGATTTCCTTTTAATTAAAATTAATCAGGCAAGGCAATTTATTATCACATCATTCTGTGGTGCCCTTTTTAAATTAGAATGATAACTGAAAGTAGCCAAATGGGCCTAATCCAAAGTTTACATACCCTTGAATTAATGATATTAGAAAGAACATAGTATATCTCCCCAACACTAAGGATCCTCCTAAACCCCAGCATTCCGTTATAAACAAATTAAACTCTTTCACTAGGATAGATTTACCTGATTTACAAAAAATAATATCTCAATTAAAACCCTCCACCTGCGTCCTTGACCCAATACCAACAAATTATTTTAAAGAAGTATCGGGCGTACTAATTGATAATATTCTTGACATAGTAAATTCGTCATTAGATACGGGGGTCTTCCCAGACTGTCTTAAGACTGCTGTAGTTAAACCCCTTCTTAAGAAACATAATCTCGACCCCTTGGCTTTTGAAAATTTTAGACCCATCACTAACCTGCCCTTCTTAAGTAAAATTCTGGAGAAGGCAGTCATTATGCAGTTAAATGACCACCTCAATAAACATGCTATTCTTGATAAATTTCAGTCGGGTTTTAGAACAAATCACAGCACAGAAACTGCACTAGTTAAAGTAGTAAATGACTTGCGGGTAAATACAGAGGCCATTTATCTGTTCTCATCCTCCTCGATCTGAGTGCTGCATTTGACACCATTGATCATAATATTCTTAGAAATCGCCTTAGTCAATGGGTGGGCCTCTCTGGCAGTGTCTTAAATTGGTTTGAATCCTACCTGGCAGGGAGAAAATTCTTGTTAATTGTGGTAATTACAACTCAAAGACACATGATATCCAATATGGTGTTCCAGAAGGCTCTATCCTGGGTCCGCTGTTATTCTCAATCTATATGCTTCCGTTATGTCAGATTATCTCAGGGCACAACGTGAGCTACCACAGCTATGATGATGACACACAGCTGTACTTATCAATAGCACCTGATGACCCCGATTCTATTGATTCACTAACACAATGTCTGACTTGTATCTCAGAATGGATGAATAGTAACTTTCTCAAGTTAAATAAAGAGAAAACTGAAATCTTGGTGATTGGCAATAATGGATACAATGAGGCTATTAGAAATAAACTGGATACATTAGGATTAAAAGTCAAGACGGTGGTAAAAAGCTTAGGGGTAATTGTTGACTGTAATCTGAATTTCAAATCACATATTAATCAGATCACTAGGACAGCATTTTTTCACTTAAGAAACATAAGTAAAGTTAGACCTCTTATATCACTGAAAGATGCTGAGAAATTAGTTCACGCGTTTGTTTTCAGTCGACTAGATTACTGTAACGCACTCCTCTCAGGACTACCCAAAAAAGACATAAATCATTTGCAATGAGTGCAGGATGCAGCTGCTAGAATCCTAACTAGGAAAAGAAAATCCGAGCACATCTCTCCAGTTTTGATGTTGCTACACTGGTTACCTGTGTCATTCAGGACTGGCTTTAAAATTCTGCTTATGGTTTATAAAGCCTTAAATAATCTCGCCCCATCTTATATATCGGAATGTCTGACACCTTATATTCCAAATCGTAACCTCAGATCCTCAAATGAGTATCTCCTTAGAATTCCAAGAACAAAACTTAAAAGTGGTGAGGCAGCCTTCTGCTGTTATGCACCGAAAATCTGGAATAGCCTGCCAATGGGAATTCGCCGGGCTGATACGGTGGAGCACTTTAAAAACTGCTGAAAACACATTACTTTAACATGGCTTTCTCATAACTTCACTGTAATCAAAATCCTGATATTCTGTATATCCAACTCATTATAATAACTATTCATGGTGGCTCTAAAATCTGTACTAACCTCCACTCTCTCTTCTGTTTCCTTTTCATTTATGTTAGGTAGAATGCCCAGAGGGGACTGGGTGGTCCCGTGGCCTGGAATCCCTGCAGATTTTATTTTTTTTCTCCAGCCGTCTGGAGTTTTTTTTGTTTTTTCTGTCCACCCTGGCCATCGGACCTTACTCCTTTTCTATGTTAACTAATGTTGTCTTATTTTAATTTCTTATTTTGTCTTTTATTTTTCTTTTCTTCATTATGTAAAGCACTTTGAGCTACTTTTTGTATGAAAATGTGCTATATAAATAAATGTTGTTGTTGTTGTTGAATGTTTGGGCTCATAATATACATGCAAGTTAACACACACAGGTTCAAATTAAGGGTAATTAAGGGAGAGTGTCCACACCTGTAACCTCTTTGATTGTAATCAGTGTCTGTGTATAATTAGTCAGTTTAAATCAATGCTGATCTGCACTGACTTTGCTGGATACCAAGCCATGGAGAAAACAAAAGAATTGTCAATGGACGTGCAAGGAAAGGTTGCTGATTTGTATAAATCAGTAAAAGGATATAAAAAATATCTAGAGATCTGAAAATGCTTGTCAGTGGTGTTCAGAATCTGATAAAAAAGTGGAAAGTTAGGGGTTCAGTTGTTACTAGTCCAGGGTCAAGTAGACCAACTGAGATTTCAGTAACAACTGCCAGGATTATTTGTTGAGCTGCCAAGAAAAACCCACCAGCCACTTCAGCTGAGATACAGGCTTCTCTGCAATCAAGTGGTGTTGCTGTTTGAAGATGCACTAATAAGGAGGTATAAAAATAGGCTGCACAGTCGAGTTGAAAGAAAAAAAGCCTTTACTGTGCCAATGCCACAAAACAGCCCACTTACAAAATACCAAACTACATCTAGACAAGCCTCAAAGCATCTTTAACAAAGTCCTTTGGAGTGATGAGACCAAAATTGAACTTTATGGTCACAACCATAAACACTATGTTTTGAGAGGATGCAACAAGGCCCATGAAGAAAAGTACACCTTCCCTACTGTGAAGCATGGAGGTGGATCTCTGATGTTCTGGGGGTGAGTGAGCTATAGCGGCACAGGTAACTTAGTGAAAATTACTGGCAAGATGAATGCAACATGATAACGGAAAATACTGGAGGACAACTTGCATCCATTCTGGAAGCAGTACACGGGATGCACTTGGATCTTCCAACATGACAATGAATCCAAAACACAAGGTCAAGTTGACCCATTGGTGGCCACAGCAGAAAAAAGTGAATGTGCTAGAGCGGCCATCACTGACTCCTGACCTCAGTTTCATTGAGCCTCTTTGGGGAGATCACAAACGTGCAGTTCATGCAAGGCAACCCAAGAATTTACAAGACCTGGAGGCTTTACACCAAGAAGAATGGGCAGCTCTACCACCTGAGAAAATCAAGAGCCTCATCCACAAATATCACAAAGACAGCATGCCATCATTGATGATAAAGGGGGCAATAAGCAGTAGTAAGAACTAAGGGTATGCAAACTTTTGAACAGGGACCATCTCATTATTTTCCTTATTACTATGTTTTGTTTAAAGGTTGTGCTGTTCTGCGATGCCTTATAGTTTAACTTGGATTTCATTAAAAGTAAATGAAATGTCTTTTGCCTGATCAGTCATCTTTTTTTAAAGTATAATACACATCTTAGAAATTCTGCCATAGTATGTAAACTTATGAGCAAAACTATATATACAGTATACATATATAAATATATATATTTATTTATTTTCTGAGAAGACAAACAAGAAAGAATTTCATTGTACTATGTAAATGTAAATGGTGTGGATGTCAACGCCATTGTCCTTATTCATTCGGGCAGCAGAAAGGATAGTAAGCCAGAAGCTGGACTCCATTGAGGACCTGTATACAGTATATCAGGGCACCTGCAGGAAATATAATCAATATAATCAATTAATAGCTCCCCAGTATCCATTTCTTTTAGCTATTGCCATCACGGAAACATTATCAGTCTCTAAAAGCAACAACCACCCATCACATGAATAGTTTCTTTCCTACTGCTGGTAAATATAGTCTCTGATTCATGTTTCTCTTTCTCATCTCCAGATTTATCCTTCCAACGTTTATTTTAAAAAACACTGGCTTTCTATATTGCTGGGCATGAGTGCATATGTGTGCTTACGTGTTGTGACAGATATGGGGCGCTATCGCTCCCTTGAACCCCTGTCCAAGACTCCAGACTCCAGATAAAAGTCCAAAAGTAAACTATATTTATTAACAACAGTGCACCAAGCACCCTCCTCTCCACAATACTCATCAAATACACTACAATATTCACAATAATACAATCCTCCACTCCCAGATGCATTGCCACCCTTCCACCCAGCTCAGCTCACCGTCTGGGAGCTCCCACAGTCCTTTTATATTCCCTGAACCGGAAGTGTTCCCAATCCCCAGTCCATGTGATTCTTTATCACTTCCGGGTCAGCTAGTCCTTTTCTTCACCTCAGAAGCACGTCATTCCCCTTGTCCATGTGATTTGGACGTACTTCCGGGGCGTAAGGCAAATAAACATCATTCCTCCCTGCAGCGTCTCCTAGTGGCCCCCATTGTATCCAGCAGGGCTGTGTATAAAAACTCCAATGTCCATGATGCCCTGCTAGTCTTCGGGGGACCTCCATACTGCAGGGAGGGCTCCACCTGGCGGCTTGGGGGTATTGGCCGGTATGAACGGCCGGCCATACACCACAGTGTATACATTATATACAGTATACACTAGGGTTGCCAGATTAGAAAATTAGAAATACGGGACACTCTTAAAATCTCTCTCTATATTACTATATATATACATTTATACATGCCCCCAACATATCCAGACAAATATATTATATAAAAGTAGAGACATAAGTTAAAAGCATAAAGCAAGGATTTTAATGGGGTATGAGGAAAACAAAAGTAAAATCATTTGAAAATTATTTAATGCAAGCTAAAAAAATTCTGTAAAAGTGAAATCATTTGAAAATATTTATTAATACAGACAACAGAGAAATATTATTATAATTTAATACAGGCAGTTAGAAAAAAAGTGGGCCGTGGCAAGTAGTAACAACACACTTTGTTGACACTGTATATTGCAGTGCTGATACAGAACTGCATAGCAGCGCGTTTGGAGAGCAAAATGGTAACAGTGTCGCTGTCTTCAGCCAAACTTAGCAAATGAACAAGTTGCAGACAGGCAGTAAACACTAGTTTCCTCGTTACATTTGGGTTATTTTCATCAAAAGAATCTGAGATAAGATAGTATAATTACAGTGGGATGCAAAAGTTTGGGCAACCTTGTTAATAGTCATTATTTTCCTGTATAAATCGTTGGTTGTTACGATAAAAAATGTCAGTTAAATATATCATATAGGAGACACACACAGTGATATTTGAGAAGTGAAAGGAAGTTTATTGGATTTACAGAAAGTGTGCAATAATTGTTCAAACAAAATCAGGCAGGTGCATAAATTTGGGCACCACAAAAAAGAAATGAAATCAATATTTAGTAGATCCGCCTTTTGCAGAAATTACAGCCTCTAAACGCTTCCTGTAGGTTCCAATGAGAGTCTGGATTGTGGTTGAAGGTATTTTGGACCATTCCTCTTTACAAAACATCTCTAGTTCATTCAGGTTTGATGGCTTCCGAGCATGGACAGCTCTCTTTAACTCACACCACAGATTTTCAATTATATTCAGGTCTGGGGACTGAGATGGCCATTCCAGAACTTTGTACTTGTTCCTCTGCATGAATGCCTTAGTGGATTTTGAGCTGTGTTTCGGGTCGTTGTCTTGTTGAAAGATCCAGCCCCGGCGCAGCTTCAGCTTTGTCACTGATTCCTGGACATTGGTCTCCAGAATCTGCTGATACTGAGTGGAATCCATGCGTCCCTCAACTTTGACAAGATTCCCAGTCCCTGCCCTGGCCACACAGCCCCACAGCATGATGGAACCACCACCATATTTTACTGTAGGTAGCAGGTGTTTTTCTTGGAATGCTGTGTTCTTTTTCCTCCATGCATAACGCCCCTTGTTATGCCCAAATAACTCAATTTTAGTTTCATCAGTCCACAGCACCTTATTCCAAAATGAAGCTGGCTTGTCCAAATGTGCTTGAGCATACCTCAAGCGGCTCTGTTTGTGCTGTGGGCGGAGAAAAGGCTTCCTCTGCATCACTCTCGCAATACAGCATCTCCTTGTGTAAAGTGCGCCGAATGGTTGAACGATGCACAGTGACTCCATCTGCTGCAAGATGATGTTGTAGGTCTTTGGTGCTGGTCTGTGGGTTGACTCTGACTGTTCTCACCATTCGTCACTTCTGTCTATCTGAAATCTTTCTTGGTCTGCCACTTCGAGCCTTAACTTGAACTGAGCCTGTGGTCTTCCATTTCCTCAATATGTTCCTAACTGTGGAAACAGACAGCTTAAATCTCTGGGACAGCTTTCTGTATCCTTCCCCTAAACCATGATGGTGAACAATCTTTGTCTTCAGGTCATTTGAGAGTTGTTTTGTGACCCCCATGTTGCTACTCTTCAGAGAAAATTAAAGGAGGAGGGAAACTTACAATTGCCCCCCTTAAATACTCTTTCTCATTATAGGATTCACCTGTGTATGTAGGTCAGGGGTCACTGAGCTTACCAAGCCCATTTGAGTTCCAATAATTAGTTCTAAAAGTTTTGGGATCAATAAAATGACAACGGTGCCCAAATTTATGCACCTGCCTGATTTTGTTTGAACAATTATTGCACACTTTCTGTAAATCCAATAAACTTCCTTTCACTTCTCAAATATCACTGTGTGTGTCTCCTATATGATATATTTAACTGACATTTTTTATCGTAACAACCAACGATTTATACAGGAAAATAATGACTATTAACAAGGTTGCCCAAACTTTTGCATCCCACTGTACTTATAAAGTTAAACTAAGTACCATAAGAAGGTAGTAAAAATATTTTTTTATTATGAAATTAGAAAATGAACTAAATAAGGGATATTTGGGTGTCCCTGAAAGGTCAGTACAGGACAGGGGACAAAATTATCAAATATGGGACATGTCCCGTATATAAGGGACATCTGGCAACCCTAGTATAGACACACCTACAAACGTACAGAATATAAAATCAGTTTAGTCAGATGAAATAGTCCAACATACAGAACTGGAGATGTATAGTATATAACAAGTGATTGAATAACCAGATCCAAGTTACATTAAATTTGCCAATAATGAGACCAGATATGTTGGTAGTTACTACTGATTAAGATTCCATACTTGGCAAAGCAAAGGTACATGAATCATTACATGGAGTCATGAAGATGCTGAATGGAGTCCTTTAGACAGTGAATGGTCCATTGAAAATTGTGGAGTGTACTGTGGTGGGCATCTCTGAATATCCAACACATGCTCTACTGGAGGCAGATCTAGTGGCGAGGTTAGACAGGAAAGGATGAAAATGTCTACAAAACACATAAGATATTTTCAAAATAAGGGAAGGCCTAACGGATGACTTTTATTAACATAATGTTAAAAAGATATCAAAGTCTTTACTTCAAATACACAACTCAATAGTTTGTTCAAGATATTCATAAGCCTTGTTTATGATGATTGCTTTCGTTTTAAAACTCTACGAGACATCTCCATGGACAAAAATGTCATTATGTAAACTTAGTTTAGGCAAATTTAAATATCACAGAGAAACAATATCTTTGCTGTATATATTAAGAGCAAAACATTAATTTTAATCAACAGATGTATTACAATCCATGTATGTACAGCTTGATCCGTGTCTATGAATAAAACAAAATCTAAAGCATTAACTATTCTTAATGAAAAATGGACTGCATAAAACTGCAGATCTTAAACAAATTTGAAGGCAAAGGGGTGACTGACTGAGTTCTGACAATTCTTACACATTACCTTCAGGTGGGCAATTGCATTACGTATTGATGATTTATCTGAATGGCACAAGTCATCACAGTTTGAGGAAAGAAGAAGTTGTAAGGTAGTCACATTCACAGGAGACCAAGGACATTGCTGATCAATTAAAATCACTTTGTGAAATATGCGATTAATCAACACTAATTGAATGAAATTTTGTTATTGATTGTTTTTAAAAAGTGAAACAGTTTGACAGCCCTAATTTTAATACATTCTTGTTTAATATGACACCAGAGAGCGGTGATATGTTGCCTGGTGGTGGGAGCGGTAAATGGGAATTTCACTGTACTCTGTAACACTCTAACACTACTGCTACTATTATGAGTACATACTGTAGGCCTTGACCTCAGCCGCTCCTGTGGCTATTGCCTTTTGGTCTGCAGGGACCTATCAGTCAATCCTGGACTTTTCTTCTAACTTTACACAGATGGCCTCTTTCTTTTCTTTGATGTTCGGTGTCCACTAATGAATCCTATATTGGCACCAAGGCTGTTATCAACGATCTTTTGGCCACCACTTCTTGTAGCTGCTACTACTTATCAATTCCATAACACGATCCATTCAGACTCCTTGTCCCCAGTGCAGCATACAGAGGAGGCTTTTCTGGAGGTGAGAGCTGAAGTCGTTCCCAACAGATGCATTCTCTGTCCTGGTTTTGTAGAGCCTATTCTCTTTAACCTTTTTTGAATTCCCCCATTAAATCTCTTTTTATTTGTAAATTATTTCCTCTCCTTGCCTTTAGAATTGAGCTTGGGGGGCAGGACCTCCAATTATTATCTATAAAAAGTGCCACTAAGCCTCTGCTACTCACCGAGGCATTGACTCCCACTCTTTGTTAGGCGGACACTTTTGTTAGTATTGTGTTTACTTGTAACTTTTGCAGAGCTTTTGTGCTTTTCGTAATTCTGAATTCTTTCCTGGTCTTTGATAAAACTTCCTGGTTTAATCTTTGGATATTGGGATCCATTTTTTACTGTAGTCTGTTTTGACCTCTTTTTCTGTTTTGTTTTTTTTTTTTGATTTAGGCTTAATGTGCTAGGGATTTTAAAGATTTTTAATACATTACATTTGTTTAGGTTCTTTTCTTATTTAAAGCTCATCAGTTTAGTTCTTTTATGGTTTTCTGTAGTTCTCGTTTTATAATAATTCATTGTTTTTGCTTTAATTTTCTTGGTCTTCGTTACTGTTTTATCATTATAAATAATCACTTAATCACCATCTTGGTAAGTGCTAGTTTGGTTAATGGGTTTCTTTGGGTTAAGTTTAAATTAGTGGGTGGTCCTGGCATGCGAAGCCTAGCATTCTCCAGCCATTCTCTGGTCACCCTTTTTACTTTCATCTGAGCCAACTCACTACCAAATGGCGGTCAGATGACATCTCAACACCTCTTTTTGTCCCAGCTTTCAGAACATATGGCCTCAGATCAGATGACATGACTAGGAAGGTGAGCATTGACCTTTAGATCAGGGTACAAATGCATCAGGTATATTAATGAGCAACAACTTATGCACAATCCGTGGCCAGCACAATAATTCAATGACAACTGTAAGAAGATATAAGGACAAAGAAAAAGAGTTTAGACCCCGTTTAATGTCCTGTTTTGAAAATGAAACAAATGATTTTGTATTGTCTGGTCTCACTGTGCTTTAGTTACAGACTTCACTCTCTTCTAAAGCCAGTTCTGTAGGTGTAGGATTTATATATTTTAGTGAGTGGAAGAGCCAGGTTTACATCAATCATGCCGAAAGTAACATCAGTTTTCCTCCATTATAGACGAAACAGAGATTGCTTTAATTCTGGTGTATCAATTTTTTCCATCATCCCAAATAAACCCAAACCATAGACACTCCTGAACCATGAGACACACCTGCAGCTTGTGTAACTAATACAAGATCATAATTTGAATTCACTCAATTTATTTAGTGTTCCTCCCATTCACCCTTTTGACAGTGTCTCCGTCACTCAGCCTGCGAGTATTGAAGTCTCCCAGTAAGAGTGTAGAGTTTGTGGACAAAATTCTTTCAAGCGCCAGTTTTTAGGTAAATACACAAAAGAATGCGTAATGTATTTTTTTGCTATATCTCAACGTGATTCTGTACTGTGTGGTACCTCACTGGTGGCTGATGTATCCCCAAATTTTTCTAAGGCCTCTCCTGTGAGGAAATTATAGATTAAGACCAGGCAAGTGACATACTGCATTCTGGGTCATACAGTGCATCCGAGGAGGGTGTCTGAAGTAGCCGTCAAATGGTTTAAAGACCAGTGCCACAGTGGCTACACCTCACTTTAAATGTGTGTAGGACCTTGTGCACGGTATCTTATAATCATGTCAGCAGAACACGTTGTGGTGTAGAAAATCTGTAGCAGGTATCTCCAATACACACATAGGGCTTTGGAACAAAAAAGAACTCAAGATCACTCCTCCATCCAGTTATATGAGAGGTAATGGGCCTGGCATTGGGGGAGGAGTCTCTGATGGCATCTCATGGCAACATGAGTGTGACTATTATAATAAGCACAGCTCTTGATTGCCTCTTAGGGCTTTGGAAAGCTTTTAAGTTTTTCCCTTAAATTATGGCTCAGCAAGTGCACACACATCAACATGTTTCTACACACACAGGCACAAAGACACAAACACACACTTATTTATATTTAAGCATACACTTACATACGTTGAACATACAAATACATATATAAAATAAACATATACAGGTTGAGTATCCCTAACACGAAAAGCCTGGGATCAGAAGTATTTTGCATTTCACATATATCCAGATTTTTGAATATTTGCACATTTACAGGGTGGCCCACAAAAAGGGGCCTGCTCCACCGAGATGACTGCATTATGTGGTGAAGAGAAAAATCATCAAATTTGGGACTCACATTTACAGAAGATGTTGAAAGTGATCTCCTTGTGCGTCAATACAGTTCTGTGCCCGTTTTCGGCGGCAGACGAGATAGGAGTCATCTCGGTGGAGGTGGGCCACCTTTTTGTGGACCACCCTGAATAATTAGATATATGTTGGACACCCTTGATGAATTAGGCAGCAGTTGGCAGCCAAACCAGCTAGATGGCGACTCACACATTAGCACATTAGAACAATCTAGATGGGAACAGGCCATTCAGCAAAGCAAAGCTCGCTGTTCTTACCCACTTAATTCTTCTAAAATAACTTTGTCTAGTTTTGAAAGTCCATAAAGTCCTACTGTCTACCACACTGCTTGGTAACTTACTGTATTCCATGTGTCTGTGGTTCTCTGTGTAAAGAAAAACTTCTTAGTATTTGTGCAAAATTGACCCTTAACAAATTTCCAAATATGTCCCCGTTTGCTTGTTTTAAAATGACATTCTCAATCCACTGGACTAATTCCCTTCATAGTTTTAAACACTTCAGTCGTATCTCCTCTTAACGTTTTGTTGCTTAAACTGAAAAGGCTCAGCTCTTTTAATCTTTCTTCATAATTCATCCCCTGTAGCCCTGAAATCAGCCTAGTCACTCTTCTTTGGACTTTTTTTAACACTGCTATGTCCTTTTTGTAACCTGGAGACCAAAACTGCACACGGCAAGCTATATATGCACATATAATAATTACTATCACCGAGCTGTTATTATAATGTGCTTTGATGTGACAAACATATTAAACCTCAAAAGTGATGAATATGATGTATAAATTCCATTTTGGCTCCTCTTTACAAGGGCCAATGCCGCATATTTGCACTGAAGAACTTTTTGATTTTTCATCAGTTTATATCAGGGAACTGGCCAACAGGTCAAGAGCATCTCAGCCAACCATTCATGCCCACTGTGCTGGAAGCCATTAACCAACTGACAAGTTGTGTCGAGGATGCCAGGGGCCACGACCCGGCCGGGATGCCTTGGAGGACCGGAAGTGGGCGTGTGCCCATCTGGGATCATGTGGGGGCCGCCTTCCTGGTTGCTTTGGGGGCCACGGGTACAGGGCATGGAAGCCCCACCCTGTAGGGGCCCGTGGTCACCGCCAGGAGGCGCCCCAATGCCTTGGGGACCCTGGACCTCAGCACTTCCGCCACACCAGGAAGTGCTGGGGGGAAGAGAAGCAGGGACACCCGGAGAGCTTCCGGGAGAACAGCCGGCACTTCCGCCACACTGGGGCGTGTCAGCGGGAGATTGCCGGGGAGCACCTGGAGCTCATCTGGGTGCGGATAAAAGGGGCCGCCTCCCTTCATTCAGGGCGAGAGTCGGGAGTGGAGAGGACTGAGCTGGAGAAGGCAAGGAGGCGGCCTGAAGAAGTAAGGCATTGTGTGGCCAGGACTTTGGGGGTTTTGTGGTGCACTTGTGTGACTTATAATTGTAAATAAACGTGTGTTTGGGTGAAATGAACGTGTCCGCCTGTCTGTGTCCGGGCCAACTACCACAGTTTTTACATTCAGTTTACGTATGTTGTGGCTTTAGATACATAAAACATAACATGTTTTTGATAACATAAAAAATTCTCAGTATAAAAAGGCAATTTGCAGCACTGTCTGTTTTTTCTAATGTAATTCGAGCAATTTACTGAAGTCAAATTGCAATAAAGGCACATAGGAGAATAAGTCTGCTTTTGTTAACCATCAGCAGTGCCATTTTATTTCCCCACAATTCAACTACAATTTTAACATTGCCACACTGCACTATTGAATGCAGGCGTTACCATGATTGCTTCAATGGGACATAGCCAATTGACTGTATTTTGTTGTTTAGCGGCACTCAATGCTTCATGGGGTACCCCTCATTTCCCTCCATCCACCCCTGCATCTTCGATCATGCATTGTTTCCTCATGTCATTGGATGCCTCACAGGAGCTACCCCTCCCCACATCCAGATCATCAGTTCCATGTATTCGTGGTGGTCTAAGCTTCACAGGGAACTCCCCCTCACCCCCATCCCAGTCTGAAAAAATAAATCTTCCACTTGTGGCATCTTGTTTCGGATTTTGGAATTTTGGATTATGGATACTGAACTTGTATATTCATTTAAATGCATACCTACACTACACCAATATATTTGTGTGCACAAACCTACATTAAGACTTCTAAATGTTTATACATACAGGCAAGCTAGCAAGAATATCTGAGTAGTAACCAGAAGAAAATTGCAAAGTAATCCATCCATCCATGCATTAGCCAACCCGCTATATCCTAACTAAAGTAAAAAACAAAAAATGAATGAAAACTTAGAAGTCAACTGTACTTTTACCAATAGCATATTGCTAGGCAAAATCAGTCAAAAGTCAAAAAAGCAAGGTAAGTCAAAAACTAATGAATGTAAAGTAATAGGACTTAAAGGCACAAAAAGGATTGTTTTAAATCCGCAAACTCGGACAACAAAATGCTTCCGTAGACAGATATTCAACCCATTGAATTGTTAATTGGAGATCACAACCTCTGAGAACTTGTTCCTATCAACAGAGGCTATCCCAGTAATAGAATTTTAAAATAGTGGTAATCGTTAATTAAAAAAAATGGCAGTGAAAACAGACCAAAATAAATAACAGCAACAAAAGTTAGCTTTAATACAGAAAACTAATGTCAGATTCAGATTTGAGGAGTCAAGAAACCCCCAAAATGAGCTTGAGATCTTGAAGAACAAAGGAGAAAACATGCAAAAATGTAAATAATTTACCCATTCATAACACATGAATATTTACATACAGCAATATACAGATAAATACACAAAATAAATCAATATCTGTATTGAGAATCAGAGCAGAATTGTGGGAAAACACTGGGCTCAAGGCAGGAGCAATCCCTGTATAGCCCATCTCATGGTGAGCACACACCGACTCAGACACATTAGGGATCAAAGTAGCATTGCCAGAAAAAACCAGAGCAACTGGAGAAAACTCACCAGGAGACTGGGAGAACATGCAATCTCCATGCAGGGAGCACACATCTTGATATCTGAACAATTTATAAATAGGTTACTATATTATGTCAACACTGGGATGCAATCAGAAAAAAACAAGAAACAACTTAATACGAATTTTTGTTCAGAAATGCTGTCTGTTTGTATTTAGGAACTTTCAGTTAGTCAGGTGAAATACCCTCCAGCAGTTGGTAGACAAAGTTCCCTAAAACAAACAGATGTCTAGTAGATGAGACCAATAGTTTATGTGTCAGACAGTAATTAGCTGTAAATATTCATCCTGGAGCAGCTCCTCAGGCAGAGTTTCGTCTATTGTGGTGACCATAAGTAGACCAGCTTTCCTTTGTTCCAAACTCCCCTTTTATGCTTCTTGTTTTCCACCCTCTCTGACGTTTCTGTGGTGGCCTGGCTCCCCATTATATCCTCAGTAAATCTGACTAACCTTCCTGAAAAGATTGCAGAATAATATCTGAGACATCTGGAGATCTCAGTTCCCTTTTTAGTAGAATTCCCAAGAAGGTTAGAAGAAGATGGTAGAGAAAGAACTATGACTATACATCCACACAGACACAGACAGTGGATGACAAGCACATTGATGCCAGCCTGCAGCCTTTGGTCACATCTGAGAGTGTACATATTTCAGCCAGCAGTGAAGGGGCATGATGACTCCCAAGAAACACAAGCAGCTTGCTGTACCTTCACAGCAAAATGAGTTTTTGGCAAAACATCTGTCCCCATGGTGATAACCCTACAAGCAATATAGACACGACTGAGACCTATTTGGAGTGGACGCCTGAAACCGGAACACTTAAAATACGTATTTGATTGGTCACCTCGAGGCCTTGGATCACTTGAACAGAAAAAACAGAAGACAGTATCAGTCAAAGGCAGATTTATAACAAGTTTGGCAAGAAGCTTGGAAAAATTTACCACAAGGACTGCTTAGATACAATTATACAGTAGTATGCTAAAGTAAATTACTTCAGGGTTTGCATTCTAAGTAAGGCTACAGTAAATGCTAACTTTTTTTTTAAGAACACGGGCCATTCTTGTTAATTTTTTATGCCATCAAAGTGTATTTGTGTTTATTCTAATCTTATATGGTGTTTCTATGACTTTTGCATTGTCCTCTATGTATACAGTATTGTGCAAAATGTAAACAATTACTATAAAGCAAAGATGCATTCAAAACTAATGAAATAAAACAATTCTAAATAGCAAATCAATTCTTATAAAGAGCAGTAAGCAATAAAAAATTTAATCAAGTCAACATTTGGTGTGACCAGCCTTTGTCTATAAAATTGCATCATTTCTGTTGTGCAGTTTTGTTAGACAATCAGCTGGGTGTTTGTTCCGAGCATCTTGGAGAACCTGGCCCAGTTCTTCTGCCAACTTTGGCTGTCATATCATTTGCTTCTATTTCTTCCCAAATGATCTTCCGACCAGGCCTTTGCAGAGCCATACCTTGACCTGCAATACTCCTTGCTAAGATAATTCTAATTTTCTTTGTCCTGCTGCAAAATGAAGTTGGGATTGATCCCTGATGGGATGTTGCCTGATTGCATGATGAATTAGAATCTGATCGTACTTCTCAGTACTGTGAATTCCATGAATTCTGCTCAGATTACCAAAGTCAGTTGCAGAAATGTAGGTCTGAATGTGCAGGGAATGTCCACCGTGCCTCATTGTTGGCTGCAAAACCTCATCCATGTAGTGCTCTCCAACTCTTCTATGGATAAACTGCCTTCTGTCTGAGCCAGAAATGTGAAATGTTTATATATCAGTACAGAGTGCTAGACACTATTGGGTCTCTTGGTTTTGTTTCCTCCTCAGGGGAATGACTTTTTGGTAGCAACTGGAGAAGGGGGTACTTGGACTCCAGTGGTTTTTGGTATTTGAGAGCTGATACCAATGCTGGGATTCTTCCAATTTTTAATGTATCTCTCCTCTCTCTCACTCCTTTTCTATGGCTGACCATTATGCTTCTAGTCCATAGCCTTGCCCCTGTACTTGTGTTCCATCAGAAGTGCTTGGACAGTACATCTTGAAACTACTGTCTGCCATGAAATTTCATCTTGGCGAGAGATCTTGCTGATGCAGGATGATCACCTTGTGTCTTGTCCCTGTGGTCACTCTTGTCAAGGTCTGAAGGTTAAACTGTCACATCTGCCACACCTTCACCCTTTTCAGTCTGGTTGTCCTTCTCTCAGTTTGATTCCTTCTACACCCATTTCTGTTTCAGCTAATCATTTTAGTTCAATCAACTGATGATGTAATTGATCACTGCTCAGTTTACTTTGTTTAATCATTCACTGGGCTATAGACCCACAAGGTTTTTATCCAAAAAGTGGTCTATTATTTACATTTAACAAAATGTTATTAATAATATAATATTTCATTGTAACATTTAATTTTTTGGAAAATCACAGTTTGAAAATCTGAACCTCCCTCTTTTCTACTGGCACTCTAACATAGGAGACACAATTTATATAAGAAATCTAGGGTGCATTTTTACTCAGTACTATATAGACATACCTGTGTACAACCACTCCAAAATTTAATAAAATGTTCTCAAACCTGCTGATTATATTCACGGTTTGGAGATGTGGAGCCTGTCTTAGCAGCATCTGGTCCAAGGCAGGAGTCAGCACTACTTGCTACCTCAGAGCCAGTCTGGAGTCACCAATTAGCCTTATCACTACATCTTTAGAGAAGTGGATATGGGAGGAAAACCCAGAAGATTCACAAATCAGCAGCACTAAGAACTGCACAGACTGAATCCCCTCACATTTATAAACAAACACATATTTTTTTCTATATGTGTATATTCTGACACCTTAATAAAGGCAAACCTTTATACAGAGACACCCACACCAATTTCCTCTCAATGGCTGTACAGCCCTCAGTATTGTAGATTTTCCCACGGCCTATTGTGAACCAAGTTGGGATTTGATTCTCATCCAGAGGAAATCCCTGTTTACATTTTGTTGGCTTCAGCTCCTGTCCCCAAAACAATAATCAGAAAACTAGCAACTTTTAAATGTCGTTGTGCATTGAGTCCGCCATCTGCCCACATGCCACCCTGCAGTGTTTGGAAATAATTGAAGGTGTTGATCTTTGTGTCACTGAACTCAAAGCTCCGGCTTTATTGCTTCTGTGGAAAGAGAGGTTCTCAAAAGGAAAAGGAAGGCACTCACACCTGCTACTTCTCTAAAAGACAGCAAGATGGTGAAAAACAAAAATCAGCCTGTTTCAAAGCAGTCTATGAATATAATCAGGTGGCTTAGCAACTGGCAGTAAATGGCATATGCCCTGGCGTCTCCGAAACCTTCCTATGTGTCCTACTGGAAGGAGATCCTTCGGCCCTGTTTGAGTCCAGAATGCTCTGCAGAAGGTTTACATTAAGGATATCCGTGTAATTTCCTCCATTAAGCTTCCCTCAACGCTGACTAGTCTACCAGTAACAGCAGATGAAAAACAGTCCCACAGCATGCCACCACCATGCTTTATCACTGGAAATGGTATTACACAGCTGATGATTAGTACTGCTTTCCTCCAAAAATTAGATTAATCTGGGGTTCATCGGGCCAGAGAATCTTGTTTCTCACAGTCTGTGAATCATTTAAATGCATTATTTAAACTCCAAGCAGACTTCCTTGTGTCTTTTACTGAGGAGAGGCTTCTGTCTGGCCACTGTGTCATAAACCCTAGGTTGATGAAGTGTTGCAGTGATGGTTGTCCTTCTACAAGTTTCTTCATTCTTAAACCATTATGAGGTACCCTATAGTCTTTTCTTAAAATCAAATTGTTTTAGAACATTAGAAAAATTTAGATGAGAACAGGCTGTTCAGCCCAAGAAGCTCTTCATATTGTTATATTTTTCATTGATAGGCCAAAAAGAACATAGACATGTGAAATAGTGTCTCATCTAAAATGTTCAGGATGGTCAATAACAACCTTAAAAATGGACAGAAATTAAACTGTTGAACTTAGGAGTGTCTAAAGGCGGGTGACGGGTGGAGTCAGGAAACAGAACCCACCACCTTTGGTGGAATGAATCTGTCTTTGCTCAAAAAGAAAGTCCCTCCATTAATTTGAACTTTGTCCTCAATATACAGCATGCTTTTATTCTTGAAAAAGTCAATAAATAATGACAAAAGTCAAAATTTTCAGTCTTGTGGTTTGCATCATCAATCGTTAGTTTCCAGAAAAACACAGATAATTACTCACATATCCACTATTAAGCTAGATTAATCCAGTATGATAAAACCAGGAGCGTCAGCAAGCCCCAAACCCCAAAACAAACACACCTGCACAGTCCAGGTTCAAATAATGGAAGGTTTTATTATAACTACCTCCAAAAGTACCAAAAGCACACATACAGGCCTCCCTCTCCACAATCTTTTCCTTCTCCCTACCACACTACCCTCCTCCACTCAAGCGTTGCTCCACTGCCTCCCAGCTCCGACTCGCCTGGATAAGGGCATGCAGTCCCTTTTATTATGGACCCAGGAGTACTTCCAGTGCCAGGGCGATTGCCCAATGAAAGCACTTCTGGATCGTCATTACAACAGGGAGCTTGTCTCCCTGCAGCGCCCTCTCGTGGCACCCAGTGACCCTAGCAGGGTTACATCTCCCGACATGCCCTGTTCTTTTCCTACTGTACGCCATCATCTGAGGCTGCTGCCATCTAGCGTGCTGGGGGAATAAGAAACCTCCAACGTCATCTTTCTTTTCCAGTAGGCTGTCCGTCCATCCCTTTTGGTTCTTCCTTCCAGGTCTGATCCCTTCTTCCTCCCTCACCAGGATGCCTATATACCTGTTGGGAGCCTCCCGTCTGGGTAAGGAACCATCCCCTCTTCTGGCTGGGATGCCCATCCAGCCCATGTGGCACCTACACCAGATTGGGATCATGAAATCTAGAGCCTATCCCAAGAGCATCAGACTTACTGGATTTAGTGCCAGTCAATGAGCACAAGCATGCTCACTCATAATGGGCCAATTTATGGGCATAAGTTAACCTAATGTGTATATCTGAGATGTGAGAGGAAAGCCGGAGAAATCAGAGCTGAACAAACAGCTGGAGAACACAAATGCAAGACTCTGGAGCTGTTGAAGTGCTAGCACTAAACCAGGGCACTAATCAGGAACTACTGTTATCAATAAATTCAATATATTAAATATGGTGTCTTGTAGGAAATGCCAAAGACTGAGGAAAACAGAGATAATAATAAAATCAACAAACACAACTACAAATGGTACTAAGTGACTGTCAAACCTCCATATCACAGTAAACCCCTGATAGTCCAAACTCATCCATCCATTCATTTTGCTTAACATTACATTTTTTCTTTAGAATGAGTTGCGACATACAATACAAGGCAGGAGTCGGCTCTGGAAAGGATGCCCAGTCCATTTCAGGACACACTCACACATATCAATACTCACTTATAACAACAAAAACAACATTTATTTCTATAGCACTTTTTCATACAAACAATGTAGCTCAATGGGCTTTAAAAGATGTCATATAATATGTCATATAATAAGATGTTACAAGTCTATTTTGGACTTTTATGCATGATAACATTAGGAGCAGCTGAAGAATGTTGTTTTCACTTTGACATTTAGGCATTGTTCCTTGACCAAAAAAGCATAACGCATGAAGATTCTGTATTGTAACAGACAAAATGATAAGCACCTTCATACCCCAATGATTTACAGTTTTTATTGAATCTTTAGTACTAGGGTGTTGTATCGTGTCAGCCATTATGAAAGTAGTGAGAAGTTAAGCAAAATGACACCTTTTATTAGCTAAGTAAAAAAATTACAATATGCAAGCTTTCGAAGCAACTCAGGCCCCCATCTATTGTAATCTTTTTATTTAACCAATAAAAGGTGTAATTTTGCTTGACTTCTCACTATATTGAATCTTTAGAAGTGTTCAAGCTCCAAAATACACCGTCTGTATGTACTGGAATGCATCATCAGTGATGTTTCTGGGTCCCTCAGATGTTTCAGGTATTTCAACATTGCACACACTCACCCAGGTGATCCAGCCCGGGTTGATCACATCCTGGCTCTCATCCCAGCAGCAGCCTCCCACAGATTGGTTCTCTTGATCCACAGCCACCTAGTGACTTTCTCTGCGCTTTCTGTCACAGCTCTTATGGCCTTCTTCTTTGCAACCCCATTATCCCCAGTCAAGATGACACCCTGCACAGTGAGTACCTTGCAAAGTCACTACAGGCCACCTCAGTTGGCTCATGGATGGTACACCAACCACTATTCTGATACTTCTCCTTACACTTATACTAACTTTACTTAGGTTTACTTTTTCCCTCATCAAACAGCACTTAATAACCCTGAATGAAAAAGCAAAATCAGGATTTTAGAAGTTTTTGCAAATGTATTCAACATAAAAAATTTCAAATTTCTCATTTACATAATGTAAGTATTCAGACCCTGTACTCATTACTTAGCTGATGCACCTTTGGCAGCAATTACAGCCTGAAGTCTTCTCAGGTATGATGCCACAAGTTTTGCACACCTGGATTTGTGGATTTTCTACCATTCTTCTCTCTAGATCCTTTTAAGTTCTTTCTGGTTGGATGGGGATCATCAGCTATGGAACAATTATTTACAGAGTCCTTCAGAGATGTTTGATTTGGTTTAAGTCTGGGCTCTGGCTGAACCACTTAAAAACATTCACTGACTTGTCTCTAAGCTATTTACTGTAATTGTCCTGTTGGAAAATGAACCACCGCCCCAGTCTGAGGTCCAGCATGTTTTGGAGCAAGTTTTATTTGCCCTGTTCAGTTTTCCCTCCTAGTCCCTGCTGCTGAAAAGGAACCCCAGAAGTCTAATGCTGTCCCCATCATGCTTCACCTTTGGAGTGGTGAAGAGTGGATCCTGGTTTCCTCCAGACATGAAACTTAGAACTGAGGCTAGACAAATCAATCTTGGTTTCATCAGACCAGAAAATCTTTTTTTTTCTCATAGTTTTAGAATCCTTTAGGTATTTTTTTGCAAACTCCAGCCAGGCTTTCATCTGCCACCTGACTACTCTGCCATAAAGCCCATATTGCAGTGGTTTTTGCCCTTCTGGAAGTTTCTCCCATCTCCACATGGATTCTCTGTAGCTCATCCAAAATGATCATCAGATTCTTGGACACGTCTCTTACTAAGGCCCTTCACCCCCAATTGCTTAGTTTTGCTGGATAGCCAACATCAAACTTATTCTTTTTAAGAGTTAAGGAGGCCACTGTGCTCTTTGGAACTTTCACTGCTGCTGACTTTTTTGTAGCCTTCCCCAGATCTGTGCCCCCACACAATCCTGTCTCTAAGGTCTGTAGGTAATTCCTTTGACCCCATTGGTTGATTTTTGCTTTGACACATTGTCATGTGTGGGACCTTCTATAGATAGGTCTATCCCTTTCTTAATCATGTCTAATTAATTGAATTGACCACAGGTAGACGCTCAACAAGGTGAAATAACATCTAAATGATGATCAATAGAATGAGATGCACCTGAGACAAATTTCACATGTCATAGCAAAGGGTCTAAATACTCGTGTACATGGAATATTTTAGTGTGTTCTCTACTATATAATAAAACACTAAGGTCTCTGTGTGTGTCCGATCTATACTAGCAATCTGATTGTTTAGCTTTGCTTTGATGTGATTGGTCAGTTTGGCTTTGGTGATGTGACTGAAAGAGGAAATGCAAGTGTGTGGCACACAAGGAGGTGTAAAGGTGTAGGAGACACACTGAGAGTCACCTTCAAGGATGGGAAGTATAAAATAACAGAGTCCACAGAAGCAGACTTTTCAAAAACACACTGGTCCAGAGAGGTTCACATACACAGGGATACAGAGGAACAGCACTGAAGGGACATGTCGGACACGATATATGAAATATTTTAAAATGTATTCTTTTAATTGTCATCGGTAACGCGACTAGTTTTTAATAAATTTGGAACAATTCCTAAAATCCTGTTTTCACTTTGTCATTCTGGGGTATAAACTGTTGTTTGATGAAAGAAAAAATGAATTTGCTTAATTTTAGAATAAGGTTGCAAGAAAGCAAAATGTGTAAAAAGTGAAGGGGTCTGAATACATTCCGAAGGCACTGAAGAAGGCTCAAATGGCCAGCTTTGCATCATTAAGATTTTTAACCAACAAAGATAAGACAAAAATTTAATTTTTCGTTGACACCATTGGATCCTGCTTTTCTAAACATTCATTATTGCTTAGAATGGAAGGGAGGAAGAAATTTCAGGTGATGTTTTGCAAGTGTATGTGTTTATGCGTGCCATGCAATGGGCTCGGGTCCCATCCAGGATGAGGACTCATTTTATACCAATTGATGACAAGATCAACTCATTTGTAACATTGAACTAAATAAGTAGCCATTCAAATTAGCTGAAATAATTGATGAAAGAGATAAAAAAATGTTTTAAACCATTAAAAATCTCGCCCAAATGTTTATTGGAGAAGTCTACTTAGATAAAATAGTGACCCCCAAATAAAAAAGGAATAGCTACAGAAGAAGAAGAAAATATAGAAAATATATTAATGCAGTGATGGATGGATGAAATTTCCTGCTTGTCCTTAGTCATGCTTATACTAGCTGCTTAAGTAATTTTAAAGTTTGATAACATAATTTACAGAAATGTCACAGAGTTGTTAGGTCTAGAAAGTGTTAGGCCAACAGTCATGTGCAGTTATCCAGTCACAGATTCGGCCCTTTTAGGCAACAGGGCTATGAAACAGCTATGAACTCAATCACGAGAACAGGGGAAAGTCCAGCCAAATAAAGCATAATAGCTGCTGATGAAAATGAAATCAGTTTTAGAGAAGTATCACAAGTATTTTGTAAGGTTTTGTGAGTTACTAAAGGACAGACGTTCCATGTGGGACAGGAGTGGATAGCAGGAAAGGCGGAAGAATCTTTCGCAGAGAAACTTAGGCGAAAAATTTTTACCTTAAGAGTGAGTATCAGAAAAACTAAAAGAGATGACAGGCAAATTGCATCAGCACTGCAGGGGAAGTGGTTAAGGGTCTCAGCTTAGTTCCCAACCTGGTCATTTTCTATGACACTTAACTTGTTCTTTGCCTGTCAACATGAGTTTTTCTGATTACTCATCTTTGCTCCTACATTTCAATGTTTTACAGATTAGGTAGACTTGGTGTGGGTGTAGTTGGTGTATCTATAAAGTATACTTAGCAAGTTATTAGTTACACTGTACTAATTCTAGGTAGAGCTTCCTTGTGCTCTCAAAGCACCCACAGTTATTCATGACATGGATTCCACGAGATTTTGGAAACAGAAACATTCTTTTGAGATTCTGGTCCATGTTGACACGATGGCCTCCTGTAGTTTCCTGAAGATTTGTCAGTTGCACATTCATGCTGTGAATTTTCTGTTCTACTACTTCCCAAAGTTGTTTTATTGAATTCATATTCGGTGACTGGAAGGCCACTGAAGAACACTGAACTCATTGTCATGTTCGTAAAACCAGTTTGAGACAACCTTTGCTTTGTGACATGGTGCATTGTCATGCTTGAAGTAACAATTAGAAGATGGATCAATTGTGACCATGAAAGGATACACATGGTCAGCAACAATATTCAAATAGGCTTTGGAATTCAAGCAATCATTGATTGGCATTACCAGGTCCAAGGTGGGCCAAAAAACATTCCCTACACCATTACACCATCACCACCTGCCTGGACTGTTAACACATGGAAGGCTGGATGCCTGGATTCATGCTGTAGGGTGCAAATCTTGTCCCTAACATCTATGTGCCTCTTTGGAAATTGAGCTTCACCACATCAGGCAATATTTTTCCAGTCTTGAATTGTCCAATTTTGATGAGCCTGTGCCCTGTGCAGCCTCAGGTTTTTGTTCTTAGTTGAGGGGAATTGAACCAATCATGCCCTTCTGATGTTATAGCTCTTCTGTCTCAAGGTTCGACATGTTGTGCATTCTGAGATACTTTTCAGTTCACCACAGTTGTACAGAGTGGTTATCTGAGTCACTGTAGCCTTTCTGTCAGCTCAAACCAATCTGGCCAATCTACTCTGACCCCTCTCATCAACAAGGCATTTCCGTCTGCTGAGCTGCTGCTCACTGGAAGGTTTTTTTTTTATTTTTTTCTACCATTCTGAGTAAATTCTAGTGACTATTGTGCATGAAAATCCCAGAAGATCAGAAGTTACAGGGGTACTCAAACCATCCGATCTGTCTACCAACATTCATGCCACAGTCAAAATCACTGAGATCACATTATTTCTTAATTCTGGTGTTTGAAGTAAACAATAACTGAAACTCTTGACCTAAATATTTGCATGATTTCATGCATGGATAAGCAGGTGTACAAGTTTTTCTGATAATTTGCTCAGTGAATATATATGCCCATCCACTTTATGGCTCCTTCCTCTCAAGTTCTGATAACCTAATGAGGAAGTTCAGAAATGGATGGATTGTTTAGAGGGTATAGGCAGAATGTTAGTAAAGGCAGACTGGATGTTCAAAGAATAATTATGTATTCAGCTGACACCTCTATCCATTATCAGTATAGTTTCCAACTATTTTCGATTTTTTTTAAATATATGGACAATATGTGACCTTTTCAGGATTATACAACAAGGCACAGGTGAGAACTGAACCATCAGCCTTGGTATCATAAAGTCCAGGCCCTTAACCGCTATAGCACATTACCCCGCTAAAGAAGAAAACTGAAAACCAAAACACATGAAAATAAAACGCTGTGTTGCACAACACCTGGCATTTGTCTCACAACTGCTTGGCTCCTGGGTTCAGTTCTCAGCTGGGTTTCAGTTTGTGTGTAGTTTACTCCTTCCCCCTTTTTCCCCAGATACTTCATCTTCCTCCAAATGCCAAAAAGAGGTGCATGCATGTTTGATCAAATGAATATACCATGACTGGTTATCCTGTCCAGGGTTACTTAATGGTTTGCTGTGGATACTTCTGTGATTAACTCAGGCTCATTGTGACCTTGTTATGGAAAAAGTTGGACCAGAATTGTTCAAAGTTCTTTTGGGATTCCTGTTTTCTCCCGCTGTCCTGCTGTGTGCTGTCAGCTTGACTGATGACTCTCTATTAGGGTGGATATGTTTGTGCCATGTAATAGGCTGGTATCTCTTTTTGTGGTTGGTTCTTGCCAGTTTCTAAGAGATAGCTTTTAGCTCATCAAGACCCAGCATGCCAATGTCTCAACACCCAACTGAGCATACCTGTTGGGTGAGAGGCACCAGGGCTTTACAAAAAGAGAAATCATGATTTTTGCATTTTAGCTTTTAACCTATTTATGGTAATTATTTATTGTGGATTTTATCTCAAACTAGAAGAGCACTAAGTTTCATAGTAATTTGTCAGCATTTTATGCTGGTGTTGGCGCTTAATAACAGTACAATACACAGTTGCACCTTACTCTTGCTTATTGTACCCTTATTGCCCAGCTCATGACTATTGATGGACTCAGGTTCAAGGGAATATTCCTGCTGCAGCCAATCCAGGTTGCCACAAGTGCTTGTGGAAAATTTTGAGGACAAACATTCTCTATCAAACATTAAGTCGCTACAGGAGTTGAACAGAATAAATGTGACAATATGCTGAACTAACAGCTCAGGATCCCGGTTGGCAACCCCCAAGGCAGACACACGGTCCAGTCCCACCCCCGGAAATAACCATCTATCTGCCAGGTGTTACGTGGGCATCCCCTTGGCCTGGTCTAGCTACTTGGGTCCTCAATAATGAGGATCCTGTGAGCCAGATCACCCTTGGGGAATTGTGCTACATGGCTGTAATGCTGTAACTGATGCTCTCTCACAATGCAGGTAATGTGTCTCATTTGGGATTCTGTGAGCAATCACTCATTCAACGCAAAGTCAAACCAGCAGTACCCAAGGATTCTCTGAAGAGACACAGTACTGAAGGAGTCCAGTCTTCATCTCATGTCACTAGATAGAGTCCATGTCTTGCAAACATATAGGAAAACAAGAAGCAGCAGGACTCTAAAGACTTGCAAAGATATCGGGAGTGCACACACGCCCCTTTCCAGCAACCTCATGACTTCCCAATGCTCTCCCAATCCGTCCACTGACTTCACAGACTTAGTGCTGTATCGAAGCATATTAATGAAAAGTCAACTGGAAAGGAAAAGTTTGGTAAGAAAAGGTGCACAAGCAGCCTTGAGATGGTTGTTAAGAAAAGTTGACTCAAGAACTGGTTAGAGCTTCACAAGGAGTGGACTGAGGCTGGTGTCAGTGCATCAAGATCCACCACACACAGACTCATTCCTAATTTCAAGCCACTCCTGAACCAGAGACAACGTTAGAATCATCTTACCTGGGCTAAGACAAAAAGAACTGGACTGTTGCTCAGTGGTCCACAAGGTCCTAGAGTGTGAAGGAAGATTGGGGAGGCTCAGAATCCAAGGTATTTGAAGTGCGGTGTGAAGTTTCTGCAGTCTGTGATGATTTGGGGCACCATGTCACTTGCTGGTGTTGGTCATCTGTGTTTTATCAAAGCCAAAGTCATGCAGCCGTCTACCAGGAGATTTTAGAGCACTTCATGCTTCCAACTGCTGACAAGCTATATGGAGAGACCCATTTTCTTTTTCCAGATGGACTTAGAACCTGCCAACAGTGCCAAAACTACTACCAAATGGTTTGCTGACCACGGTATCATTGTGCTTGACTGGCCAGTCAACTTGCCTGACCTGAACCCTATAGAAAATATATGGGTTATAGTCAAGAGTAAGATAAGGCACACTCGACCCAAAAACACAGACAAGCTGAAGGCCTCTATCAAAGCAACCAGGGCTTCCTGTTATGTATGGATGTATGTATACAGTATGTGATGTATGAGATAAAATATAGGAAACTATAGGCATGTAATACTTAATATAGATATTTAAACCTCAATTGGAATAAAATAGATAAGTTGTTTTCCTTTTTCTCTTTTTTTGCATTTATTATCAAGTTTTTTCTTTATTTTATATGAACTGTTTGCTTTGAAGTTCATTCAAATCTTGTAAAAAGACACTTGGACTGTGGAGTTTTTTTCTTCTACAATGAGTTATAGTATTGCTGGAATGCCTTTCTAGTAACTGCAATTGAACTATTTTGAGCTACTTGGAAACCCTTGACAAATGCAGTTATAAATACAATTACTATACAATACAATACAATTTATTTTTGTATAGCTCAAGTCACACAAGAAGTTCTGCAATGGGCCTCAACAGGCCCTGCCTTTTGACAGCTCCCCAGCCCTGACTTTCTAAGAAGACAAGGAAAAAAATGGAAGAAATCTCGGGAAAGGCAGTTCAAAGAGAGACCCCTTTCCAGGTAGGTTGGGCATGCAGTGGGTGTCAAAAAAATGGGGGTAAATACAATACAATACACAGAACAGAACACAAGTTATCCTCAATACAATATAAAAGTGCAATAGAAATATTACAAATACAGAACAGAATTCAACAGCAGATGATATCACATAATATGATTTGAATTTGTTTAGAGTCCTGGAGACCTCGGCCATCAAGCTGCCTCCCCCATTTGGCCATTCCACAGCTGCGTCAGTCCTGGGCCAGCCAATCCGAGGAAAGGATCCCTCTACCCGACGATTCCTGCAATCTTCCATCAGAGATGACTTTACCTTAGGCAGACAAAATAACTTGGCAGGTGTACAGTGGCATTTGTACAATATTTGTTACTATGACTGGCTGTGCATTAACCTTACAATCTATGAATAGAAGCTCTCTTTTAATCTGCTGATTCAAGTATTAATAGTCCTTCATCTGAGTGAAAAAGTAGCTGTGCAGCATGGCTGAGGTCATCAATGTATTAATTATCATGTTTGTCTTTCTAAGGCAGCAAGTGTTGTATTTGTCATGAATAGAAGACAGCTCAATGCAGTGCCTCATGATTTTGAGATGAGCAGGTGAAATACCTGGAGGTTATATGACATGTGGGGGGGGGGTTCATGTCTTGATAAAATGGGAGTGGCCTTTTACAAAGATCAGCATGTGGGAACAGGTCCCCTTTTATTGTCTGATAATAAAATACGTTTTCTTAATTATGTGCATCATTGAATATTATATTATATTTAATATAAATCAAAGGATGCTATACTCAGACTGTCTAAAACACTAGTGAGACCACACCTGGAATATCATGTGCAGTTCTGATAAGCACACCTCAAGCAAGACTTAACAACACTAGAACGGTGAAGAAAAGTGTAACCAAGTGCATCCTGGGACTAAATTGTTTTTTGCCTTGTCCTAGTCTTAGAGACTAAAGGAGTTAAAGCTCTTTAATCTTAAACAGAGAAGGCTGAATGGAGACCTAATACAGGCTCTGATAATGCTGATCCAGCAGAATTTTGTTCAATGACTGTGTTTACATGCACACACACACCTGAGATAAGGTGTGTAATCCCATGTAAA
Source organism: Polypterus bichir lapradei (assembly GCA_026402145.1). Classification (NCBI taxonomy): domain Eukaryota; kingdom Metazoa; phylum Chordata; class Cladistia; order Polypteriformes; family Polypteridae; genus Polypterus; species Polypterus bichir. Next base: position 43,361,241 of record JANRMT010062814.1, read on the forward strand.
AGAGGAGACCGACAAACATAAAGAGTTGGGGCAACACTCTGGTGACCCCATATAACTGAAAGTCATACCACAATTTCTGAGATGTCTTCTTCAGATGCAAGTTCCAGAATGAACTGAACAAAGATGGCAGATCTTCAGGCTATTAGTTCTTCAGGCAGGAAGTGACATCAGTGGTAGTATAACTATCACTCTTGTGGTCTGCAGAGGGAGGAAGAGAAAGGCATGAGGACATAACATGACCACCTGAAGAGACAGGAAATTACAATCACCAGAGCCCTTCGTTGACTACTATGCGCACACGTTTCTTAAGAATCCCTTTTACATGCGTAAGTTCACTTGTGGAATTCTCCCTTGGCAAAATGCTCATTGAACTGTGCAAAAAAGAGTTAAACATTATCATTGGCTGCCTTAAAACCAAAAACAAGACTGGAGCCTGTGTCTCCTGAGATTGTGCTGTTGAGTTTAGCATGGTACGTTCAGCTCATCACCATAACTTAAGTGATTTCTGAAATATTAAGATAGATTATTTTAACCAAGAGAAGGAATAATGCAGTTTCCCAGTCTTTTGCATCAGGAAATGTATCTTTGTGGATGCTTCATTTTTTTATCTGTGGCTGCTGGATGCAAGTGCAAAGCAAAGACTGGTGGAACAGAGTTAGCACAGGCTAACAGATTGCAGCAGACTTGAGTAGACTGTAAATCCTTAATTTTAAACTGGTTAAAGGTTTATATAGCTCCATAACCAGATTACTTATGGAGAAGTCTGTGTGTGTTAACTCAGTTTGTCACACACCAACATCCCGACTGAAAAAACCAGAATAAGGGGATACGTGGCATTTTTGAAACAAAGTTTTTATGTAAATATTAAAGAGGATGGGGTATAATTTTAGGAAAAATGCTTAGAAGTTCTTATATAAGAGTCATGGGATTCTGGAAAAATACTACAGAATTGTATAGTGAGCAGAAATGTTAATAACGTTTAAAAAAAAACTGAAAAAGATAATGGGACAGTTTATCCACAGGCTAACTAGATGGGCCCAAAAAACTGAAAGAACGCCTCTTATTTGTCAAACTTCTACAGATCTTAAAAGGTGGCAGGTCACCACACTATTGCTTGTCAATAAAGTAGACATGATTTTGTGGAGTGATTGTGACAGATTGCATCATTCAGGCAATGGGTCCATTCTTGATTGTTTTCCTTCAGCATGGGGTTCGTTTTGCATAACAATGTTTGCAAATGACATCATTTGGGATGAGTCCCCACCTACTTCCCTTCTCTCTACAGTTTATCAACAAGATGGACAGCTTCAAGTAGTGACTGTATAATTTTGTACCATCTGGATTTTTTGTTGAATGTTTGTCATTCACGTGGCTGTGGTTTCGGCAGTAATCATGACATTTTATTGAAAGTGAGGAGCGAATCCCAACTCAATTCTTTCTATTTTGTAAAGCTATCGTGGCAGTTTCATTGTTGGGGTTGGCAGGTCACCCCCTTAATCATTTTCTGATAAAGGAGATATATTCTTACTTTCTCTGACCTTCCCATCTTGCTCAGCATGGGATATTATTGTATATGGGCCTAGGGTTACTTTTAGCCCTGAAATGCTCATTTTTGTCAGGACAGCAAACCTGAACCAGAGTTCCCTGCCCATTATTTCATACGTAAGTCCTGTAAAGTAAGAACAAAAGGCAGGTTTTGTTCCATGATGCTTCAGCTTCAGTTAAACACTTTGTGTGTCTGTGCCTGAGGGTGGGCCCAACAGCAGCATGTCTTATTTCTGTAATCCGTGTTGGGCATTTTCATTACCTCTAATGATCCAGTGTACAACCTTCTTTAATGGAAGATGAGTTCAGTTTACCTCCATTGTTTGGTGTATATTTGTGAAATTTTGCAATGGTTGCCACAGAGTGCCCTGCAACAGGGAGGCAGAATATGAAAAAGTAAAATGCATCTTTTCTCACACATACAAGAGCTGCTGCACAAATTGACCTGCCAAGGTCAGACACCATACATCCGATACTTCAAATGCTGTTTAAGCCAAAATCCCGGAAAACCCAAGGGAATAATGTGTGCCATTCACTCCTGGCGCTTTATGATAAGCAGCTGTTGCTTGAACTGAATTAGGTTTCTCGAATGGTGAATGCATGGCCTTACTGCGCCTGATAATCCTACACTTGGGCTGACATGCTGCTTATTATGCTTTTAGTTCCATCGCTAAAATTCATTTAATATGCACCTGAATACTTGCTTGTATGTGACAATCCAGGTGCATAGAGGATTTTCCACTTTAAACATTCTCAAACAACGAAAATGGAAGTAGGCCAAAATTGTCAGACTGGTGCTTGAAAGGAAAACATACATTCACTGATAATAAAACCATTCCATTACTCACTGGTCATGTGGATTAAAGCAGGGTCCAAAGCTTTATTGCCATTTACTGTTTCTTTCCTTATCCTCATGGCACTTGTCCAGCTTCTTTTTAAACAAATAAGGGATTATTATGATTTGAAGTATTTGAAAGGCCTCACAATGACCCAGTAATTAGCATTCCTGCCACAAAGCTCTAATGACCCCACCAGGGCATTGTCTGTCTGGGTTTTTGCATATGCCCTCTGTATCCCTGAGGATTTTTTTCCCATTTTCCATCATCATAGGTTCATTTTTATATTGGTTCAGTAGAAGTGAGTGTGTCCTACAATAGATTAATGTCACTTTCAGAGTTTAAAGCAACCCTGTAGTGAAAAAGGTCAAAAATGTGACTGGATAAACAGCAGCAAACTGCAAAGACACAGAATTTTGATTAGTGCCTTAAACCAATGTTGCAATAAGCAGATGTCACATTACACAAATATCCGTTGTAGGGTAAGTTAGATAGTTGCTGATCTTGTGACTGCACTGTGTTAATTTACATGAGTGAATATCTCAGTCCATTTACCTACTGAGCATCGATCTTCCAGCAATGATATACTTGCCCCTTTTCCTGAAAGGCAATTGAATTTCCAAAGCATCTTTTTCTGACAGCTAGAAACATGCTGCCTGATATAGCCAGTTTCCATTTGAAGGGTTTATAAGTATAGTAAATTCACTTACAATGCTTGACCAGGCATAGTGCTGGTATCAGGCTGCGGTAGGCCTAGGCCTACTCTCTTTTCTCATTGGTCCGCCATGTTTTGTAACTTGTAGATTAGCCTGGACTGCATACATGCATTTTATTTTATTTTTGTAGAACATTAGAACATTAGAACACTCTAGATGAGAACAGGCCATTCAGCCCAACAAAGCTTGCAAGTTCTATCCACTTATTTCTTCTAAGAAAGCATCAAGTCGAGATTTGAAAGTCCCTAAAGTCTTACTGCCTACCACACTACTTGGTAGCTTATTCCAAGAGTCTATCGTTCTTTGTCTAAAGAAAAACTTCCTAATGCTTGTGCGAAAGTTTCCCTTAACAATTTCCAACTGTGTCCCCGTGTTCTTGATGAACTCATTTTAAAATAACAGTCTCGATCCACTGTACTAATTCCCTTCATAATTTTAAACACTTCAATCATGTCATCTCTTAATCTTCTTTTGTTTAAACTGTATAGGCTCAGCTCTTTTAATCTTTCCTCATAATTCAACCCCTGTAGCCCTGGAATCAGCCTAGTCGCTCTTCTCTGGACCTTTTCTAGCACTGCTATGTCCTTTTTGTAGCCTGGAGACCAAAACTGCATACAGTACTCCAGATATGGCCTCACCAGTGCATTAAACACGTTGAGTAGAACCTCCTTGGACTTGTACTGCACACATAATGCTATATAACCTAACATTCTGGTAATTGGTAAACATTTGGTAACATTTTTGGTATTTGGTACAAAATATTATTAAGTATTAATCCCAGAGGGCAAATTATCTTTTTCCATGACCTTTGGAGGTCAAAGTGCAGGGTCAGCTATTGTACAGCACCCTTGGAGCAACTTTCAGGTTAAGGGACTTGTTTAAGGGGCCGACGGAGTAGAATCTCTTCTGGCAGTAACAGGATTTGAACCAGAAACCTTCCAAATACCAGCACAGTTCCTTAGCTTCAGAGCCATCACCCTGCCTTTAATACACATTCCTTTGATTAAAATATCACTTGATTACAATCTTATACAGTAAAATCACCAGTGTCAACTTTATCACAAGAAGGGTTAATTTAAGTCTTAAAAAGTATTTGGAAAGTGATTTAACTATGTACGTCTACATAACAAGGTTTAAAACATAAGATTGACTTTAAATGCTGTCAATTACAGCTACTCCAAATACGTGACGTTAACTGGGGGCTATCAACTAGTAAGTTAGTAAATGTACTAGTTGGGGTAGGTCTCTTTGGAGCCAAGCATGAACAATGTCTTGACAAAAAAAACACTGAAAAGTTTGTCAATGCCCCAGTGGCGAGTGAAAACTCAGCCACTAGCTGTGCCAGTTTTAGCGGTGTATTAATTGCCCGTTTCACTGAGTGTGCTAAGAAATGTATAACCACCTAGCAGCTAAAGGTCACAGGTCATAGATTTGTCTGATATTCACAAGCCACTAACTTCATCGCTCCATCAGTGTTAAAGTTTACACTTTCTGTTACAGCCAGTAAGGTGTGTAGCTTTGTGGCTCATTGATATAACATATAACAGTGGGTGGCTAGATATCAAAAAGTGTAGTTTTGGTATTTTTGTAATATTCTAATTGAGGACACATTCACTCATGTTTTTGAAGACTGCAAACACATATATCAGGTATGCATACGCAAATTACAAGAATCGCAAAATGGTCATATGAGGAGAAGCCAACAAGTAAAGGCAATATGAAAACTCCAGTGGATAGAAGCGGATGCAATACAGCACATTCATGAAGGCTAATAGGTAAGTCTGAACACACACAGTGCACACTCTGCTGATAGTCTACTTGAAGCCAGGGTCAGCTGAACGTCTACGCTCTGCAGCAGAATTGCGCCATTATTAAACAATGCACTGTAGTCAGTGTAACTGACAAAGCTCAACATCGTGCACACATGTCCCCATTGACATGGCGAATTCTTTCATCCAAGTAGACCGAAAGGTTTTGTTGTCCACTGTTGCTGCACATTTAGATATCATCTATGGATATTCACATGCCATAGTGCATAATGAGTTGGGGGAACTCAAACAGCTTACTAATCTGCACAAGCAACAGCACATGGAGGTTGTGATCCAATTCCTGAAATGTTATGAAGAACATCTAAGTGTTTTGGAGCAGATTGCAACTGGAAATGAGATAAAGGTCCATCACTGTACAGAAGGCCCTCCTCCAAAAAATCATGATGACCTTCTTTTGGGACATGAAGGTTCCTATTCTAGTGCATTTTCAGGAATATGGACAATCAATGACCAGTACAATGTACTGTGCTATGCTTAGAGAGAAACCTACAATTTGCAGCAATGGAAGAGAAATGCTGTCAAAAACAACAAAGGTCCTCATGCACCAGCTGCAGTGGTGCAGGAAATGCAATAACTGTGATATGAACATCTTCCACATCTCAGCTTACAGTTCTGATCTAGCACCATGTGACTGTCACATCATCAGAAGCGCTACACGTTAGCAGATTCACCTCTGATGATGAGGTTAAGGAAGTGGTTAATGACCTGGATTAAGCAGCAGCTGAAAAGCTTCTTCTCCAAAGGAATGAAGAAGTTAGTGTAACGATATAAATAAGTGCATTGACTTGCAGGGAGACTATATGGAGTGGTGATATATCTGTTATGTTCATCTGCTCACAATTACTTGTGTTAAAGGATAAGTTGCCTTTACTTTTTGATTCTCCTTTGCATAATACTATCAGTTAAACTTATGATGGATATTATTTAGGCATGTAAGCCTTGCAATGAGGTAGTATGTTGTGTCATCAAAGGAGAGGCATTCAGCTTATTTTCACCACTTGTTAATGAATTTAAATTTGTGTTGATAGAAATCATTCAAACTAAATATACAAAAAAAATTATGATGCTGTTCATATTGCTATGAGTGGACTTCTAAAATGTTTAAAAATGAATGGACATTTAACAATAATAAAAATAACATTAATCCTCCAAATGTAGGCCCTTCCTTCTATGAAATCCAGCTGACACTTCAGTTGACATTTTTTTCCTCTTTGTTCCATTCTGTCATGGTACATAAAACACGACATATCAGAGCAATGACCTTCTCTTCTGCCTTTGTGGTCCAATGCACCTATGTTCCTTATTCCTTGTCACTAAGTCATATGCATCGGTGCATACAGGTGAGCACTCATCGCCAGCTCTCACATGCACGCCAGCCAATCTGTATGAATTAAGACAAAATGAAACTTGTTTGATTTGAACAAGGTTTGATTTAACAGGTTGTGTCGCAAACTGGTGAGACTGAGCCTCCGCGGTTGACAGGCTGCACCACAATGAGGGCATAGGATTACGCTGCAACTACCCCTGACTTACTAAGATTATGTAAATGAAGCTTGTTACGGAAGATTTCTGGAAAAGTCAGTCAATGTGACATGGCCTTTAGTTCATTTATAGCCTAGTAACTGTTGGATACAATGATCATCATGGATAATTCATCCTTCTTAATTGTTTGACAGAAAAATTGATATACTGTGTTCCCTTGATCAGGCAATAAAGGCGTTTTACAAAGTTGAGTGGTGCCTGGGGACCAATGGCTAACCATAAATCATGCTTAGGTTTATCCATCCATCCTTTCTTTGCATTTCTCTGTCCATTTGTATAGATAGATAGATAGATAGATAGATAGATAGATAGATAGATAGATA
>JANRMT010062814.1:43379753-43390095 GCA_026402145.1 Polypterus bichir lapradei
ATTAATGCTATTAAAGACCTCCTTTTGTTAAATTAAAATATTGTGGCTTATTTTTTTTAACACAAAGGAGGTTCAACTACTGTATATACTCATGGATAAGTTCTCCCTCGGATAAGTCGGGACTTGGTTTTACTGTATAATTTCTGGTATTTTATAATGTTGGTCATATAAGTCGAATGCAGAAAATTCACCCTATTGGTCCAAGACATTATGATATGCTAACACTCACCTGAGAGAGTAACCACGGAGCACACTGCATTTTTACGTGACCACACGGTAATACCCGAACTATTCTGAAGTGACGTTTGCACTGTCTTGTGTTTTTTGTATCTCACATCCTCATACACCTTTATCGTATGAGCATCCCTTATGTATGATGGAGCGTTCGATCAGAAGAAAAAAATGAAGCTGGTTTTAAATTAAACGTCATTGAAGTAGCAAAAGAAATTGGTAACTGCGCTGCTGCAACAAAATTCGATGCGTCTGAGAAACTGATGCGAGATTGGAGGAGGCAAGAAGATGTAAAAAAAAAAAATGTGTCACATTTTTGAATGGGCCTATAAGTCAGGCTTTGATTTTATGATCGATTTTTTGGGTTTAAAGAACCAACTTATACATGAGTATATACGTTAAGTTGTTCAATCTAAGGGTTCTCAAACATTTTCCACAGAACACTGTGAATATTTAATGGATGTGTTCAATAAAGACATGGAAATATTATAACTCTTTGTGTGTTATTAGCATAAGAATATTGTGTGTTGTCTTTACTTCTGACTCAGATGAAGATCAGATCCCATTTTATGACCAATTATGCAAAAAAAACAAAAAAACACAATACTTTTGTGGGGCTCACATATACTTCCTTGCCACTGTATCTTGTGCCAAATTACCAGTCAATTTTTAGGTAGTTGGGAATGTAAAAACCTACACAGAGATGGAAGATATGTGTAAAGTTCACAAAATGAACCGCAGAGCTTTGAGAGAACAGTACCAACCAATGTGCCACCTCCACACTCACACTGCATCTCACTTAATTCTGACTCTAGGGTAATGATCTGTTTGAAGACACACACATTAAATTTTTGAGCCTCAAATGATTTTTTTCCACCATGTCACTCTCGGTGGTATAACTGACTAGCATCATCAGCTTGTGCCTGAAGTGAACAACTAAGGCTTCAAAGTGATTGGTAATACAGATTACTGAACGACAAGGAGATGTCATGTTTAATATCATTTTGTGGAGGATAAAAATCCTCTGGGCAGGTAAAAGCAGGTGGATGTTCTGGAAATTAAAGAGTACTTGATGACATATGGCCGAAAAAAGGTGACAAGTGATTCCATCTCCTCTGCCAACAAAAAAACTAAAAGCCTTCAGGAAAAGAAAAAGGCACACACCATCACTCAGATGTTATCACCTTTGTTTATAAAGATTGATACAAAGAGCTGATGGCATAAACAGGACATCACATGGCTAAGCTGCTGCTCATATTTGCTTGCCAGAGGGTTTCTTGTGAAAATGCAGGGAGTGGATATTGATCGTGACATGCAGATTTGAACCTCGAGAGTCACATATAAAAATTAGAATGGACTCACACACTCAACTGTGTATCCACACTCACACACACTGGGCCACTTTTGAATCTCTAAATTACAAATCTGAAATTTAAGTACTTGCTTGCCGCTTTCAGTACAGTTACTGAGTTAATGGAAATGGACTTATTCATGCAAAGAGCGCTTTTCATTGATGAGCGCAGCAGACTCTCCTGCTTTTAATTTCAGGTCAGACCTAACATTGCCTTTTCCTTCGATTTTTTAAATTCTTCTGTTGTGGGCAAATTGCCTATTCCTCGGTGGCCATGTTCTGAACACACTCTGTACTCAACACTCAACAAATGCAACTATTTATTCAATTACTGAAGCGCCACGAGAAAGACAAGATATTTATTATCTCCACGGGTTTATTTGTTCAATTCTGCATTAGCTTCTTCAGCCAAGAAATACTTTAGCATTAAATTGGTATTTCAGATGTGGCTTACTGCTTATTCAGAGAACATTCTTTCAAATTGCAATAGTCTAGAGAATAATGTATCACATGTCAAAGGCTTCTAAAGGCTTCTATATAACACATTTACAAAGCAGGTTAGGATTAGTTTCTTTAGAAGTTATTTTCTGTTCTTTCCAACTAGTATGTAATGTACAACTTGTTAAATAAGCTTTATTTCATTGGTGCCAAGATGGTTTTCGTCCTGCTGCACATTTACATCCAAATCTGTACCCTTGTGAATTGATTTTTTTATTTCAATGGCATTGCCTTGTCTCTGTTTGAATAAACAAGTAACAGGTGTCAAGCTCAGTCCCTAGATGGCCATATAGGCCACAGGTTTTAACTCCAACTAGTTTTTCATTAGGGCCCAACTCTTGTAATCAATAAAGCATCCACTCATTTTCATGGGTCAGCTCGTGGAGGGATGACAGCTTTCTCAGCAGCATTGGACACAGCTTAAGAACCAGTGCCAGTCCATCTCAGGGTACATTCACACAGATACCCACTGCTCCTTCATACTGGACCAGTGTTTTATTTTGTGTTACCAGATCAACCATGATGTGCACTTAACACGAAAAGTACATACAGATATAATCTCTTAGGTTCTTTTCTTATTGGGGGATAGGAAGAAACTTCCAAACCAGCTATGTAACTGATACCTGTTACCTTTTATATGTCTCAGTGTCCTTATTGCATCTCAGGCATTTAACCCTGGGGACCTCTAATAGCAGGCTGCTCGCTGACTGGGACCATCTTTTAATTTCACTCCTTTACTTCAACCCAGTTTACCACCAATAGTGGGTTTCACAAAGCTTTCTTAAGGGACTTCAGCTAGACAAGAAATGACAATCCAGCACTCGATAACTCAAGTAATTAATAATTGGACAGAGACACTGAGCTTTTACTTAAATATTTTATTTACTTGTATAATAACCAATCACACCAAATATAAACAGTACAGTGGTACCTTGGTATGCATCCGCTTTGGAATAAGTCTAACTTGGTATAAGTCCTGTTTGGACGCGAAAAATTTTGCTTGGTATACAACCTTTTTTTGGAATATGACTCACGTGCTAGAACACCATGCGCTACTCTTGTTTACTCCTCTCGAGACAAAGCCATGACTGCCCACGAGCGTCAGTACGCCAGTTGCTAGAATTCAGTGAAGCTATAACTCTATGTGAATTTTCACGTGATTTTGTGTTCGTTCATGTAAATTTGAATTGATTGTTGAAAAGTATGAAGGTGGCATGTGTATCCGGGAAATGGCTGCTGCATACCGTATGCCGAGAACAACGGTATCTACGATTGTGAAAAACAAAGACGTTATTAAAAAGTAAAGTGAGGTTAAATTTTCAATTATTTCATCTAATTGCTTTTGTATTTATGTATTTTAGTATTAAGCAGTGTTTATGTTATTTTATACAACCCTATCAATGTATAATATGCCAAAAACAATAGGATTTTTTTCCATGAGAAAGGATTAATCATTTTCCCTTTATTTCTTATGGAAAAAATTTGTTTAGTATACGTCCTGTTTGGTATAAGTCAAAGGATCTGGAACGGATTAAGAATGTAAACCGAGGTACCACTGTACAAAGAATTATACAGTTTGGGTGGGTTCATGCAGTAGATTCTGGAGATTTTTGGTTTCACTTGAGATTTTGAATGACAGGATTAGGGTTAGGTTAAGGGATGTGACTAAACATTTTACTTCTTGTGTTAATTGCACAATTTTATCTGAAAGCAAAATGCCGTTTTTTTTTCACAAATTCCTTTTTTTGGTATGCGAAACACACAGCTTGTCTAGAAAATTACATTTTGCGTGAATCATTTCACTCCTCACAAGTGTTTAAGAAATAATTGGAACCAGCACAAGAAGGGGGAGCGTAGATGGTGAAATTAGAAATTTTCTATCACACCCATTTTCAAACCTATTTAATTTAGTTCAAGGTCTATTTTGACAGCATCAACAACAAGGCAGGAACCAAATGTGGATAAAGTACCAGGCCATTGCCCTTAATGCACTTATATACTCATTCTTGCTTGTCATTGGTTTTCTGTTTTATTTGTAATTAATTTAGGAGCATCTGAAGAATTGTGTTTTGACTCTGACATTATTGTTTTTCAAATTGCTCAACGGCAGAAAAGTGAGATACTTTAAGATTTTATATTGTAAGGCCATTCATTGGGGAAAACCGAACACATTTTATAGCCAACAGAGGTATATGCTTGACAGTGGGAGGACATTATTTACCTTATAAAACTGGAAAATGAAGCAATCAGTGCTATATTACAAAAATTGATATCTCCATTCAGGAAATATGACACTGTTAGAGTTTATAGAATTGTGGTTAGGCAGTCAGTTTTGTATCCTTTTTCTATGCTAGCATTACAACTACTAATTAAAATAATGCTGTAGCATAGCATATGGCAGCATTCCCAAACCTTTATCACTTTAAATCAGTCATGATGAGGGTCAAAGTGGCGACATGTCGAGCTGGGCAGACCAGTCTGTCCAACCTTACTTGATTCATCCTACATATTGTGGAGAGTTCCCAGATGCTTCCATGCCAGTGTGTCCAGACTCTGAACCTTTGCCTGGGTCAATGTCTGGCAGACCTTCCATGGGAGACGTCCAAGGTTCATTCTAACTACATGCCCATACAACCTCATTTGGCTCTTCTAGAACCAGAAAAGCAGTGTCCTCCCGAACTGCTGAGTGTCTTACTTTAATCCTCAGGCCCATGTAAACCAATTCAAGGTCAAGAGCTGCTGGAGCCCACCCTGACAGCACTGGCACAAGGAAGGGCCCTGTCCTGTAACTGTACCAGGTCATTGCAGAATACATTCATACACATACCCGCTACCCCCCACATGAAGACATTTTGGAGTTGCCAGTTAAGCCAATATGAATGTCTTCATTAATTTGGATGTGCTGTGAACATACATCAAAAGATAATCAATTATTAATTTCACTTTGTAAGACAGTTAAAAATAATGCTAATTTATTATTAACTTAAACTTTTTTCAGTTTAGCCAACTGAAATCCACAGGAAATCAATCACTGACAAACAAATACACTTCTGGGAAGTTATAAAAAAAAGATTAGATTTACTAAGCAAGCTGGGCACAACCACATTTAAGACACATAATTAAAGAAAGATCAGATATAAATAAAAAGGGATCGGCCCTGCCTAATGTGGGTGTCCCCATCTGTTTCCCTAACTCGCTTGCTTTATACATTTCAGCAAAAGTTATTGACTCCCATTGTCCGCCCTAACGACTTGATAAGAACAAGGACATTGCTGTCGACACCATAAGTAACATTAACAGCAGATAATCATCACCTCCAGACAGATCTTATTTAGCACAACTTGCCTTCAACAAATAATGCTGACCCTGATGATTATAAATAATTACTTCTTTCAAGAAATGGTGTCTGCTTGAATTACAATACATTAGGTTTTTCCGGCCTGCAAGTGAAAAACTAACATTTACAAACCTTTTTCATGTGACACATATTACTAAAGAAAATATTAAATTGTTCACACTCGTCGCATAATTCAAACTTAAATTAATAAATTACTCGATCTTTGGACAGCCATGAATTAATCTATTAATAAATTATTAAAGATTTTTATGCTGTGTTCAACATAGTCTCTGCCAGACTTTATTAAGTTTGTTTTAAAATGGACATTAGGATGATTTTGAGTAAAGTGCTGTCAGGGTCAGATCTACCATCAGGTCATTCTCGGTGTGCGGCCAGGGGCCCGTGATGCCAAGAGGCCTTTTTACTAAATTCCCTACACCACAGATTGATGAAGCTATTGTGTGTCTGTAAGACAAAATCAACAAGGGGGACCAAACCCCACACCCCATTTGATGAAACAACTGTAGGACTGCTTGATGAAATCACTAAGGGGGATTCCCAAACAGCCCCTGGCTCCTTGGTCCAGTGTCTAAGCATTGAAGGCAAGAGTAGGAATTACTGCACTGCATCAAACGACCGGGTGTCCCTGCATACATTGTTAAAAGTATGATCAACTCTTCGTTAAGGAGCTCTGTTCATTAAGTCATTTCCTTTCTTTCTCTTATTTTACATTAGAACTACTTATCATAGGTCTTTTTCAATCTTAATCTAAAACTTGGACCTGTATCTACAGTTGTGGTTGAAAGTTTATGAACCCTTTAGAATTTTCGATATTTCTGCATAAATATGACCTAAAACATCATCAGATTTTCACTCAAGTCCTAAAAGTACATAAAGAGAAACCAGTTAAACAAATGAGACAAAAATATTATACTTGGTCATTTATTTATTTATTAAGGAAAATGATCGAATATTACATATATGTGAGTTGCAAAAGTATGTGAACCTCTAGGATTAGCAGTTAGTTTGAAGGTGAAATTTGAGTCAGGTGTTTTCAATCAATGGGATGACAATCAGGTGTGAGTGGGCACCCTGTGTTATTTAAAGAACAGGGATCTATCAAAGTCTGCTCTTCACAACACATGTTTGTGGAAGTGTATCATGGCACGAACAAAGGAGATTTCTGAGGACCTCAGAAAATGAGTTGTTGATGGTCATCTGGCTGGAAAAGGTTACAAAATCATCTCTAAAGAGTTTGAACCAATCCACAGTCAGACAGATTGTGTACAAATGGAGGAAATTCAAGACCATTGTTACCCTCCCCAGGAGTGGTCGACCAACAAAGATCACTCCAAGAGCAAGGCGTGTAATAGTTGGCGAGGTCACAAAGGACCCCAGGGTAACTTCTAAGCAACTGAAGGCCTCTCTCACATTGGCTAATGTTCATGTTCCTGAGTCCACCATCAGGAGAACACTGAACAACAATGGTGTGCATGGCAGGGTTGCAAGGAGAAAGCCACTGCCCTCCAAAAAAAAACATTGCTGCTGATCTGCCCTTTGCTAACGATCACATGGACAAACCAGAAGGCTATTGGAAGAATGCATTTGTGGATGGATGAGACCAAAATAGAACTTTTTGGTTTAAATGAAAAGCATTATGTTTGGAGAAAGGAAAACACTGCATTCCAGCATAAGAACCTTATCCCATCTGTGAAACATGGTGGTGGTAGTATCATGGTTTGGGCCTGTTTTGCTGCATCTGGGCCAGGACGGCTTGCCTTCATTGATGGAACAATGAATTCTGAATTATATCAGAGAATTCTAAAGGAAAATGTCAGGACATCTGTCCATGAACTGAATCTCAAAAGAAGGTGGGTCTTGCAGCAAGACAACGACCCTAAGCACAAAAGTTGTTCTACCAAAGAATGGTTAAAGAAGAATAAAGTTAATGTTTTGGAATGGCCAAGTCAAAGTCCTGACCTTAATCCAACGAAATGTTGTGGAAGGACCTGAAGCGAGCAGTTAATGTGAGGAAACCCACCAACATCCCAAAGTTGAAGCTGTTCTGTACGGAGGAATGGGCTGAAATTCCTCCAAGCCGGTGTGCAGGAATGATCAAAAGTTACCGGAAACGTTCAGTTGCAGTTATTGCTGCAAAGGGGATCACACCAGATACTGAAAGCAAAGGTTCACATACTTTTGCCACTCACAAATATGTAATATTCGATCATTTTCCTCAATAAATAAATGACCAAATATAATATTTTTGTCTCATTTGTTTAACTGGTTTCTCTTTATCTACTTTTAGGACTTGAGTGAAAATCTGATGATGTTTCATGTCATATTTATGCAGAAATATAGAAAATTCTAAAGGGTTCACAAACTTTCAAGCACAAATGTATATGCCCAGACATTTTATTAAATATTTTATTGATTTTATTAAAATCAAATAACATTCCATACAAGAAAGTCAAGTTTAACAAAACCCCCACCCTTGAGAAAGAGAGCTAGGCCAACAGAGTAAAACTTTAAACTAGTAAAAATAAGTAAACAGATAAATTAAAAAAACAAATAAAAATAAATTGAATAAAAAAGAGGGACAGTATCCGCTTTCCCAATTTAAATGCTGATTCTAACATGTTATTGATTAAGTCTTGCCAGGGTTTGAAAACGTTTTGTACAGATCTTCTAAGTGAGAATTTGATTTTTTCCAGTTTCAGATAATATGTAACATCAGTTGCCCACTGACTTAACAGAGGTGGGTTAAGATTCTTCCAGTTGAGCAAGATAAGTCTACATGCCAATAGTGTAGTAAAAGCAATCACAGTTTGTTTGTCCTTCTCCACTTTAAGCCCAATCTGGGAGCCCACCAAACACAGATGTTAATGGGTTAGGAGGGATTGTGACTCCAAGGCTGTCTGATAGGCATTTAAAGATTTTGGTCCAAAATGATGTTAATTTGGTGCAGGTCCAAAACATGTGACCCAGTGAGGCTGGAACTTGATTGCAACGTTCACAGGTTGGATCTTGCCCTGGAAACATTTTGGACAGTTGTAAACGAGAGAGATGCACTCGATATATAATTTTAAGTTGAATAATTGTATGCTTTGCGCATATGGAGCTCAAGTGGTGCCCAGACATCTTTCATAGAGGCATTGTGAGAACATCACACATTGTGTCTCTGTTAGCCTGTGCATCTAGCATTGAGCATTGCTGTCATCACTAAATGGCAGAACCTATGAAAATTGCACACAAAATGCCTGTGCCTCTTAAAGAAACCCGAAACAAAAGCTGCAATATTAATAATTCCAAACAGGAACAAAAATGAATCGGGACATTCTCAAATGAGAATCAGAACAGAAAAGAACAGAACAGAATGTCCCCATATGAGATCAAACTTTGATTAATGCAGTCTTTGAGTAGAAAATGTAGCCCCCAGAAGTAAAAGGTACATTTGTGTAATCTACGAAGCACAGTTAATCTCTAAGATGGTGACATTACTGGCTCACTGTGTAAATCTGTTATGCTTTTGCTACTGTGAGATATGCCTGGCCATTCATCCCAGCCAATACCCCCAGGCTGCTAGATGGAGCCCTCCTTGCAGCATAGAGGTGCCCCGAATGCCAGCAGGGAATCATGGACAGTGGAGTCATAATACACAGCCCTGCTGGATACCATGGGGGCTGCCAGGAGTCGCTGCAGGGAGGCCCAGGGATTTATATTTTCCGTACAGCCCGGAAGTATTTCCAAGTCACAAAAAACAAATAAAAATAAATTGAATAAAAAAGAGGGACAGTATCCGCTTTCCCAGTTTAAATGCTGATTCTAACATGTTATTGATTAAGTCTTGCCAGGGTTTGAAAAAGTTTTGTACAGATTTTCTAAGTGACAATTTCTTCTAAGTGAGAATGGAAGAAATGATATACTTCCGGGCTGAAGAAAAAGAGAAGTTTTTACCTGACCCGGAAGTTTTGAATAATCACATGGACTGAGGGCTCAGAAACACTTCCGGGTTGAGGACTATAAAGGACTGTGGGAGATCCCAGACAGACGAGCAGAGTTGGGAGGCAGGGTGGCTAAGCGTCTGGGAGTGGAGGATTGGATTATTGATTATTGTTATTGTTAGTGGAGTATTGTGTAGAGGAGCATTCTGTGTGCACTTTATTATTATAATAAATCTTATTATTGGACTTTTACCTGGTGTCTGAGGGTACAAGGGAGCGAGAAAGCCCTAATCTGTCACACTACTTAAAGTTAATATCAAAGGTGAAGGACACACCATTCATCGCTAATGCCAAAATAAGAGGCTTGCAACACACAAAAGCAGAGCTTTGAGTTGAGCTCTATTGCACTTAAACATTGTAATCGCAGAATGGAAAAATGAGTAACCCACCCTGATGAATAAAGAGTGCACTTTGTGGAACACAGGAATTGACAGTCACTCTTCATCTATGTAGGCTGGACAATTCAATAGCACTGATCTCTTTAATAAGCTCATTTATACTTTTCACCTATTAAAATCATCATCAATGGCAAAGGACATCCAATTTCTACAAGCGGAGTAGCCTGCTGACCTGAAGAGTCATTTGTTGAGTTACACTTTTATGCTGCTTGGGGTGGTCACCGTCACTACTGGGGGCAACAGGTTCATTCCTTAAGTCTGTTACATTCTTCACTGCTTAAAGTTATCACTCATGGCAAAAGACATTTCAATTCCTATGCAAGTGTAACAGTTTCATAGTGAGTTGAAAAAAAGTCCTAGAGTCTGACCAACATTACACAAATAGTATGGTCATCCAGTGGAAAAACACAACTCCTTTTAAAACATAAAGGGAGATCAGAAACT
The DNA here is from genome assembly GCA_026402145.1 of Polypterus bichir lapradei. NCBI lineage: Eukaryota > Metazoa > Chordata > Cladistia > Polypteriformes > Polypteridae > Polypterus > Polypterus bichir. Next base: position 43,390,017 of record JANRMT010062814.1, read on the forward strand.
TGAAATTACCCCTTATGAGAAGGACCTATAACTAGATAGATAGATAGATAGATAGATAGATAGATAGATAGATAGATAG
>JANRMT010062814.1:43391417-43406522 GCA_026402145.1 Polypterus bichir lapradei
TCTATCTATCTATCTATCTATCTATCTATCTATCTATCTATCTATCTATCTATAAATATAAAATCCAACATCTGTCTGTCTGTATGTATGTATATCTGTCCACTTTTCATGAGAGAACTACTTATTGGATTTAATTTACTTGAACATTCTGGTTGATTTTGCAACTTCTCTTATAAGCACTAAGAATCATGGTTCGGTTGCAGAATCAATTTATTTGGGTGACTCTGACAGACAGGCTGTGATCTGAGGGGAGGGGGAGGGGGAGGCAGGACCTCAGGAGTAGGGAGCCAGGTGGGGATATTCTCAGCCACGCACCATCCTCCATTCGAGTCACTTTACCTCTCACCATGTGTTGGAGCGTATCTTGCCTCCGCTTAGCTAGTAACACCTGTTTGTTCAGCAGACATTATCATCTAGAGACTGTTAAAGAGCAAAGTTTGATGTTTTTGAGAGAGAGGTCTCAGCTACGTGTGTTTTAGAGGGTAACTGCTCCTTGGCAGAGATACAGTATCACGCCCACGTGCTCTTATCCCCACACGGGGGACACTCACCCATCAGAGCTGAACACAATCAGATACAGTGGCAACATTTGACGTTGAAGTGTACCTGCCTTCTGATTGGCTAGAGATACCTGGCCAACTTTTTACATTTTTGGCAAAGAGATCATCCCGATAGAAAAAACTAAAATATTATATATCAAGAAGCCCTTGGATACGGAAGCTATCAATAGAAATTCTTCTCAATACAAATTATTCAATTTTTTTTATTGATTTTTAAAGATTTTTCTGTTTCACTACTACATGGGCAGAGCCATGATGGACAGCTTATATAAAGCGTCATAATAGTTTTGTCTACAGTACTTTAAGTCAATTGCATTTCCTAAAAAAAAAAACAAAAAAAAACCAGCCATTTTAGTACCATGTTACACTTTTGCTTTATATTGAGGTCAGCAAATTGCTTGAAATGTGTTTCATTAAAGAAGCACAAGGTTCACTTAAAGTTATATAAGACAATTGCAAAAGTCTGTAGAGGATGGCACAGTGGCCTTACAGCTCCACAGTGCCGGCTTTGAATCGAAGGTACTACTTCTGTGTAGTCTACACCTTCTTTCCACAACTTTGGGCTTTCCTTAATGTCACTTTCACCTTCTGAAGATGCCTTTGAAGTTAATTGACATTAATTACACAAGTGTATCAGTGTATATGGCCATGTATGTGCCATTTGGCAAACTAAGACCTCATTCAGGGTTGGTTTCAGCCTTGCATCTTAAAAAAACACTCCACCCAAAACTAATATTTTTCATATATGCTAATTCCCCCATATACTTTGTACAGATGGTCAAGAAAAAAATGTAATTTGTTTTCATGCAAAATGGGGATAACAAAGTTTCTGACTGAATACGGATTTATGATAACTAACGCTGTCAAAAACAACCATGGAAAAAAATCTCACGTTATTCACGTCACATAATCCACCAATCAAGCCATCCAGTTGTATACTCACAACATCCCAAATACATGTATTTTTATCACACTCATGAACTAAAATGGATTGTGCTAAAAAGTATTGGACAGTGACACAATTTTCATAATTTTGGCTCTGCACACCACCTCAATGGATTTTAAACAAAGAGATCAAGATGTGATTGATTTATAGACTTTCAGCTTTTATTCAAGGGTTTTAAAACATTTTTTATATGAGCAGTTTAGTAAAGACATACATTTTTATACATGGTGCCCTATTTTTAGGGTCTCAAAAGAAAAAGAACTTGGACAAACCAACATAATCATAAATATAATAATCATCTTCAATATTTGATTGAAAATCCTTTACAGTCAATGACTTTCTGAAGTCTGGAACCCATGGCCTTCTAAAAATGCTGTGGTTTCCATTCTAGTGATACTTTTCTAGGCCTTTACTGCAGCTGTTTTCAGTTGCTGCTTGTTTATTGGACTTTCTGTCATCAGTTTTGTCTTCAGCAAGTGAAATGCACATCCAATTGGGTGGAGGTCAGTTGATTGACTTGGCCATTGAAGAATATTCCACATCATTGACTTGAAAAGGACTTGGTTTGTTTTCGCCGTATCTTTTGGCTCATTGTCCTCCTTTACTGTGAAGCGTCATCCTATCCGTTTTGCAGCATTTGGCTGAATCTGAGCAGATAGTATAGCCTTGTAAACTTCAGAATTCATTGTGCTACTTCTGCCAGCACTCATATCATCAAAAACACCAGTGACTGACTTCCATTCACAGCCATGCATGCTTATGCCATAAAACTGCCTCCACCATGTTTCACAGATGATGTGGTATTTGTCAGTTCAGGAGTCGTTCCTTCTCTTCTCCATACTCTTTTGTTTTCAACATTCTGGTCTATATTGATCTTAGCTCCCTCTGTCCAAAGTAAATTGTTCCAGAACTGGACAGGCTTTTAAAAAATATTAACTGGCCAAGTCTAATCTTTCCTTCCTATGCTTGAGGTTTACCAGTGGTTTGCACCTTGTGGTAAGCCCTCTGTCTTTACTTTCATAAAGTCTTCTCTTTATTTTAGACTTTGGCAATGATAGGTCAACCTCCCGGAGAGTGTTCTTGGTTTTGTTAAATGTTGTGAAGGGTTTCTTCTTCATCAAGGATAGAATTCTGCAGTAATCTGTCTTCTGTGATTTTTAGACCTTCTGGTGTTGCTGAGTTCACTGGTGTGTTCCTTTTTTTTAAGAATATACCAGATGGTTGATTTGACCACTCATCATGTTTCTGCTGTCTTTCTAAAGGGTTTGTTTGGTTTTCTCAGCTTAATGATGAACTGGGTTTACTTGCATGGACAGCTCTTTGGACCTAATATTGAGAGTTCACAATGACAGCTTCAAAATGCAAATTTTACTCTTGGAATCAATTGCAGACCTTTCACCAACTTATTAGTTAATGAAATAATGAGGGAGCTGCTGCTCCCACTTGGTAAGTAACACAACAAAACCTCTGTCCCCTGAAACTTTAAACAGGTTAAACAATTTTATTTTAAAGAATAGATGAATTGATGATTTCTATCAAGTTTCTGCACTGATTTTTCTTAATTCTGAGCAGCTGAGTGTAAGTGCAACAGTTACGGTGCCAGTCCAGCACAGAACAGGACATACTTATACAGTCCACCACATCAGGTAGATTTAGACTCACAAGTCAACTCAAACTTTGGGATGTAAGAGTGTGGTATAGCAGGTCTGCGGCTCAGAAAGTATTAATTTAAGGTGTCATGTAATTTGTTTAAGAGTAATAAACCTTCAGCGCTTCATAGGCTAATTCAACAGCTTTATGATTTAAGGAAAAAAAAAATCAGAGTGCCATGTAGTTCCTGTGAAATCATTTTCTAGGTTTTTTACACCACATGGCTACTGTGTAATTGAGAAAATGAGTTAAGAAAAAAGAAGGACTTAACACATTCATCTTCAGCACTGGGGAGCATCCTTATAGCAAAAATAATGATGAGCTTTTGCATAGTAAAAAAAAGAAAAACAACTAAAGGTCACCACTTGTCCTTTGGGAAACATTTAGGGGAGGGATGCTCGTTTATTATGCGCGGAGACACCATATAAGACACAGCAGGGTGCCATTTACTGCAACGCTCTCCCCAACAATCAGCACAGAAGCTCTTAGGATGACTGCATTTACATTTCTTTGGGTTCTTAGGTGGACAATTATCCTCATTTTCACCTTGTTGGTTCATTTTCTAGAAGTACTTGCCATCTATCAGCTAGTGAGGTACAAGAATAAGCCAAAGAAAAGAAGAAGCCGCACCTCGTAAAATTAAATGGTCTTTAAAACCAAAGCCAACTGCTTAACCATAAAGGCTGTGCCGCTGATTATCTTAATTGGTCTCAGCGAGTGAAAGTTGAAGTATTTATCTGTAAAGTTTTTTTCCCCCCAATACCATCTGCAGCACTGCTGCTCTGCCGTGTGATTCGAACATTTATTTGACAGAGAGCAATTACAGCCTGCTCACTCACTTTCTTGTTCACTCAGCTCTTATTTTGAACAGCAATATTTCATGTACGATACCATCACGAAACACTTTACCAAAGCACAGAACCTCACTTGTTACAAAATGACAAAATCGCAAACAGGAGCTATAAGCAACATTAAACTGCAAGCTCTACGTAAATCACTACACTTGCCGTCCTTTCAATTTCAGCAAAATTTCTGCAGTGTAAGCAAAGAAAGAAAACACTAAAGGTTTTCTTTTTTATTTATTTATTTATTGATTTATTTATTTATTTATGTATGTTTTTAATGAAATAAAGACATGGTCTTGGAAATGTTTTCTTAATAACTTAGAAACTTAAAGTAAAAATATGGTTATAGCTCTATAACAACACTGTCATAATAGAATTTACAATAAGTCATTAGTAGTGGGAGTAACAGTACAGTAGTACTAGTATGGTCACACAGTGTATAGTGCATATCCAGGCCTATTTATAGTTATATATTTATCTATTTTTTAAATCTATTTTTCATTGGTAGACAGAAACTATCCAGTTAACAAAGTATGCCAACAAACCCATTTGGCATTGATATTATAGTAACTGTGCAAGCCCGTGCATTAAAAAGCACAGGGTCCTAGAAACTATTGAAATCATCAGAAAAAAAACTGAAATGTCGAGATGCCAGGAAATTGAAAATTTCTTCTGAGGATTCGATTTGCCAGCTTGCTCGCTTTGCTTGTGTATTAGTGGCGGAAGGAAAAGTCAAAGGGATACCGTTTGCCGTATGTGCTCGCCTCACTCCTGTGTTAGCGGCTAAGCGAGTGACTCTTTCTTCTGAGGTTTCGCTTTGCCAACGTGCTCGCCTCACTTATGTATTAGAGGCTAAGCGACTTTGTCTTTCTTTGGAGGTTTTGTTTTGCCGGCAGAGGTGGAGCCCTTACCCCGACTCCACTTCTCACTTCCGGTCTGGACGAACAGACACACACACTTCCACCCATAGACGTTTATATATAAGACAATTAAGTTGTTGATTTTATATAGTGACTCTCTGTAGTGAACACCATCCTGAGATGCTTTACCTATACACAGCTATAGTTTATTTCTATCTATCTATCTATCTATCTATCTATCTATCTATCTATCTATCTATTGTGAAGTGGTGCTAGGTAAGCATCAGAGTAATGCGTAAGCATCTGAGGGAACATGGCATGATAGCAACAGCACTAATATGATTCAGATAAAAAGTATAAACTAAAATACATGATACTCGAAGGGCGTATATTCAGGGAGAGTTTCCTTCTAATCTTTTAAGACAAGTCCCTTCTTCCTGTGCAGAAAATATTATATTTTATTTTGACCAGCCTATCTAAAGGTTGCCTAGGCCTTTGAATACATATGAGGGCTCAGCTGCCAGGACTTTCAGAGGTAAATCACATCCCTGGAGGAGGTTGTGGGGTAACCTTTGAAATAATCCTTGGCTAAGGCATACAAGCACCTTCAAATTAGAGCTTTGGAGTGTTCTGAGATGGGTGTTGAGTTTGGCTTGAACTTATCTATGGTTGTGTAAACACTAAGGAGTGTGACATCGCTCCAAATACCAGACACAACAACGACAAGACAAGTCCCAGGTTCAAATACAAGGTTTTGTTATCACAAAATACCTTATGAAGGCTTCCGAAAGTGACACATCCAAAAGTTCTCATCTCCTTTCACTTCTCCAAGTGAGCTTTGTCCATCTTCCACCTGACTCCAACTTGCCTAGATGAGTTCTAGTGGCTTCTTTTATCTTAGAATCAAGACTACTTCCGGTGCTAGGGCATAGCCAATTGGAAACATTTCTGGATCAAGCAGAAGTCCCTGAAAGCATGGATTCCAAATTCTTACAGCAACCCCTGGCGGCACCCATGGAATCCAATAGGTCTACTCCTTGGCACAACAATTCCCAGCATGCCCAGGTGTGCTGCCATCCATCAAACTGGGGAGACCGAAGCCATGACCCACTGTATCCCCTTGTCCTTCCCATGTACTGGCCTCCCAAAGGCTAACTGTCTCTACGCAGTGCCCACTAGGACACCAACATATTCTTCATAGTGTTGCCATTTTGTGCACAATTTTTGGAGAGAACATGAAATATTCTGTTTTTCCTTCCTCCTGACCTTCTTGCCAGGTAATGGACCAGTGCCCATCCTGAATGGGGTGCCAACCCATAGATGCTGTCCATCACAAGGTGGAAATGGTAAAAGAAAATTTTCCATAGACAGAGGGATTAAAGATAAAAGAATAGAGTACTTACAGGTAAACAACTAGAAAAGCCACCTCAAATAGTAGATAATGGGTTCAAGGCCCACTGTGGTATTCCCTAAGAGGAAGTTGTGTTTTGTTTTTTTCATTTTTCCCCCTTTTTCATTCCTTGTATTCAAGCTACTCCTCATTACCTATATTTTATTCAATAACAACACTCATTTTTCTTTCACTTCCTTGCCTTTCATTGTGGATTTGGGAACGACCTACACATATCGCAATACATATATTTCAATGTTGATACAAGCACAAGTGATTTCCATGTAAATTTACAGGTGGTACAGCAATGCTGATGTAGAAACATGTAGACCAGCAGAGGCTTCACTTCCAGTGGAAGCCAGAAGTGCAAGAAAGAGAAATCTATATTAGTGGTGCCTAGTGACAGACAACAACTTGAATTTTAAAATGTTGCACACTTAATGATTATTTAAATTAAAAATAGAATACAGTTTTGAGAATTTTGGGTTACTGCATGTTATAATTTTAGTCAAATATTAAACTTCCACCCATCCATATTTTCACCCGTGCATCTCTCCATCATCAAACCTGCTGAACCTGACCCTAGATAGGGTTCCAAAAACATCAAACCTACATTTATCAATTATAAACTGAAAATGTGTGTAAAATAATATATTCGCTTTCCAGCTAAATGTCTTGGTGTTCTTCAGGTTTCATCACAGTTTTCTGGGCCCCTGGGGATAAATGTCTGCTAAGAGCGTTCAATGAGTCTGATGAAAGCCGTAACCATGCTGGAGCTGTTGTTTTATTCCCTTTACCTCCTTTTTTATTTTCAGCTGAAAGTATGTGAATGGAATACATATATGTAGTGCTTTTATTTTCAATTTATTTACTGATAAATACAACTGCCTGGTCATTTCGCATGGGATATGGGATTCTTGTTGGGTTACAGCTTCTTAGAAGGTCAGCACCTCCAGCCTAGACATTCTGGTTTATTAAATTGCAAACAGCGCCATTCATTTAAATGAGTTGAGAAATAAATAATCAGCCTGAGCATATAAAAGCAGTCAAGTGAGTAACTTTGGGGTGGGATGGTAGTGTACTGGTTAGTGCTGCTGCTTCAGGGGATCCACATCTTGCGTTCAGATCTCTTTTAAGGTCTATCCATCTGGAGTTTGTATATTTTCTCTGTGGCTTTTCTCCAGTTTTCCTCCCATATCCCCAAAGAAATGGAGATTAGTTTGAATGGCAATTCCAAATTGTTCTCACAGTATGGCCAATTACTACATTTTAATTGAAAAACACAGACATTAGTCTCCATTTTCTCATTTCATCTACAGTATCCTGGAGTTTTTAATTCCTAAATAAGGGACTTTCCAGGGCCGCATACTTCTGAGTGTTGCAGTATGGACGGGTAAAAATGTAGACTTTTAAAAACGCAAACTCTAATCACACACTCAGTTGTTTGTGTTTATTACATTGCACTTCCATGCTTGGAGCCTGTTCATTACACCTGAAATGACATGAGTGGTCACTTTTTTACAATTACAATAACAACTTATTTTTGTATAGCACTCTTAACTGAGTGCAACCGCAGGGCACTGTGAACAACTCTCAGTTAATATTATAGATTATACTAATTACTAAATACAGAACTGGTATACAGTACATGTAAATGCAGATCTGTTAAAACACCCAAAGAACAAGGTAGAAACTGACTATACATAAATGGAAACCAACAATATCAATAACAATAATTAGAACATTAAAACATTAGAACAATTTAGATGAGAACAGGCCATTCGGCTCAACAAAGTTCGCCAGTCCTATCCACTTAATCCTTCTAAAAAAAATCAAGTCAAGTTTTGAAAGTCCCTAAAGTCTTACTTGGTAGCTTATTCCAAGTGTCTATGGTTCACTGTGTAAAGAAATACTTCCTAATATTTGTGCAAAATTTACCCTTAACAAGTTTCCAACAGTGTCCACTTGTTCTTGATGAACTCATTTTACAATAACAGCCTCAATCCACTGTACTAATTCCCTTCCTAATTTTAAACACTTCAATCATGTCTTGCTGATGAACTATGCCTGATTGACAACGACAGAGATGAATATTATAAAAGAGAAAGTCAAAAACAAAGTCACTGTCTTGGAGACCTCAGCCAATTGGCCGTCTACCCTTCCTGGCCATTCTATAGTGGAGTCTGAGCTGAGACGTTCACCTGATGATTTAAAAACAGAAGAAAACCATATTCCAATGTAGTGGACATAGAAGATTTGCTTTCTATGGCACTCCTTGTGTTGCTTATATGTATGAATCTAAATTGAGTTTTGCACAGAAAGCATTCTGGACACATGCACAAAAGACAAATAATTTACTGGTCACTACAGTTTTCTGGTTACAGTAAATCCCCCTCAACCATTTTCTGCAAATGCCTAGTGTAGGTGACCGTCAATATCATACGGTTGAGATACTTTTATAAACGATCTGAAAACTCTATTTTGGATCATTTCAGCTTTAAAACACAATTTTTAAATTAAAATGTAGTGGTGTAGAGTAGCCTTAGTGGGCCCTACAATGGACTTACACTCTCTCCAGTGCTGTTTTTTTTGTTTTGCACCCAATTTTGCCACTTGGATAGGCTGCAATCCCCCATGACCCTGACTTGGATCAAGCAAGTTTGGGACTAAGTGAGCCGGTGACGAAGTGTACAAGAATCACAGATTTAAAGGGAAGGCTTAGCAATCATTAGGACCCAATTCAAGAAGAAGTCCATCACATTCAGCTTCATTTTCAAGGGAAACACAATGAAGGTTTAGGGCAAAATTGAAAGGATGTAATATTAAGTGACTCTAGCAACTGTGAAATATTTAAAAGTAAACGAACATAAAACAAATACATTTAAAAAATGCAATACACGGAAATTAATTTTGCCTTATTGACCACATTCCTGTAAAAAAAGCAGAATTGCTTGGCAGCAAGGCTAGTGTACGGTACCTAGGGAGTAATTAGACAGACAACTAAAATATTGTCACGTATTTAAAAAAGGCCTGAATTCAAACATACAATCTCTCGTTACCAGTTAAGAATACAAATGAGGGCCAATTAGCATATAATGAAGCACATCAGCATGCATTAGCATATCACTTGGCAAGTCTGCGGGTGATTATCATATTTAAAGATAGTAGATGGCACTTTTAATATGGTGGGGGGGTGCAAGTGCTCTGTATGATATGGTTTAAACACACGAGTGTGGTCTGTTATTTACTCCACCATTTTTCTCTGATCTTGCAAACAGCTATTCAACAGAAGGTCATTTTTTCCTCATTACAGGAAGATCACAGCAGACACTACACGAAAAGATATTTTCCAAGGAAACTGCAGCTGTTGTGTTAGTCACATTTTACTTTAACGTTGCATCCTTTTTTGTTTGTGTAGGGTCAAAGAGAGCTCAGTCCCATCCAGACAGCAATGGCCATGAGGCACGCATAAACAGAGCCGCACACTCTGGGGTGAAAGGAAAAAGGAAAAGCACACAGGAAGTATGCAAAATCCATGCAAACTGTCGCTAAACGAACAATAAAAAACGTGACTCAGGCACTCATCTTTCATTTTTGAATCTACTCAATCCAGTCTAGACTCTTCTGGCAGCACTGGGCATAAAGGAGGAACCAACTGTGGATGAGATGTCAGCAATCAATTTAACATGCACATCTATAGGATATGAGAAGAAGGTACCCAGGAGAAAGCACATACAGACCTGGGAGAACTTGGAAACTGCACATAGACAGTGATATGAGTCTGGGGCTCATGAGGCAGCAGCACTACTAATGACCAGGCCACCGTGCTGCCTTGTCTGCCAAAGGAACACTAATATGCCTTAAGGACGTCAGCATTCATATTTAATACTGACAGTTAACACTTCAGTCTCACAGTTTCAAGGAATCTTGTTCAGTCCTAGTTTTAGTCATTGTGTGGAGCTTGTGTGGAGTCTTTTTACACTGTAGATACACTGTAATATTTTTGTCTTTTCTTGCCTAAAAACAGTGGAAAAAAACATTATTAACATGTATTTATTATGTTACTTGATTATGGTATAGAGTAACAATAAGGGGGTGGTGCAGTGGGTAGCGCTGCTGCCTCGCAGTAAGGAGACCTGGGTTCGCTTCCTGGGTCCTCCCTGCGTGGCGCCTGCATGTTCTCCCTGTGTCTGCATGGGTTTCCTCCCACAGTCCAAAGACATGCAGGTTAGGTGCATTGGCAATCCTAAATTGTCCCTAGTGTGTGCTTGGTGTGTGTGTGTGTCTTTTGGTGGGCTGGCGCCCTGCCCAGGGTTTGTTTCCTGCCTTGCGCCCAGTGTTGGCTGGGATTGGCTCCAGCAGACCTCAATAACCTTGTAGTTGTGATATAGCGGGTTGGATAATGGATGGATGGATAACAATAAGGTTTTTGTGTGTATTTAAGGTGGATTCAGGACCCTATCATTTTTACACATTTTGCTATGTTGCAGCCTTATGCTAAAATCATTTAAGCTCATTTTTTCCCCACTTCAAGCGGCACTTAATGCCCAAGAGTGACAAAGGGAAAACAGGATGTTAGAAATTTTTGCAAATATATAAAAAAACACAAAAATAATCACATTGGCACAAGAATTCAGACCCTTTACTTATTACATCACTGAAGCACCTTTGGGACTGATTATGGCCTTGGTATGACCCAAGAAGCTTCATACATCTGGATTTGGGGATATACAGTACTGTCATTCATCATCAAGTTCTTCCATGTGAACCCTGAATAAAATGAGGACTGATTGTGAGGTCATTTATGTTAGGTAGAATGCCTAGAGTGGGCTGGGTGGTCTCATGGCCTAGGAACCCCTGCAGATTTTATTTTTTTCTCCAGCTCTCTGGAATTTTTGTTTTGTTTTTTCTGTCCTCCCTTGCCATCGGATCTTACTTTTATTCTATGTTAATTAGTGTTCCATAATTTTATTCTCTTATTTATTTTGTCTTTTTTCTCTTTCTTCATTATGTAAAGCACTTTGAGCTACATCATTTGTATGAAAATGTGCTATACCTGTATAAATAAATGTTGTTGTTGTTCTCTGCAGAACCTCTCAAGCTCTGTCAGGATGGGCTGGAGACTGTTGGTGGATGCCTGTTTTCATGTCTCTCCAGAGATGTTTGATTGGGTTTGGTTAGGCTGGGCAATTCATGACATTTCCAAAATTTTCCATAAACCACTCCTGTGTTGTCTTTGAACTTTAGAACATTAGAACAATCTAGAGGAGAATAGGCCATTCAGCCCAATAAAGCTCGCCAGTCCTATCCACTTATTTCTTCCAAAAAAAACATCAAGTCGAGTTTTAAAAGTCCCTAAAGTCCTACTGTCCACCACACTACTTGGTAGCTTATTCCAAGTGTCTATCGTTATTTGTGTAATAAAAACCTTCCTAATATTTGCTTTGTTGTTAGGGTCATTGTCCAATTGGAAAATGAACCTTCAGCCCTGTCTCAGGTCCAGATCACTCTGGAACAGGTTTTCATTAGGGATATCTTGGAACTTTGCTATCTTCAGTTTTGCCTCAATTCTATCTAGTTTTCCAGTCCCTGCTGCTCAAAAACAACCCAGTCCCTGCTGTGCATGATGCTGCTAAGACAGTGCATCACCGTTGGAATGGTATTGCACAGGAGATGGGCAAACTTGGTTTCCTTCAAGCATGATGCTAATATTGGCTTCATCAGACCAGAAAATGTAATTTCTCAAAGTTTGACAGTTCTTTATGGGTCTTTTTGCAAACTTCAGACAGATTTCCATGTGTCTTTTACTGAGAAGAGGTTTCTGTCTGCCCACTCTATCCTAAAGCCAAGATTGGTGGAGTGATGCATTGATGGCTGTTCTTCTGGAAGTTCCTTCCTGCTCCACACAGGTTCTCTGGAGCTTAGCCAACTCCCTTTACTATGGCACATCTTCCACAGTTGATCAGTTTGGACAAGTCATGGTTGCTCCAAATTTCTTCCTTTTAAGAATTATCAAGGCCATTCATTTTGTTCTTGGAAACCTTCAATGCTGCAGAAATTTGTTTGTAATCTTCCTCAGATCTGTGCATTGACACAATCCTGTCTCTGAGCTCTGCATGCACTTCCCTTGACCTCATAGCTTGCTTTCTTTGCTCTGATACATATTGTCAACTATGGGGCCTTCTATAGAAAGGCATGTGCTTTTCCTAGTCATTTTCAATCAATTGAGTCAATGACAGGTAGACTCCAAGCAAGGTGTAGAGACACCTCGATGATGATAAATAAAATGGGATGCACTTGAGCCAAACTTTAAGTGTCACAGCAAAGGGTCCAAATGCTTGCTCCAATGGGACAGTCATGGTGTCTCTTTACATTAAGTATTTGGTTGCAGGGCAGAAAAGTGTGACACATAAACTACTTGTCAACCCAACTAAAATATTTTTGCCTCGACTTCATTTAACTCGGACCATTAAAATATTTTTGAAAATGAAAACCAGGAGCATGAAGATTTAAATGCCTGAGACAGATGTTTCTCTGATGAAAAGATTAAAGAAGGCCTTTTTGTTGGTCCACAAGTGGACAAGGGGCTGAAAGATCTGCTAGAGGTGCTAGAGGAAATCCCATGGAAGACATTCAAGGATGTTATTGAGAATTTTCTAGGAAACTACAGAGCACCAACCTACACCCATCTGTTTGACAACATGTTTCAAAGACAGAAAACCATGAAATGCAACATACTGTATTCAGACTTGGACTTTTTTTCAGCTAATCTCAGTGCAGCCAATGAACAATGTAAAGGTTTCACACGGACATTGCAATAATGGAAAAGCGGTATCAGGGCAAGTGGAATCCACAAGTGCTGGCTGACTCTTACTGGACACTGAGTCAAGAAGCATTAGATGCCGAGTACAAATGAAAATCAGCAGCAAAACATTTAGCTCAATTGAACAAATGGCATCATTAGGAGGTTAAACACACTACATTCAATAAAAGTTCATTTTTGCTTTCTCTAAATTGCTACAAGATACAGACAATCTAAAATTATATTTGTAGTCATTGTAGCTGTCTTTCATAATTACCAAAAATTTTTTAAGTAGCAAAACTTTTGAAAAAATGTGTTGCTCATTGTCATTAGGGAAAAGCTTGTAATTGTGTCAACACAGATAACACCTGTTATTTTGTTCAGTAAGGCAAGTAAATTGCCTTTTCTTGGGATGCAAGGAAATTCCTAAATTTCAATTCTGTGTTAAAAAATGGCCAAAATGAAACAGCTTTCTCAAGAAACATGTTCTATGTGACAGTTTGCCAAGACGCTGAAGAATTTATACGTCGAATATCAAGATGCAGAACTACACAAAGAAGTACGTACACTGGAATCTGTAGTTTGAGAAACTGATGATTCAGTTGACTGCTTCATTAAATACGGTTGCAGAATCATTTGCAACAGTGAAAAGCCAACTCAATGATGCTGACCTGACAGGTCATGTCTCAAAGAAAAAGCCATGTCTGAAACTGGCAAATAAAAAGAAAAGGTTAAAATGAGCAAATGTTTAGACTCACTGAGAAATCCATCATCCAGTGTCTGTGTTCTTTTGCCCTTTTAAACTTTTTTTACTGCTGGAGATGACACAGAATGCTGAAAGGCTATCATTAATTCATTGTCAGCCTCACTAATATGCTCATTAATAAATAATACATTATATAACCAGAAAGTACTGAAAAGTAGAATGCAAATGATGACAATGATGGAAATCACAAATGCAAGTTAGAAAAAGCACTAGATTAGCTCAATGTAGCATAGAGAAATGGTTTATAAAATGTAATATAAAGTTTCCAAACTTAGTTTTGAAATTTCTACACTGACCTTAAAACACAGAAACTAGGAAATAACACTTTGCTTAATTAGGCTAGGAGTCCAAAGTAAAACAGAACTTACTTGGAACTAAAACCTACAGCCATGTTTGGTCACCAGGACTGAGTCTGAGGAACACTGGAGTTGGACTTTATGAAATTTCAAAGCTGAACTTGAAGTAATTTAGGAAAATGTAGACAAATAGGATTGGTGAGCTTTGTTGGGCTGAATGGTCTGTTCTCACAAATAACTGTCACACACGTGTACATGGGAGGCAGCTAAAGGGCTTGAGTGACGGCAGTTCTGAGGCATGCTGGGAGCTGGCAGAGTGCACTGACTCTTTTTCTCTCTTTTTCTTGTAGACCATTCCATCTGGCTCTCTTGACGTCAGTTCCGGGACCAAGCCAATTGAAGGAGACCTTACCGGCTCCGGCCCCTGTGATATCACATCCGGGCTCAAACCAATGGCTAAAGAACATGGGCCTGATCCTTATGACCTCACTTCCTGTCTACCCTTTAAAAGCCTGTGTCTTTTCCCTAAATCCTCAGTCTTGTTTTGGACTCATTTGTATGCACATCAGTGCTGGTTATTTTGATAACAAATGACTTTGCAGCCAGGATACCAGAATATACGGGTGGCTTGCCCCAAACCTTAATCGGAGTATGTCTCGTTATTGTGACATAACGTTCTAAGGTTCTTGCCAGTGTGACATTTTTTCAGTTGTGTCTTTCTTTCCATAGTTCACCTGATCACATGAGTTCAACTCACAACACGTACACACATTTGCAAACATTTGGGTTTGTAGTTGTATATTAGTTATACAACATTGATAAAAATGGTGTTTTAAGGTTTTTGATTTATTGAATGCTCATTCTTTGGTATACTGCACATTTGAGAGCAATGAAGCAAACAGCCATGTAGCTATCCAGATAAGAAACCTAGGTGGTCAGTGGCTAGATAGATAGATAGATAGATAGATAGATAGATAGATAGATAGATAG
>JANRMT010062814.1:43406532-43458545 GCA_026402145.1 Polypterus bichir lapradei
TAGATAGATAGATAGATAGATAGATAGATAGATAGATAGATAGATAGATAGATAGATAGATAGATAGATAGAATTGTATTTGTCCCCAGGGGGAAATTTGGCTTTTTATGGAAGATCAAGAAATAAACGAATAAACAAATATTATTATAACGAATAATAACCAGCCTTTCAAAAACACACCAGAATGATTAATAGGACAAAAAAGTATCAAGGATGAAAAACTTTGGATCTAGCATAAGACAGAAAGAGTAATCATAGTAAGGCAATAAAAAGGCATATTGCCAATAGTATAAAGGAGCCCCAGCAGCGTTTCTGGACACACTTCTGCTGAATAATTCATTGGCCTAAAGTCCTCAGTGTTAGTGTGTCAGAGAAAGGATGTGCAGCATTGTTTATAATGGCACTCAGTATTGTTTTGATTCTGTCCTTTGCTACTACCTTCGGGGGGGATCAGAGTGCATCCCATAACTGAGCCAGCCCTTTTAATTAGCTTGTTCACTCTGTGGGCCTCTCTTGAAGTGATGTTACCAGCCCAGCACACCACAGAGTAGAAAACCACACTGGCCATCACAGAGCTTTAGAACATGCAAAGGATGTCACTAGCCACATTAAAGGAAGGCAGTCTTCTCAGCAAGAAGAGCCTGCTCTTCCCTTTCTTATATATTTCCTCTCTGTTATTAGACTAGTCCAGCTTGTCATTGTTGTGGACCCCCAAGTATCTGTAGCAATGCACCACCTTTACATCCACTTTCTAAATAATGATTGGATGTAGAGGATCTTTAGTGTGGCAAAAGTCAATTACTTGCTTAGTTTTGCTGTTAACCACAATTGTTTCTGCACCAAAAAACAAAGTTACTGCTTGAAGAATATTCAAATATTTAGAAGAAAACTGAACAGTAGAATTAAAAAAAATTCAAAAGAGGTAAAATAATCATGGATGTAAGTGTTGTCTCTAAATATGTTAGTAACATTTAGACTGGAAAAGGGCACATGCCACCATTCAAAGAGAATATTGCATCATCATTTCCAAATTTAGCGGCAGTTATTATGAAAAGGCTATTAACTGCCACTTTTCTTTTCTCTAGTATTATCAACCCAGACATATGACTAATTATACAATGAGCGACAACACAGCAAACTGGTGTGGCCACTTCACTTAGGACTTGAGTTACTGGTCAGGTCACGTATTCCCAATCAGACAAAATGATGTTGCATTTCAACTAGCATACCACGAACAGAGAAACAAACCCACAATGTGATACATTTTGCAATAAGTGCTTACCTCAGTCTGATGACTTGCAGAAAATACTCATCAAGGAACAGATCAAAATGACTGACCTTAGATTAAAACCGCACATACAAAAGTTTGTTACTTTGTAAAATTAAAACATATCAAAATCAAGACACAAACATTCGGAAAACTTCTTAAACAAGTTTTCACGAAAAGTATGTGAACTCTATAGAATCCCCTGTTTTTTGCATTGATTACTAATAAAATGTGGTTTGATCTTCACCTAGGTCACAATCAAAGACAAACACAATCTGACTAAACTAATAATGCACAAACAGTTGTGCTTCTCATGTCTTTATCGAGCACATGAAGTCACCATTCACAGTGCAGGCTGGAGACGTAAGTGAGCCCTTGACCTTAATAAGTGGTAGGTAAACAGCAGCGACCTCCATCAAGCGTTTCCTGTAGCTGCTTATAAAACTTGCACAATTTGGAGGATGAGATTTGGACCATTCCTTCCTACAAATCTGTTTTACTGAGTTGTCTTGATGTCCATGCATTTCAATTGGTTTTAGGTCAGGACTCTGACTTGACCCTTCCAGAACATAAATCTTCTTCTTCTTTATCAGCCATTTGTGTGGTTTGGGTCATTATCATTGTCTTGTTGCATCACCCAGACTTTCTAAAGCTTGAGGTCAAGGACTGCTGTCCTTAGATAGATGGATAGATAGATAGATAGATAGATAGATAGATAGATAGATAGATAGAAATAATAATAATAATAATAATAATAATAATAATAATAATAATAATAATAATAATAATACATTTTATTTATATAGCGCCTTTCCCATGCTCAAGGCACTTACAGAATATAAGAAAGAACAGCATGGTATGCAGTATATAGCATTGTAGAAACCAAATAAATAAATAAAGAAGATTAAGACAGTAAATTCAGAGAAAAGCCTAACAGACAACAGAATTGATGGTCTAGCACACACATACAGGTTACATGAGTATCTTGACAGAGAGGTAAACTGAGAGAAGGGTAATAAAGTCAAGTAGAGCTAAAAGCCTTCCTGAACAGATGAGTTTGGAGTTGTGTTTTAAAAGAATTCATGAAGTCAGCTGACCTGATTAATTTCGGTAGGTCATTCCAGAGTCTGGGCGCTATACTGCTGAAGGCCCTGCTGTCACCCATGGAGTGTAGATTAGTGTGGGGCACAACAAGATTGCCAGAATCAGAGGACCTTAGTGAGCGGACAGGCACATAGTGATGTAGAAGGTCACTGATGTAGTTTGGTGCAAGGTTATTTAAGGCTTTGTAGGTTATTAGTAGGATTTTATATTCGATTCTGTAAGACACAGGGAGCCAGTGAAGACAGAGCAGGATGGGTGTTATGTGCTCGCTGCTGCTGGTCCGAGTAAGGACTCTTGCAGCTGAGTTTTGAATAAGCTGGAGCTGTGATATAAGATTAAAAGGGGCACCTGCCAGCAGCGAGTTACAATAATCGATGCGAGATGAGATAAAAGCATAGACAAGTTTCTCAGCATTAGATAAGGAGAAGAAGGAGCGAACACGGGATATGTTATGGAGGTGAAAGTAAGAAAGTTTCTTAATGTGATTTATGTGGGTGGAATAAGAGAGGGAGGAATCAAAAATGACACCAAGATTCTTTGCAGTAGAGGGAAGGTCTGATGAGATCACCGCCAAGATGGACTGGGAAGGAGCTAATTTTATTAAGTTGCATTTTAGTCCCAATTTGCAGGAGTTCAGTTTTGTTGCAATTTAATTTTAAAGAGTTCTGCTCCATCCAGGTTTTAATTTTACTAAGGCAGGTTGTGAGCTGAGAAAGCTCTGATGAAGTTTCACTTTTAACATTGAAGTAGAGTTGAGTATCATCTGCATAAAAATGATAACCCAGTCCATAGCTACGAATAATACGGCCAAGGGGAAGCATATAAATACAGAAGAGAAGAGGGCCGAGGACAGAGCCCTGAGGAACTCCTTGTGTGACTGGCGCCGAGCTGGATCTGTTGTTGCCAAGACTAACAAACTCTTGCCTATCAGTCAGATAGGACTTGAACCACTGGAGGGCAGTGCCAGAGATACCCAGCATGTCCTCCATTGTGGACAGTAGAATGTCATGTCTGACAGTGTCGAATGCTGCACTGAGGTCTAAAAGAATTAATATGCTGGTTTGTCCAGAGTCTGCTGCCATAAGCAAATCCTTGGTTACCCGTAGCAGAGCAGTTTCACAGCTATGCCCTGAAACCAGATTGAAAGGGTTCCATCAAATTATTAGAGATTAAGTAATTGGTGAGCTGGGAGGCTACAACACACTCAAGAGCTTTTGATAGGAAAGTAAGTGGGAAATAGGCCGGAAAATGTTAAGATTGTCAGCATCAAGGCCCAACTTTTTTAACATTGGGGTTACAGAAGCGATTTCAAAAGTGAGCGGCACAGAGCCAGTGTCAAGGGATGAGTTTATTATTGGTGCAGCAAATAGACAGATAGATAGATAGATAGATAGATAGATAGATAGATAGATAGATAGATAGATAGATAGATAGATAGATAGATAGATAGATAGATAGATAGATAGATAGAACAAACTTTAGTTGTCCCCATGGGAAAATTTTGCTTTTTTAATCTTTAAATAAATATGCGCATATGGAGCTCAAGTGGTGCCCAGACATCTTTCATAGAGGCATTGTGAGAACATCACACATTGTGTCTCTGTTAGCCTGTGCATCTAGCATTGAGCATTGCTGTCATCACTAAATGGCAGAACATGTGAAAATTGCACACAAAATGCCTGTGCCTCTTAAAGAAACCAGAAACAAAAGCTGCAATATTAATAATTCCAAACAAGATCAAAGATGAATTGGGACATTCTCAAATGAGAATCAGAACAGAAAAGAACAGAACAGAATGTCACCTAATGAGATCAAACTTTGATTAATGCAGTCTTTGAGTAGAAAACGTAGCCCCCAGAAGTAAAAGGTAATCTACGAAGCACAGTTAATCTCTAAGATGGTGACATTACTGGCTCACTGTGTAAATCTGTTATGATCTTTGCTACTTAAAGTTGATATCAAAGGTGAAGGACATACCATTGCTAATGCCAAAATAAGAGGCTTGCAACACACAAAAGCAGAACTTTGAGTTGAGCTCTACTGCACATAAATATTGCAATTGCAAAATGGAAAACAGTCACCATCACTACTGAAGGCAACAGTTTCATTCCTTAAGTCTGTTACATTCTTCATTGCTTAAAGTTATCACTCATGGCAAAAGACATTTCAGTTCCTATGCAAGTGTAACAGTTTCATAGTGAGTTGAAAAAAAGTCCTAGAGTCTGACCAACATTACACAAATAGTATGGTCATCCAGTGGAAAAACACAACTCCTTTTAAAACATAAAGGGAGATCAGAAACTTGAAAGTACCCCTTATGAGAAGGACCTATAACTAGATAGATAGATAGATAGATAGATAGATAGATAGATAGATAGATAGATAGTGTGGGGACTACACACTAGCCGGGACGCCCAGGAGGACCGGAGGAGGGCTTGTGCCTCCTCCAGACCACGAGGGGGCGACCGCCCTGGTTGTGTTGGGGGCCGCGGGTAGAGGGCTTGGAAGCCCAACCCTGTAGGGGCCCGTAGTCACCGCCAGGGGGCGCCCCAATGCCTTGGGTTCCCTGGACCTCAGCACTTCCGCCACACCAGGAAGTGCTGGGGGGAAGAGGATCAGGGACACCCGGAGGGCTTCTGGCTACACAGCTGGTGCTTCCGCCACACGGGGGTGTGTCGGCGGAGGCTCCTCAGGAAGCACCTGGAGCTCATCCGGGGGTGCATAAAAGGGGCCGCCTCCCTCCATTTGATAGCGAAAGTCGGGTGGAAGTGGACGGAGCTCGGAGGAGAGGAGTGGAGGTGGTCTGAAGACGGAAAAGGCATTTTGTTGGCCAGGACATGAAGGGGTGATTGGTGCTGCGGCACTGGGTTGTGCACTGTATAATAGACTGTAAATAAAACGTGTGTGGTGAACCAACATGTCTGCCTGTCTGTGTCCGGGCTGTACCCCACAATAGATAGAAGAAACTTTAGTTGTTCCCATGGGGAAATTTCGCTTTTTTATTACATAAATAGATAGATAAATACATATTGTAAGTGCCACATGGGTTGGACAGCATCCCAACCAGGAGAAGGGATGGTTCCTTACCCAGGAGAAAGAAAGGTGCCAGAACCGGAAGAAATGGCCAGAGAGGATGGACGGAGAGCCCATCAGATGTAGATGTAACTAATGTACTCTTTTTTCCCCCAGGACACTAGATGGCAGCGACCCTGGATTTCAGTACCCAGTCAGAAACCAATAGGGCATGCTGGGAGATGTGGTCAGACACAGTTGCCCTGCTGAGATCTGTGGGTGCTTCAAAAGGGTGCTGCAGGGAGATGTGCTCCCTGCTATATTGAACTACTCCTGGTTATTGCTGGGTCTGCAATATAAGGGACTGCACTCCCTTGTCCGGGGAGTCGGAGCTGGGAGGACGGAGAGCAACACTTGACTGGAGGAGGGCACTGAAGTAGTGAGAGGAGAGGTATTGTGAAGTATTGTGAAGAATGAGAACCTGTGCTTTGTGCTTTATTTTTAACTGAGAATTGTGGATAATAAACCATGCTTTATTTGAACCTGGGACTGCATTCATGTTTTCGTGGGTTGGGGTTGGCTGGTGCCCTGATTCCCATCACAATATATGTATAAACATAGTATGGTCTGAACATACACCAGGATGACTTAAAAGGAAGAAACATTTTACAAGATGATAATTAATAATAATAATAATAATAATAATAATAATAATAATAATACTTGTTATTCACATAGTGCCTTTCCCATGCTCAAGATGCTTTAAAAAAGAAACTGACATAGCAGTCACAGTGAAGAATTATGCAGTTTAACGAACTCAGGTCACATTTCTTAACACGCTTCTGCTGAATAATTTGTTGGATGAAACCCCGACAGTGTTAGTGTGTCAGAGAGAGGATGTGCAGCTTTGTTCATAATGGCACTCAGTTTTGTCTTCATTTTCTCTTTTGCTACAACCTCCAGCAGCTCCAGAGTGCATTCCATAACCCAGCCTACCCTTTTAGTCAGTTTGTTAATTCGGTGGGCCTCTCTTGAAGTGATGTTTCCAGCCCAGCACACCACAGTGAAGAAAATGGCACTGGCCAGTTACAGAAGATGTGAAGGATGTCACTTATCGCATTAAAGAAACACAGTCTGCTAAGGAAGAAGAGCCTGCGATGCCCTATCTTATACAATTCCTTTGTGTTCCCAGACCAGTCCAACTTGTCATTGTTGTGGACCCCCAAGTACTTGTAGGAAGACACCACTTCTGCATCCACTCCTTGAAGAGTGACCGGACATAGCAGTTCTTTGGTGCAGTGTACGTCAATTCTTTATTCACCAAGTTCTTCACCAGACTCCTATTACTCTATCTCGCCCCTTTCATCAATGCACATTCATCTTTACATTCACCCGCTCATTATCTTGATACACCTCTGAATTCATTCTTCCTGCAATGATTGGAAGGTGTCCAGACCCAGAGATAGCAAAGCAGGCCCAAACCATGAATCTTACTCCACCATGCTTCCCAATTGGGATGGGGTTTCAGTGTTGGTTGTGCAGTGCCCTTTTTCCTCCAAACATAGCATTATGCATCTGTGAACAAAACTTCAACTTCTGTCTCATTTGTCCACAGCACGTTTTTTGCCAAAGTATTGTGGAACATCCATGTGGTGTTGGGGAAACTTGAGATGTGTTGCAATTTTTTTTTGCAACAGTGGTTTCCTTCATGGTATTCTTCCATGAACACCATTTTTCTTCAATGTTGTTCTGACTTTTATAAGTTTGCAGGCTTTTCAGAAGATATTTTGTGCTACCCATGGGCTGTTTTGCCCCTCTGTTAGGATTGTCCTTTGTACCCTTAGAGTGATCTTTATAGGATGTCCAGTGTTATTGGTAGGAGCTTCAGATATGAATTTTCTCCCTTTGTAGACACTTTGTCTTGCCCTGGATGGATGAATACCCATCTCTGTATTGATGCTTTTGTATCTCTATAATGCATCTTCTAAGGTCCTATAACAATTTTTTGGTTCATACTAACCTGATTCAGCATTAACCAGGCTTTGTGTGCCTTTATTTAAAGTGAGGCACCCGTGGAACCCACACTTCCAATCTCATCTCCTTAATTGAAACACCCAGCTTTTGGACTTGTGTCGGGTGTTTGGAGAGCTGGAACTCTATATCAATATATAGTGTGTATATATATATATATACACACACACATAAAACAGTATATCTATATAATACTGAACATTTTTAGTGCATTTAAAGGATATTTAATACCAAGGCTGGGTTAATTTCACACTATTCAATTCTATATTTTATCATTTAAGATAACACTGACATCATTTGTGTGCATTTATCTTGTAATACTCAGCATTGCCTTTAAAAATGTAAGATACACACTAATCATTTTCTTCATATTGTGGAACTGCTAAAAAAACAACCTTTAAAGTATTGTCCCAGCAGTAATTTAATATGCAGAATATCTCTGAGAGAACTGTCACACAGGAAGATTGCACTTTGACACTAAAACACTGAGATCTACTAACCGCAAAAGGAACTTCACACTCTGCCTCCAACCAGATTACGTTCAAGTTTTATCTGATATTTATTTGTGCTTTTTCTCTGAATAACAGCCTACAGAAAATTTAAGCACCTTTCCAGAATTCTGGCCAGGTCAATCTATATGGAGTATGCAGGTTGTCCCCATGTCTGTGTGAGTTTTTCCCCTGTTGCCACCCTGCTTTCCACTCACTTCCCAACAATTTGTGCGTTAAGTTGAGTGGTAACTCTAAATACATTTGTAAATATGCAAGACAGCAGCAGAGTAACACAAGACCCTAACAATATATGTACTGGCAAGGTTAAAATAAGCCATCAGTCTGGTGCAAGTAAAGTGCTGGGGCACTTTGCCCTAAGTGGATGTGGGATGGCCCAGAAAAACTAAAGACTGACACAAACACATGGAATGGAAAAAAGTGCAATCTCAATAGAAACATACTCTTATTTCCATGGAACATTTGACAGGATGACTTTAACCCTAAAGTCTCAAGTCTGCAGGAACATCTAGGGGCTCAAGTGTAGTGTTCCTAGAACAACCCTGGCTAAATTGCAAACAGGCCTTGGTGGGAGCTTGAAGCCACTTTACAAGCAGCCCATAAAATGGAGTGCAGTGCTGGTGATAAGCACTTGAATGTTGGAAAGAAGTGAGGCCAGAGAAGAGATAGGAGTTAAAGGGAACCATTTGGGCACAGATGGCTGAGGTTTCCAGGACTGTGACTACATCTGACTTAATGTGTTATAACTGTCTGTTGACCCCCAAGAGTTTCATTTTCTCCATGGATGCCGCTAAGCAGAGTTTTTGTTTTCCTCTACTTAGTTGTCAATCGGCCAAAGTTGAATAATTAATTAATGGACGTAAATTGATAGTTCCCATTTACTTCCAAGGTACATTGTTTTCCTGTGTGTTTAAGTAAATCTGTGTCTTTGTTTTACCTAAAAGCCTGTCACATCACTCTTTCGTTGCACTCAGGGAAGCATACTTTTAAAAAAAAGAATTAAAAGTTAGGGATACAAGACGTCTCAGAGTAGGACAAAGTGTTTAATAAGGTCCTTAATTGTGCTGTTCAATGTGATGACTCTTCTCAACCCTCTGCACTTATATTTCAGTATTACTGCTGTTAGGAAGGACTGAGTAATGTTTCCATTTTCCACTGCATACTATAATAAACAATACTAGAAAAAAGGAAGAAAGAAACTGACTTGGCCTATATAATACAATAAGGCTCTCTGACTAACTAGTGAGGTTACTAGAACTGCAAAACACACTCCTTCCAGCGTACTCTGCCTCTTTCATGAACCACAGTGACCTTTCTTTGTCCCACTAGGCGAGCCGAAGTCTGCTCCTGATTTAAGTGAGTAAAAGGGGTTCTTCAGGCTCTTTCACCCTGAATGATGTCCAGGGTCAGAAATACCTTGTGTCAATCCTGGGTCCATTCCTTAGAGCTCCCCTTGGTGGTGCCAGATGTCCTTATAGTCTTGAATCTGGTACAAAAGGGCCAGGCAGCCCTGGATAGGCCCGCATGACATACAGCAGTGTTTCTCAACCTTTAAGTATTTGCGACCCGAGTTTTCATAACAGTTTTAATCGTGCCCCCCTAACATTTTTTTGAAATGTAGATGCATATTTTATTATACCTACTTAACTTTTGTCGACATTTATCTAACTCTATATTTATTGTTCTACTATCAGAATGTAGTTTAAATTAATTTGTTTTGGTTTCAACAGATGTTTTTTTTTCATATTTTTGATTCTTGTTTTCTTTTTTTCACATCTTCGCTCCCCCCTTTTTGTTACTTCACGCCCCCCTAGGGTGCCTGCCCCACAGGTTGAGAACCACTGACATACAGTGTGTAAGTGGTGGGAGGAAGCAGACAAGGGAAAGAAGAAAAGCAGCCAAAGCCCAAAAAAGAGCTGTGCACAAGAATTTACCTTAGGACTATTAAAAAAAAATATTGCAGTGCAGCAAATTGAATTGCTTTAGTTTTGAATTCTAAGGAAGGCTGCACAAAATACTGATTTGTTGTAAAAAACAAGACGTTCATCTTTATTTGTGTTTATTTATGCTTATGTAGCGGTTTAGTGAACAAATAAGTACCTACTACTCTGGTAGTTGGTTGCTACATACATATATATAAGGTTGCCCAAAATTATTTGCAACACTTTCTATATTTCAGTCAAGATTAACAGGAAATGTCTACAATGTATTATGTGGCTAATTTTAAATATTTCACTTGCTACTGCAGTGCCACACATTGATCCATTTTCTAGGTTGTCAGAATGTTTTTGTGTGCTAATGTGCTGTCTTTTACACAATGGACTATTATTGAATTTATTAAGGCAGAGAAAGAATCAGCAATGAGCATTCACAAGGGTTTACAAAATGTATTTCCACCTCTTTGGAGCATTGAAACAATTCCTGTCATGGACACGGCAATGATGATGAGGCTGTTAACAAAGTCAAGAAGTGCATTGGTACAAAAAGGTGATACATACTCTTGTTTGTTGGTGTTGCAAGATGCTCAGGTTGACAGGGATTAGGCAGACAATTAATATTTTTTTTTACGATTTTATATTAAATTATTATCACCAGAATGATGTTAACAGTTCTGCAATAATTAAAATAAACAGATAAGCATAACTATATGAGTAGCCTCCATTCAAAATTCAAAAGACATTGCAGAAGGCAGCATGAAAAGGGCAGAGCAAGCCCTTTTTTTCTTAGAAAACTGCATTCCTTTAATGTGGGTAATGACATCCTCCATATCTTCTACATCTTTGTGAGGGCAAGTGCAATGTTATACACTGTGGTGTGTGCTGGCTGCACGAGAGGCCCACCAAATCAACAAATTAATTAAAAGGACAGGGACACTGGACACCATGGAGGTAGTAATAAAGGTAAATTAGAACAAAAATCAGTGCCATTATGAACAATGCTACACATCCTCTCTCTGACACACTGACACTTGTAGACTTTCATCCAACGAATCATTCAGCAGAAGTGTGTGAAGAAATGTGACTGTGGCTTCTTCATACTAACAGCAATATGCTTGTATAGTACCACACTGGGACTGGGACAGAACAGTATACAATTTGACAACATGCAACAAAGTATGGAATCCAAATATGCCATATACTGGATGGCTCCTGCCTTATTTTGCAGTGTTCCCAGCATAGGCTCTGTCCCCCACAATGGCACTGATTTACAATGTGTTCATATGGCATGGGAGAGATGGGTAATGAAAGATCCCCTTGGGATGCCTTTAAACTGGTAGCTCCCAGTGGGGCAATATGGATAAAACAGCCAACAATGCTACCTAAATTAGTCAAGATATGATGCAATGTTCACCTTTAAATTCATTCAGTTATACTAAAAATAAAAAGTAATAATTTTTTTGCTTTTAATTAAATCAACAACAATTTTGAATTTATCACAAAATGGGACCAGAAATTCATGTGAATATAATCAAATACAAAGATGAGGCATCACAAATTGAAAGTCTAAAAATTCCCACAGCACACAAACAAAGCATTACAATCAGCAAGGCAAGTTTGGTAATGTTCTGTTCTTTAAGTTTCATCGCTAGGGTACCAAACAGTCTGGCTTTCAGTTAAGGCTATGTCACCTTTCACAACTTTTCCAATGATTTCCAGCTGGTGTCTTCATTTACATATCTTAGCAAGTAGGAGGCAGTTGACAATGTGCTCTCATAAAGCCTGTGGCCTAATGTAACATACCCAATAACTCACTCCAACAGGGGTTTAAGTTTGTCTTTAGTTGTAGTGGGGGAGCTATGTGTGTATTAGAGCTGACAACTAATAAATGCTCTTCTGGAAGTACAATGCATAAAATGCAGTGATGAGGAATAAAGAACGCCGGTGTTTTGGGCCTCACAAACAGAAGAGAAGCTCATCTGTCTATGTCTTGTGTTTAACATACTGCACCAGAATGAAAAATAAGGGCAGAAGTTTCCGCTGAACTCTGCATAGCTGTTAACCCTTTTTATAGTGCAGGCTTTGTCAGGTAACTATCAGAAAAAGGGGCGAGCAAGACTCTGCTAGAAGGTCAGCACTCAGGTGGCAAATCTGACATGAGCAGTGATTTACTAGGCATGTTTTTTTTAATAAGGAGACCAAAATGGTATGCAGTACTCCGGGGAGACCATAACCCCCCTTGACTTGTACTCGACAAATCATGATTTATAACCTAACATCCTATTAGCTTTCTTGATCACTTCTGTGCATGGTCTTGATGTAGACTATCATCACTATGACTCCTAGGTCCTTCTCATGAAGAATACTTTCAAGTTTCAGATCTCTCATTGTGTGTTCAAATCTAACATTTCTACTTCTGTTGCGCAATACCTGACATTTACTTACATCACGAAGGGCAAGGTAGGGAAAACAGTCCACTGTGCTTGTGGGAACAGATGATTATCAAAGACTTTACAGGTTCTTTAATTAGGTTACTAGGTCAGTAATGTGAAATATTGGGGTAAGTGATCCTTAATAAGCTGTTCAACCTATAGTATCTCTACCAAAACCTGGAAACCAATGTAACATACCCTAATGGTCTAAGAAGCATTGTTTCTAGTTTTAAATTGGTATTTGTATTTTGCTAAAAAATCAACACACACTTTTGTTGTTAATACAATATGTTACTGCAATGTATTTCTAATACCTAGAACAGAAATACTACAAATCTCCTAAAGTTTGTTCAAAATGTAGCAGAAACAGTCTTAACCAAAGAGGAGAAAAAAATTGAACACATTACTAGCATCATTACATTGGCTGACTGTGTCTTTTTGAATCGATTTTATCTTCTTCTTCTTCCATTGCTAATACTCTTGTCTATAATTCTCTACCAGGGGTGTCCAACTCCAGTCCTGGTGTGCTGCTGTGGCTGCAGGTTTTCATTCTAACCATCTTCTTCATTAGTGATCAGTTTTTGTTGCTAATGAACTTTTTTTGCCTTAATTTAAATTAATTTGACTCAGTCCTCTTAGTTGTTTCTTTTTCCTTAATTAGCAGCCAAACAATAATGAGACACAAAGTGAGGCGTCACATGATCAGCTAACCACAGTATCTGAAAATAAAGAAAGCTGAAGGTGTCATTAAGGGTGATCTGCTCAGGTCACCAAACATTTTAAACCTTGTTCTTAGAAGAACAGAAAATCAGCAGTTTTGGAAATGTAGAATAAGAGCAGCAGCAAGCCATGCAATTAAATAATGAGTTTAATTAACTGCAAGTATCAGCATTTCATTAAGTAACTGGTTGGAGGGAAATTGGTTAGTGTTTGAAGCTCAGATTTAGCTGGTCACCTGTTGGCTCGTTTCACATCTCATTTCTGTTTTGCTGACATTTAATGAAGAAAAGAAGCAATTCAGAGGACAGAAGCCTTAAAAAGAAGACTATTACAATGAAGGGAAAAGAGGTTAATTAGCAGTAAAAACTGGCCACTGATTAGGAAAAGGGTTAAAATGAAAACCTGCAGCCACTGTTGCCCACCAGGATCATTGCTGCTCTTAACAATCTTGCCTCTCCCCAGATGTCTTTATCTGGAATCTCTAGTCTTACTCCAAGTTTTAAGACTGAATTATGAAAGAACCAGCAAGACAGCTTTCTGGTTTCATACACTTAAAATCTGGAATACTGAGAAAGCAAGGGCAAAGGCACATGAAAGGCTGAAACAAGAGTTGCTGGAATTGAAACAGGAATGGCAGCAAGCAAACGAAACGCAGCGGCAGGAGTTGCAACAAGCAAATAAAAAAGCAACAGCTGATGTTGCAACAGGCAAATGAAAGGCTGCGACAAGAAATGCAAGTGGAAATGCGACAGGTGCTGGGTAAAATTGAAACGCTTACTGATCAATTGGAGGATCTCAAGGAGACATTTACGACTAGGATTGAATTAGCCGAAAATTTAGCTACCAGTGCTGAAGAAAAAGCAGAAAATGTCAGCTCCGAATGCAAAAAACTCGTAAAGAGACTGGCTGCTTTGGAAGATGGTAGTCAGAATTGAAGGTCTGCCTGAGAATCAAGAAAGTTCAAACCCAGTGAAATTCGCTGCTGAACTTTTTTCTAAAATAATCAGGGACGACTTTAAAGCAGAATCTGAGATCGCTTACCGCGTACGCGGATCAAACACCATTAGACCCAGACCAAGGTCTTTTATAGTTCGTTTTGAACGATTATCATTTAAGCTAGAGGTGATGGCACTCCTCAGAAACAAGGAAGATATTACATTTGAAAATAACCACATTCGTATCTTTCCTGACTTCTCTCCAGCAACAGCTACTAAACGCGTAGCCTTCTACAACATCAAACAGCGATTATGGCAAGCCAGAGTCAAATACAGCCTCTTGTATCCGGCAAAACTTAAAGTGGAATGGCAAGGTCATTTCTATGTCTTCGCTAGCAAGGAAGAAGCAGAAAAGGAATTAAGAAAGCTGATCCCGGGACTATCCTGATACATAATAGTGAGTCATGGCGGTTAATGATAAAGCAAGGATTAATAATCTACTGTCTGATCTATTCGTTTTAAAATACGGGTTTTTATCAGCATACTCGTATATTCTCATATATTCTCATTATTACTTAGTATTACTAAGGCGCTATCTGTTTATGTTTTATTGTGCATAATTACTTTTTCTTTCTTTTTTTTTTTTTTCTTTCTAATTACTTCATCTCTACCCTAAACGAGACTGTTCAATATCATACCCTTGGTTTATTGTTATTGCTATTACTGCATTAAGACTTGTTATGCTTATTTTGGACACATCTTTAACACCATCACCCGGGTTTATTATCTGGGTGTATCATCTTAATGCACTAAAATTGCTGAAGACTATATACGAGGTGTGGCAGAAAAGTAATGAGACTGATTTTTTATTTACCAAAGTTTTTATTTTTTTCAAACATCAATGTTATCCCCTTCAAAGTAGTTCCCTTGGGCAGCTACACACCAATGGAGACGTTGTTCCCACTGTTGGTAGCAGCGCTGGAAGTCTTCAACCGGTATGGTCCTCAGCATGTCCGTTACACTCTTTTGGATGTTTTATGTTTTCTAAAGTCCCGAAATGACGTCCTTTGAGGACATTTTTCAGTTTAGGAAAAAGGAAAAAGTCACACGGACTGAGGTCAGGTGAATAAGGGGGCTGGGGAACCACAGGAATGCCTTTTGAGGTCAAAAATTCTGTTATGGAGAGGGCAGTGTGACATGGGGCGTTGTCATGATGGAGCATCCATTTGTCTGCAATGTCTGGTCTCACGCGAATGACCCTTTTTCTGAGCCTTTCAAGGACGTCACACTTGCCGATTCTCCAAGCTTAACACAAAATTTAATGGCACAACGTTGCTCCAAATTCCGCTGTTCCATTTTGCGTGACGCACATCCAAAAACACAACTTCGCTAATAGCAGTCACAAAAATCACGTAGTTAACGGAAGGAGTTGAAACTCGCACTGAGCTATGGGAGGGTACTGATACACGTGCTCTATCAAGGACAACAGCGCAGCGTTGCCAGATCGCTTGCAGTGTTGCCAGTCTCATTACTTTTCTGCCACACCTTGTATATATTTTAAGTGCCAAATTCTTATTTATTTATTTTTTTTTCTTTTTTAAAGACTATATTGGTAATAGATATCTCTATCTTTTAACCCTAAAGCGCCGCTGCATTGGGGCTTGTTTTGATTTGGACGTGCTCTGTCTCTGGGTATGTCAGAGGACTGGGACTGTGTGAAGTGGGTTTTAGCCTCACTTGGGGAGGCAAAAAGGGAGGGTGGGGGGTTAAGGGGGGGAGAGAAAGAGAGCAGGCTTAATCTATACCTAATCTATCCTATTAATCTTAATAATTATAACTACCAACGTAATAATAAGCTGCATGGCAACAACTCTAGGGGAAATAGGAAATTAAGACTGAAGCTGTCTCACTTCCTGTTAAGACTATAAAATGACATCAAAAACTCAGAATCAGTGTCTCCATGATGGGACAGTTCAACAGTTCAACTTCGTAAGCTGGAATGTTAAAGGCCTGAATCACGAATTAAAGAGAAAGAAAGTACTCTCTCACCTAACAGGTCTAAATGCTAAAATAGTATTTTTACAGGAGACCCACTTACTAAGCAAGGATCAGTTCCGGCTGCAAAAAGACTGGACTGGCCAAATGTTCCATTCTAGTTTTACAAAGAAAACTAAAGGTGTGGGAATTCTCATACATAGAACAGTACCATTTGTAGCATCAGATGTAGTATTGGATCCTGAAGGGAGATATGTAATGGTCATGGGAGACTTATGTAACTGTAAAACGATTTTGATAAATGTTTATGCACCTAATGTTGATAAGGAATTTATACAAAATTTATTTGCATCCATTCCCAATCTGAACACTCATAAAGTTATAATGGCGGGGGACTTCAATTGTGTTCTAAATCCACTTTTAGATAGGACTTCCTCCACAGGGGGAACAGCATCTAACACCGCAAAGATAATTACAAAGTATATAACTGATCACAACTTATCAGACCCCTGGAGGTTTTTAAACCCAAATTCAAGAACGTATTCTTTCTACTCACCAGTACATCATTGTTACTCAAGGATTGATTACTTCTTTATAGATAATAACTTCTTGCCTATGATTAAATCTTGCGAATACGATGCTATTGTTATTTCTGACCATGCACCTATGATCTTGGAGCTAAAATTACTAAGCCCCATACACTCACCCTGCAGATGGCGCCTCAACCCGCTTCTTTAGGTGACGAGAATTGTACGGAATTTATATCCAAACAAATCAAATTCTTTCTAGAAACAAATACATCACCCGAGATCTCTGCAGGAATACTCTGGGAAACTCTTAAGGCCTTCTTAAGAGGTCAGATTATCTCATATCTTTCCCACAGAAATAAATCCGAAGCCAAGAAAGTAGCAGAGATTAAAAAGCGAAATTACTAAAATAGATGAAGAACACGCCAGACTACCAAGCGAGACTCTACATAGGAGGAGGCAGGCTCTACATTCGGAATTACAATACAATATACAATACAGTTTATTTTTGTATAGCCCAAATTCACACAGGAAGTGCCATAATGGGCTTTAACAGGCCCTGCCTCTTGACAGCCCCCCAGCCTTGACTCTCTAAGAAGACAAGGAAAAACTCCCAAAAAAACCTTGTAGGGAAAAAATGGAAGAAACCTCGGGAAAGGCAGTTCAAAGAGAGACCCCTTTCCAGGTAGGTTGGGCGTGCAGTGGGTGTCAGAAGAAGGGGTTCAATACAAGTATACAGAACAGAACAAATTAAATTAAAATGTCAAGAGGAATTAAACCTCTTGACAACTAAGGAAACTGAACAACTAATCTACAAATCCAGACATCATTATTATGAACATTGAGAGAAAGCTAATAAGCTTTTAGCTCAACAAATTCACAAGCAAGAAGTGCGCAACGCAATCTCGGTAATCACCAACATGAACGGAGATAAAATCGGCGAACACAAAAATATAATGCACACTTTCAGAGACTACTATAAATCCCTATATACTACTGAGTTTAAAGAAGACCATACACAATCTAATACATTTCTAGATACATTACAGATACCACAAATAGACGCTTTTAGTGCGGAGGAACTTGATAAACCTCTGGCGTTATCAGAATTACTAGATGCTATAAAGTCACTCCAAGGCGGGAAAGCAGCAGGCCCTGATGGCTACCCTGCAGAATTTTACAAGAAATTCTCCGCTCAGCTAGCTCCCCTCCTATTAGCAACATTTACAGAAGCCAGAGATAACCAATCCATCCATCCATCCATTTTCCAACCCGCTGAATCTGAACACAGGGTCACGGGGGTCTGCTGGAGCCAATCCCAGCCAACACAGGGCACAAGGCAGGAACCAATCCCAGGCAGGGTGCCAACCCACCGCAGTAGATAACCAATCTCTTCCTCAAACCTTTCGCCAAGCGCTAATCACTGTTTTTCCAAAACAAAATACGAACTTATCAAAATGTGCATCATACAGATCAATTTCATTTCTGAATAACGACGTTAAAATACTCTCTAAAATCATAGGTAGAAGGATGGAGAAAGTGCTCCCCTTGGTAATATCACAAGACCAAACTGGATTTATTAGGGGCCGACACTTATCTTCAAATCTTCGACGCTTGTTTAATGTAATATACTCACCAACTAAATCAAACACCCCAGAAATATTATTATCATTGGATGCAGAAAAAGCATTTGACATGATTGAATGGAAATACCTTTTTACTACATTGGAGAAGTTTGGGTTTGGCCCAAACATTTGTGCATGGATTAAATTACTGTATACTAACCCAGAAGCTTCAGTTTGCATCAACAATATTTGCTCAGACTACTTTAAACTAGAACGTGGCACTAGACAAGGATGCACCTTGTCACCGCTGCTGTTTGCGATTGATATTGAACCACTGGCAATACATTGTCGAAATACTGATCAGATAAAGGGGATTAGCAGAGAAGGACTGGAACAGAAAATCTCATTATATGCAGATGATATGGTATTGTATATATCGGACCCAGAAAATTCTGTGCCTGCAGTCTTAACAGCACTCACAGAATTTCAAAAGATCTCTGGTCTCAGAATTAATCTGATTAAAAGTGTACTCTTTCCAGTGAATTCTCAAGCATATAATATTAGATTAGATACCCTACCTTTTATCATTGCAGAACAGTTTAAATACCTAGGGGTAAATATCACAAGTAAACATAAAGCTCTATATCAACAAAACTTCGCCATCTGCATGGAAAAAATTAAACAAGACTTGCATAGATGGTCAACCCTTCATCTCACTCTAGCTGGAAGAATTAACACTGTTAAGATGAATATTCTTCCTAAGCTCCTTTTTTATTTCAAAACATTCCAATATACATTAATAAATCATTCTTTAGGCAATTAGATTCAACAATTACCTCATTTATTTGGAATTCAAAACATCCACGTATCCAAAGAGCGACCCTACAAAGACAAAAGGCAGAAGGCGGCATGGCTCTACCTAACTTCCAGTTTTATTACTGGGCAGCAAATATACAGGTGATAAGAACCTGGACACAAATAGAAGAACATACACAGGCTTGGTCCGCAATAGAAGTAAAATCCTGCAGTACTTCTTTGTATTCCTTGCTCTGTGCTCCAATAAATACACGTTATCGGCAATATACAACTAACCCAATTGTGCTCCACTCATTTAGAATCTGGAACCAATGTAGAAAGCATTTTAAGACGGAGAAGCTTCTATCTGTGGCACCTCTGCAAGAGAACCACCTCTTTCAACCTTCACAAACATTTTACAAAATTACAAAAATTTGGAATTAACTTGCTTAGAGATCTTTATATAGACAACGTCTTTGCTTCCTATGAACAATTACATTCCAAATTTAACATTCCAGCTACACATTTCTTTCACTATCTTCAAATCAGGAACTTCCAGATTTTCCTCATCTTGCACCCTCATCCATGCTGGAAAAAATATTGCTCAAACTCAAGGACTTAGACTCCATCTCTACAATATATAAAATCATTTTACAATCCCTCCCTTTTAAAGACCTAAGAGGACACTGGGAAAAAGATCTCTCAATTAATATATCAGAAAAGGAGTGAAAAGTAGCAATGCAGAGAATTTACTCGAGCTCCATATGCGCAAAGTATACAATTATACAACTTAAAATTATTTATCGAGCACATCTGTCTCGACTAAAACTCTCCAAAATGTTTCCAGGGCAAGATCCAACCTGTGAACGTTGCAACCAAGTCCCAGCCTCGCTGGGTCACATGTTCTGGGCCTGCACCAAATTAACATTATTCTGGACAAAGAATTTTAATTACCTCTCAGACAGCCTTGGACTCACAATCCCTCCAAACCCATTAACAGCTGTGTTTGGGGTTCTTCCAGAGGGGCTTAAAGAGGAGAAAAAAACAAATTGTGATTGCATTCACTACACTTTTGGCACTCAGACTTATTCTGATAAACTGGAAGAACTCAAACTCTCCTCTTTTAAGTCAGAGGGAAACCGATGTGTTATATTATTTGAAATTGGAAAAAATCAAATACTCAGTTAGAGGATCTGTACAGACTTTTTTCAAAATATGGCAGGATCTAATCAGTAATATTTTAAAATAAGTTCATGAAGCATAGAGAATTTATTAATTTAGGTATGTTTAAAAGCTGTAAAATGTTTACGCCGTTTGGCTTGCTCTCTCTCTCAAGGGTGGGGATTGACCTGTTCTTAACTCAATTTTTTCTTTTTGTAAAAACTCGATTGCTGTGTATGGATTGCAATAAAATTAATAAAAAAAAAATCTGGAATACTTTGCAGACAGAGATACTCAAGGTTAGTATTGTTGACTATTTTGAAAAGCTGCCTCTTTTGGCTTTTTCATTATATATTTATAATACATTGATCCTGTAAGTCTAAAATCAAGCCTGCATCATGTCATATTTTAAGATTTGTTCACAGTAAAGAGTGTGCCTGTTTTCAGTGAGTATTCATATTTAATTTTTCCAATTTCTAATCACTACTTCTGTCTTTATCTCTTCCTGGTGTCTGTAGTAGCCTTCGGTGTTAAGAAGCATGAAGGATGCTTCAAGTAGGAGGATACGTGCTGCATGAAATCGTCAAGGACATTGTATCAGATCTCTTGAAGAACTTTGTCACTTTTAAATACTGTAAAATGCCCAGGGGGCTTGGTGGTGTTTTGGCCTTTGAACCCCTAGAGATTTATTTTCTCCACTGGAGAATTTACTCCATCACAAGATGAACCCTGGGCACATTGGAAGCTATTGTGTAAAATAAGATGCCATCATGAAAAGTTCTCTCCAGGATGCTCTCTCTTGGAGCTCTTTTAGCCACAGGCTCTTTCCACCACAGTGTGCTAAGAAGCAACTGCAGTCGTCATCTACTCCAGCTAGAGGTCATGTAATGTGATTGACTGTACTATCTGTCCTGTGAGTCTGTATCCTTGTTTTTTTATGTTTTTACTGCTGTATGCATCTGAATTTCCCTATGGAATCAATAAAGTTTATCTTATACTATCCGTCCCCCGCGACTTCACCCATGGAGTAGTGAAACAGGACAGTGAACAGGGCACTGCCTGACTCCCCACTCCTAATGTCACACTTCCACCTCCCCTTGGCCTGCAGCCTCTGTCCCAGATTAACATGAATATATCACTACTGTAAACGAACTCTGATTCTTAGCACGATGAGAGAAGTCGCAAAATCAACTGGAATGTTCAAGTAAATTCTAAAAAAAAACCTGATCTAAATCTGTTAAGTAGTTCTCTCGTTTGCTAGCTAAGCTGAGGTAAGGAACGCCCCGGGGCTGGCACATGAGTGAGGAGGGCCCCATCCCCCTCCCCTTGGCCTGCTGTGTGTCTCTCAGATTTTTGCAAATAAATCAGTACTGCAAGCAAACTATGATACCTAACAGGATGAGAAAGGTTGCAAAATCAAACGGAATTTTCAAGCAAATTATAGAAAAAACCCGATCTAAATCCGTTAAGTAGTACTCTCATGACAAAACAGACAGACATACAGGACTGACAGACGTTGCATTTTAAATATATAGAGATAATCAATCCTCCCCACCCTGGCTGTTTAACCCAAGCATAAATTTTCAGACGGTGACTCTCTTCACTATAACAATGAAAGATTGTTCTTTTTAATTGTAATTTCTCTGTTATTATGCTGCACTCCTACAACAAAATGTGCGATGTAACTACCGTGGTTCCCCAAAAATAAGCCCTAGAATGATTTTCAGGCCGCTCTGTAATATAAGTCCTACCCCAAAAATAAGCCCTAGTCAAGATTGTCAACTAAAAAGTAAGGTGCCTAAGGCCAGGACACCTTGCCACAATATGTCTGAAAAGGATGTTTAATGATTACATCCATCAATTCAGGGATGCGCCCATTCCAGCAGCATCACCACAAAACAGAAACAAAATCCCCGGACGGGGCATCAGCTCATCTCAAGGTGAACACAAGCACACACATACACTAACGTCACTGTAGCTTCACCAAATCTCCAAACGTCCATGTCTTTGGATGGAAAACTGAGCCCACTGTGGAAACCCACCAGGAAAACATGCAAATTCCAGGCAAAGATCACAAGAGAAGTGACTCCCTGTAAAATAGCAGCGCTACCGCTCTGCCACTGTGTCACCCCCATATGTGTAACAATTAGCAGTATTCATTATTTAAACAAAGTTAACGATATATCTGTAAAATGTAACATACATATTTTAATGCATTTCATCATGAAAGTGATATCAAGTATAAATCTAAGAATTCTAAATGTGCAGAGAGCTGGAATATTATAAATTTAATGTGTTCTGTGTGGCGATCTATTGCTGCTTGCCACTGCTGTCAGGTCAGGAATGGGTTGGTTTTAAGATGTCATTTATGACGGTCTGCTTTAATGATAAACTCCGAGGTTAAAGTGGACATTTCGAGATTAAAGCCGAAATTTCCACTTTAATCACAAAATAGACATTTTCATTATGTCCTTATTTATTTTTCTCTGTGGCTCAAATACGCCACTGAACATTATGATGATATTGTGAAGGTGCAAAAAAGATGGCACAGAAGATGGTATGTGAGACTTTTAAAATGTATCATGTCATTACTTTGGGGAGTATGCGACACTTGAATATAAAAGCAACATGAATACATTTGCATGTTGCCATTTTGCTTCACCACATCAAACCATTCATCAAACATCGAAGCACGCACATCGATCGTGGAGGATCCTAAAAGCGGCTGGAGTAGCAAGAAAATCAGACTGGAATTCACGGTTTGAATGTGGAGAGTTATGACGATATTCCAGAAGAAGATGACATGACTGTATTTGGATAAATGTATAATGTTGTACAGGAATAAATATAAGATATCCCCTGAAAATAAACCCTAGTGCATCTTTTGGAGCAAAAATTAATATAAGAGCCGGTCTTATTTTCAGGGAAACACGGTAATGTTGTTGTATTGTATGAAGTCAAATATACAACAATAAAAGTTTTAAGTTTCAATTGACCACTTGCTAGGAAAGGAAAAATGTGTCATGTAGACATAACAGCTACAGATGTTGTCAACAGGAACACATGTAGAAAGGCTAAAAACAATACAAGTAAACACAAATGCCTTCAAATAAATTGACAGTAAAAGCAGCAGCAAATCAAAAGGGAGAACAAAAAATATATACATGCTTCAGAAGGCAGGTAGTGAAATTTGCAAAGAGTCACAGAATCATAAAAAAAAACACACACAGCATTGTTTTGAACGTGCAAAGCTTCATTTCCAGGTAATGCTTATATAACTGTAAACCCAGATTCAGCCGGTTTTTTCATTTGAACTGAGTTAACCGTGCAGAAAAGCCCCGCCAAAACTTCCTGCCATGCAGACAATGATGTGAGATGCAGCAGTTAAGTCAGACAGCGTCACGCATACGTGTAATTAGTCAGTTGTTTACTGTTTTTCTGTACAAAGGGCTTTTATAAACCAGTGAGAATAAACTATGAGTCACAGTCACAAGCAACCTTTACTTTTCACTTCCATATTTTGGGGTTCTTATCAGGCCATTAAGCATTTGGTTTTAATAAAATCCCAAATCAAATTTAACAATGGTAATTGTGCTAATGATCTTTTTTTTTTTGGATATTCAATTCCTGTCTGTCCACAAAGAGCACAAATAGTAAAGAAACAGAATGTACTAAAATGAAAAAAATCAAACTAGATTCATTATGTTTATGTCATCAGCATTATATGAGATTCTTTACTTTTATTAACATTGCGCATGTGAATATTAAATTCACAGTCCGACATCAACAAATGTATCATGGATTTCATTCTCTAAAAACTACTATTGTTATTTTCTTGTCCCATTAATATTGCTGTATAATTCAGCAGAGCAAATGGTTAACTTCAAAGTTCACATGAGGTCTCCCCTGGTAAGAAATTCAGCTGGCTCTGATGAACAACTGAAAAACAAAAGACAATATGAACATGAAATGTGTAAAATAACAACTACAGTACTTGAAGAGTGCCAAAAAGTGTTGGTTTCCTCTACAGCAAAGGTTGAACCAATTATGTACTAACTTCTGGTGCATTGTTTATATCTTGGCAAACTGGCACAATGCAACATGTGGTAATCCTTTGCAGGACCTTTTTGAATAGTCCTGTATGAATTTAAAAAGTGGCATTCTTCTAGGGACCCCAAGAGGGGACGAGCAAAGTGCTTTGGGAGCTTCACTCACCTTTGCAATGCAACACTCCTTTGGGTTATGTAGTAATCAACTGCAGCACACATGGCATGACTTGCTGAATTTTATTCATTCATCTCACTCACTTTAAGTAAAACATTAAAACAGTTAACATGTAATGATGTAAACGAATGTACAAGCTTCTAAGAGTCAGATTATAACAAAATAGGGCAGATTCTGGCAATGTTCTTCAAG
Organism: Polypterus bichir lapradei; assembly: GCA_026402145.1. Taxonomy (NCBI): domain Eukaryota; kingdom Metazoa; phylum Chordata; class Cladistia; order Polypteriformes; family Polypteridae; genus Polypterus; species Polypterus bichir. Next base: position 43,430,939 of record JANRMT010062814.1, read on the forward strand.
TGAATTAGTGAGGGTTTATATGACAGTCAGCTGAGAAGCATTAGTCCAACCTGAAGGCCATGTTGGAAAATAAAATACTGAAAGCAATGCCCTTGCTGTCTATAGTGACATGGGAAATATTTAAGTGCTGGTGCCCCATTCAGGCTGGCATGAAATACTTCTGAGCTAAGCACCAACTTCTCATAACTCTAAACTGTATAAGCAGCTTAAAAAATACATGGATTGTTGGATCTGGTATGGACTGCCAGTAAGCAACTGAGTAGTGAAATTTTCATGTAATATGCTTTTACTTCCTCTACCAGATCTGCACAGCAGATATGCCGCGATCAGCAGAGTTGAATTTTAGGGCACCTGATCACATGATCAAGGGAGAATAAACAACGTGGATTCAAGGGCTGAGTCAGGTTAGAGAATAAAGAGAGGCATATTCAGTCTAACAGTAACAACACTGTTACATTACATTATTCTTACAGCATTTTTTTGGTTGCAGACTTCATTTACATAATCTTAGTGCATCAGGAACGGCCAGGCCATGTAGTCTGACATCCCCAGGGACTCAGTCCAACCGGTCTGTGCTTTGCCCTCACCAAACACATAATTTTGACTTAAGTCATAGCGTTGGGACCATAGGTATGCAAGAACTGACAACCAATTTGGATGCACAATGCAAAAAATAAAGCTAAGAGAAATCATGAATGTAGGTCTGTCTGATGTTTCATGTTTTATATACCACAACAGAATGGAAAAAAAGAAAAAATGGATCAAGACTGTGGTTGAACTCCCCATACCTGGAAAGCATACTAACAACAGTGGCTCTGTCAGGCAGCACATTACTGGCTGTCAGAAACAGCCGGCTTCACGTTACATGACTTCTAGCTGGAGTAGATGATGACTGCAGTTGCTGATCTTGTTGGCAAAGGATGTCAGATTAAAAAATTGAAATCATAGGGGATGACAGATTACTCAACTCCATGACATTGTTTAAACTCAGCTTCACATTTCCAGAATATCTCTAGCTTGCCCCCTTGTTTGAACAGTCAATAATGTGCTAGGTTATGTCAGGGCTGTTCTTAGGACGTTGGGGGCCCTGGGCATAATTAGACTGTGGGGGCCCTAATGCGTGTAGTATTAGCTACAGTTCAGCCAGATTTGACCTGTTTCCACTGGGCACTGCGTGGAGGTATGTAGCTAAGCCCAATGTGTGCAAAATGTTTTAGAGCAGTGGTGCATATTTTTATAAATTTTAGAGCATTATATTTATTTTTTTGTCACAATTAAAAAGTGTGTTTTTTATACCGTTTTCCATTTTTTTCTACCAAATTAAAACTTGGGCTAAAGAATGAAATCAACTTTTCGCGCTTTAACACTTGCGAAATCTTTAATTAATGCCAAATAATCAAGCAATTTGACAACGTCTTGCTCAATGGACATTAATGCTAAAGCATTCAATCGTTCTTGTAACGTGGTTGTCCTGAGGAAATTCTTGATTATCTTTAGCTTAGAAAAGCTGCATTCCCCAGCAGCAACAGTAACTGGTATGTTGCTCGTTGCTTACTGCTGGTCGGTTGTGAAAGGAATCAGTAGGAGAATGCACCTTTTTGGTCACGACAAATTTCATCAAAGCTCCTTTTTGTGTCTCAATAAAGGCTACATCGTCTGCCTTTTTCTTTCGTTTAGCAGCACCGGATGGATAACTGCATTTCATATTAATATGGTACATGCGAAACTGCTAACGTGAATAAGACGCAGTTACGAGCGGAGTACGATAAGGCCAATGCCAAGGGAAGAAGTCCACGCCCACGCTCACGATGCAACCGTGCTCTGGAACGGAATGGACTCCTTCGATGAGAGCACTCTATTTATTGACTTTTGTGGGGGCGTGTCGTAACAGGGCTCAGCCTGCGCCTGCGCAAGGCCCTGGCCATAGCGAACGCCCCAAGCCCCAGTTCCCTGTTGCAGCGTCCCTGCCCCGGGAAAAGGCAGTAAGCTTAGCATTAAACTTCGTACAGATACGTAGCTTGCGTCGATCTTAAAAAAAAACAAAAAAAAAACCTCGAATCATTGGGCCCTTTTTGTCTTGGGGCCTCGGGCGACTGCCCTGCTCTTTTTAAACACACTTTTGCTTATGAACAGCATACAAAATACATTACATAATGTAAACTAATGATATTCTCTCTTTAAATTTATTAAAACATTGTTATTAATTTGTTCTCCAACTTCCAGTGTGAAATTTCCTTTGAAGTCCCCTGTTAATTAAGGGAGACAACATTTCCCAGTTTAGCTTCTGATAGCAAGATGATATATTGGCTGATAATTAATTGATTTGTTAATTTATTAGAAAACATCACAGCACTTCAGCCTTGGTGCAGGGTAGCTATGAAAAAAAAATCCAAAAAGCACATTAATCTTATGTTACTGATTTGCTTCACTCGTTTTATGTTAAAATTCTTGAATTCCTACTGAGGGTGACCAAATGAGCATACTACACTTTATTTTTTAGCGACTGTTTAATTCAAGCCAATACAGGCAACATATGCCAATAGTTCCAATTTTGTCAGATGCTCCAATAATGATTTATAGCAAGTATATGCTGCATGATAAAATAAAACTGCATAAAATCTAAAAGCTAAGAGAAACCAAGCTGCCCAGATATTTATTACAGGTTGGATTTTGGTGTAAAAACACAACACCACATCCAAGCCTTAATTCACCTACTGTTGGGACATCTGTGTACCTTTTTAAAGACTGATGTCTCATCCAGGTTTGAGTTCTACCTTGTGCCCAGTGCTGCTAAGTTAACAGATGTCTGCTTGCAACACTTTAATGGTGTAGAAACTGGATGGATGGACACAGCCTACTGAATATAATCTGCTTGCTGTGGTTCATTTGGTCACTTACTGCCTTAGTTTCTGATTTTGTGTTTAGAGATTCCAGCTCCGTGTGACCATGAATTGTATAAACTGGGGATCAAAATAGATAGATGAGTTAACTACATTGTCTAGTTTTGTGCTTGGTCCTGATCAGTTAATTTATGCTACAGCTTAACACTAGAATTACCAAAGCCTACGAAAAAACTCATAATTTCCACCCCACCTTAATTCCCTTCGCACCTCTCCGTCAGCGTCTTTTGTTTTGTAAATGTGTCAATAACCCTAAGCAGCAAGCAGCCTGCTATCACATTCCCCCCATGGCCGCACAAAGTTTTCTCAGCTCAAGTCTGTTTATCTGCAGGTCAGTGGCTTAGAGTTGTATAAAGTAAATACTATATCGTTATTTGGAACACATGGCATTTCATGTGTGTTCCATGTCTAAAACAATATAAGAATGGAACATGCATTCTTTCTCCGATGTAGAACCCTCGTCATCATCTGAGTTCAACTCTGCTATAGTGTGTCTTTATTTGAACAGCAGTGTCTGATCGGGGCAAGCATAAATGTGACTGAGAGAATAAAACTGAATTAAAAAAAAACAACTCTAACCTTTACAAGTACCACACATTTACAGTGGCTGTTACAGACTCAAATCAAATGATTTTTTTTATTCTAAAATAGTAAGAATAAGAGCAGCTCACTTCTCAAACCAGAGTCGTTTGGGGTTGAATCCGTGACCCTTTGATTACCAGTCAGCAGTTCTTACAGTTACGCCACCAGAGCAGCTGTGTTAAACACGTGTCAATGTCGCACCCTAATGTGGGTTCTTTTTCTACAGTTATATTCTTGGATAAAAGTGCACTTGTTTTGTTATATGTGTACCTTTTGTGAAAATGTTTATTTGATATTTGAACTTCAGGCTTCACACATTATACGCTTCATGTCAAAATTTTGACGATTACAGTAATCCCTCGCTATATCGCGCTTCGACTTTCGCGGCTTCACTCTATCGCGGATTTTAATATGAAAGCATAACTAAATATATAACGCGGATTTTTCGCTGCTTCGTGGGTTCTGCAGACAATGTGTCTTTTTACTTCCGGTATATGCTTCCTCAGTTGGTTTGCCCAGTTGATTTCATACAAGGGACGCTATTGGCGGATGGCTGAGAAGCTAACCAATCAGAGCACGCAGTTAAGTTCTCCTGACTGAGAAGCTAACCAATCAGAGCACGCAGTTGAGCTCCTGCGTGCTGAATGCAGTGTTAACCAGGAAGTCTCGTCTCACTCATTCAGCATCAACGTGTTTCGCTGTGTAAAGAGTTGTGCTCTTTAGTGTTTATCTTTGTGCATAGTCAAGCCCTTCATTATGGCTCCAAAACAATCTGCTACTGCTTCAGGGGCCGTGCCCAAGCGCAAGAAGAAGATGTTAACGATTGCCGAAAAGGTAAACGTTTTGGATTTGTTGAAGGCTACGATTCTTTTTATTTAAAAAGCAGGAAAGGAATATAAGATCTACGGCTGCAGTGTCCTTTTAACCAGGGTGCAAAACGAGTTGTAAGTGGATGTAATAAGGCAGTAGTCTGGATGGAATCTGCTTTAGGGATTTGGATTGAAGACTGCCAGAAGAAGAACAACGGCAGTGCTACACAATCGCCTGAAGTGGCTCCTTTACAAGGGCTGTAACGCTCTCCTTTGTTGTGCAGTAAAATTAAACTCATTGTTATCGGACAAGTCATCGTGTCATTGTTGGTGAGTAACCATAATTAATTTTCTTCTTACAGTGCTTAGTACATGTACGTACGCTTAGTGTCACTGTACACACATTTACTGTATACTATTTTTCTTGCATTGTACGTATTTATTGCTGGTGACCTGTCTATCGTAATGGCTGTAACATATGTGATATCGGAGACACTCAATATCTTTAAAATAATATTTAGGTTTTACTGTATATAAAGAGTGTGTTTATATACATAATTTCAATGAATCTTACCTAATATCTAAGAGAATTCAAAGGGATTATGCTGTATAACTCTGCGGGGAATATTTATAAACAGTGCGGGAGAGTTTTTAAGGGCTTAAAATATATAAAAATAACCATACAAACATATGGTTTCTACTTCGCGGATTTTCACCTATCGCGGGGGGGTCTGGAACGCAACCCCCGCGATCGAGGAGGGATTACTGTATTACTAAAACATGAAAAACGTTTCTATTTAACAAAGTGTTTCCATAGATTGTTGTAGACATGGAACACACCTGAAATGCATGTATTCCAAATGATGATGTATTATTTACCCTCTACAACTCTAAGCCACTGACACGCAGGTAAACAGACTTGAGCTGAGAAAACTTTGTGTGGCGGTGGGGTGATGTGATAGCAGGCTGCTTGCTGCTTAGGGTTGTCGACACATTTACAAGACAAAAGATGCTGACAGAGAGGTCTGAAGGGATTTAAGGTGGGACAGGTTTATGAATTATTCATAGGCTTTGGTAATTTTACTGTTAATGTGTCATATCACAATGCATTGGATAATTAAAGACATATAAGAAATTAACACCACAATAGCTGCAGACAGGTCTAAACCACTTTCTAAAGAATTATTTCTGAATATTTTGAAATACTCTATCTCTGAATGAGTTTTTGATCCAACTATTGCTTTGAATGCTGCATTTATGATCTGTTATTTTACATTTAGTACTTAAAACACAGCCAGAGATACATTATTTTAGTGCACTGGCATGTGCTGTGTTCACAAGTTATTGGACAGACAGTAAATACAAGTTTCCCAGAAGGAAATTTCAAATGAACCTCCTACGAATTGGGAACTCCGAATAATACAATTAAGAGAAAACAATCCTGGGATGGGACGTAGCACTGACCTTTCATTCCAATCAATAATATAAAAGTAAAAACCTAACTTAGTCAGTGTTAGGGGAAAAAAAACTCTCTGTATGAATTTTGTAAAGGTTGTTTGACTGTGCCTGCTTCTGTAATTAAAACATTCTGTACCATCTGCACCGGGCAAAGTACTGTGGAGATGAGATTATATGACATTTGAACTGTGGTATTATATACTAACTGTGCTAAGACTGGTTGGAATCCAAATAATCAACATAGACCCCAGAGTTAACAATTGCAGTGCACAATGCAATGCTTAGATCTCTGTTAGGTGCCATTTGGTATGGGATTCTTAAATGCAGCATTAGTTTGTGATGCACCATCTATTGTATTAACAGAGACATAGCAACCGGATGGACGCACAGACTAACAGACTCTTATCATTTTACTAAGGCAGATAAGAAGCCTTATTTAATGTTCAGAAAAGACTTTCAATCTGTATAACTATTTTGGAACCTTTAAATATACAAAGATATACATGTGGTATAGATCAGTGCTTCTCAACGTATTTGAAGACAAGGGTCGGTTGGATAACCTGTTAAAATTTAGCATGCCACTGTTAATCGCAACAGAGAACCTTGGAAAGAAGTGGGGGGCTTAGGGAGTAACGCAGTGGCTGGAACAACCCACAAGCAGCAACCAGCAACCTAAAGGGGGCATCATCCCAGTGGTCGAAAAACACTGCTATAGATTATACCATTTAACTATATGCTGGTTGGTGCAAACTGGTGTGTTTCTTCACTGTATTATACTTTAGAAACGAATTTATTTAAGATATTTGCTTTGTTATATTCTTCAGTCTCGTCATAGTAAACTGAGTGGTGCACATGTCAGGCTACTTCAAGCTTGTTGTAACAATGAACATCCATCTTACAGGCGTTTCTAATGATGATCTCAGCTGTTATTTTAAACAGTATTTCCCTAAACGTAGTCAGATATGGCATTTTTTGTGGTGAAACTTTATTGGGAGTGATGCCGTCCATGCTTATTATGCCTTTTAGTTTCACATGAAAATAAGCTTATCTTTAAATGCTTTCTGCACAGACAAAGTTTCAAATCAGCAGTGACCTCAAATTTCTGCTGAAAATGTGACCATAAATTCACATGAACACAACAAATTGGGAAAGAGAAACCTCATAAGTGGGAAACTCTGAAAAAAACTCCCAGAGCACAGGATGCAGAAACACAGTCAGTCATTTTTATTGAAAATATTTATGTTTACATCATATCTGCTGGCTCTGATTGAATTTTGATTCAATTCCATTCCATTTGTTTCTGTATAGGTTCAGAGTGCTAATGTAACTATAGTGTAAACGTCAGGCTCCTACACCTTAAAACATTCATTTACATTATTAATTAGATTGCATTAAGCATAAATATAAAATTGTCCAGTTTTAATCTTGGGGACGAACAACGCTTTACGCTGAAAAGCTGAATTTAGTTCATTGTCAGGCCCACTAGCTGGATCATTAGTAAATAATAGTTTAAATAACCAGAACACCTAAGAAAAGTGAATAAAAACCATGATGATGAAAATTTTAAAAAATACAAAAACTCCAAATCTCTCCATATAACATAGTACCACATTCTAATGAAAAATATTACAAAGAGTTTTATAATATCTGCATTGATTTCAGGAGACCACAAGCTGCCTGTGTACTCATACACATAAATGGGACTACAGAGACATTTGTCAGCAGTTTTGACTTCCTTGGATGGCCACATTTCTTAATGGACATTCAACTCATCTCCACAAGACAGCCTTATGTAAGGAGGCACAACAATGGCTCCACTTTATAAAGAGACTGAAGAACGCCAAGCTCTCCTCAAGGCCATCAGCTGTTTCTATGGATGCATGATGGAGAGTGTCCCGATCCACTTGCATTTACATCTGCTGTGAGAATTCTACAGTAGCAGGCAGAAAGACCTTGCAGAACTGCACAAAGAACTACAGGAATTTCACTACCCTCCGTTCAGGATATCTATAAGATTGTCATTTTTTGCTCTGTATGTATATGGTGTTACTTGAATATTTTTGTAACACCAGACCTGCAAGAAGACATATTTTGTTTCTGCTGTCTGGATGTCAATAATGACATTTGGCTGTTTAAACAACTTAATTTTCAACTACAAGTCGAAGTGTTCAATTTCTGGTAGCCATCCTACATTTTTAGTCAAGTTCATTGTCCTGAGGTATTGATTATAACTTTTATTTACATGTGACTTTGTCCTGGTAATGTATTGGTGAACCCTTGGCATAGCCAGCACGTGTGAAATAAGGTCTTGTATAACTATAAGTAAATCACTGACCCAGCCTGAGCTGCCAATGCATTTATTCATTTTCTGAAGCCATTTAATTATTTTCCAGGTTGAAAGTAGCAGGAGTCTATCTTGGCACTAGGCAGGAGCCAGCATCTCAGTGCAATCTAATGCACCCATCCCACTTGCTGGAGCAGGACTAATTCCAGTTCTCCAATTATTTTAACCAGTCATCCATATCCTTAATCCAATTATAGGGTCCCTGGGGCTAGAGTCTATCCTGGCAGCATTGGGCACCCAGTAGGAACTGACCATGAACATGAAGTCAGCCCACAAACACCAACTCACTCATACAGGGCTTATTTAATGTTGCCAATTTACTTAATAATAAACGCATTATTAATAATCCTTTGTGAACACGGGGAGGCCATGCAAATTCCACATGAACAGTGACCAGGGTGGGCTTTGAATCCCATTCTCCTCCAATCATGAGGCAGTATCACTAACTGCCAGATCCCACTGGCTTCCCAGAACATACAATTTTATGAAGATCAAAAAGATTCACACATTAATCAGGATTATTTTAACACTAAAAATGGATTATAGATGATTATTTTGATCATCATAAAACACTGAGGAAAATATAATGTTTTTGAAAAGCATTTGTTTGAAGAAAATGAATGAAATGAAGAGTTTAGTAGCAAATTAATTAAGCTTTAGAAGTAATGCTAGGACTGCATGTCAAAAGATAAAAAGGATCTTTAAAATTTAAGATTAAATTAGTTCTGCTAACTATTGCCATGATTTTTGTTCTGTATTTGATCAGTTCTCTTCTTTTATTACCATAGAAAATTGATTCTCTGATGGCTGGAATTAATCTTTCATCATGGGCACACACATAAAATGTGAAAATACATAAACACATACGCTCTATACAGTGGATTCAGAAAGTGTTCAGACACCTTCATTTTTTTCATATTTGTTATTGTTGCAGCCATACAATAAAATCATTTAAATTCATTTTTCACACCTCAAACAACACTCAATAACCAAAAGTGACAAAGTGAAAACAGGATTTTAGCAATTTTTGCAATCTTGTTTAAAAATAGGGAAACTGAAATATTACATTGACACAATTATTCAGACCTTTCACTCTGACCCTTGAAATTTCTCTCAGGGGCATCCAATTCTATTGATCATCATTGAGATGTTTCTACACCTTGTTTGGAGTCCACCTGTGGCCATCAGTTGATCAGACAGGAGTAGGAAAGGCACAAACCTGTGGACAGAAGGTGGCACAGCTGACAGTATGTGTATGAGAGCAAAAAACATGCCATTTGTTAGAAGAAATTGCCTGAAAAGTTTAGAGACAGGATTTTGTTAAAGCAAATTTCTGGGGAAGGCTACACAAAAATATCTGAAGCATTGAAGGTTCACAAGAAAACAGTTGCCTTAATAATTCTTAAGTGGAAGATGTTTGGAACAGCCACAATTCTTCATAGAGCTGGCCACCTGAACAAACTGAGCAATAATGGCAGAAAGGCCAAAGTAAGAGAAAATTAATTTCAATATTATACTACAAACTATAAAAAAATGAAGGTGTCTGAATATTTTCTGAATACAATACAGTTTTATTTTGTATAGCCCAAAATCACACAAGAAGTTCCGCAATTGGCTTTAACAGGCCCTGCCTCTTGACAGCCCCCCAGCCTTGACTCTCTAAGAAGACAAGGAAAAACTCCCAAAAAAGCCCCAATAGGGAAAAAATGGAAGAAACCTTGGGAAAGGCATTTCAAAGAGAGACCCAGGTAGGTTGGGTGTGCAGTGGGTGTCAAAAAGAAGGGGGTCAATGCAATACAATACACAGAACAGAACAGAACAAGTCCTCAATACAGTATTAAAATAAAAATTTGACAAGTACGGAGCAGAATTTAACAGTAGATGATATCACATAATATGATTTGGATTTGTTTAGAGTCCTGGAGACCTCAGCCATCAAGCTGCCTCCCCTAATTGGCCATTCCACAGCTGAAACAGAACTGGGCCAGTCAATCTGATGAAAGGACCCCTCTACCCCACGAGGGCTATACAGTGCCCTACATGATGTTTGGGATAGAGACACATTTTTCTTTGATTTACCCTTCTGCTCCATAGTTTAAAATTACAAAATCAAACAATTCAGACGTGAGTAAAGCACACACTGCAAACTTTAATTTAAGGGTATTTGCATACATTTTGGTCGCAGCATGTAGAAATGACAATACTTTTCCTACATGGCCCCCCATTTCAGGGCACCATAATGTTTAGGACATTGCAATGGCAGGTCTATTAAAGCAGTCATATTTAGCACCTTGTCGCATATCCATTGCATGGAATGACTGTTTGAAAACTGCAATTCCTAGACATCACCAGGTGCCGAGTATCTTCTCTGGTGATGCACTACCAAGCCTTTAATATAGCCATCTTCAGCTCCTGCTGGTTTTGGGGGCCTATCTCCTTAAGTTTTCTCTTCAGTATATGGAAGGCCTGCTCAATTGCATTTAAATTGGGTGAGTAGATTGGCCATTCAAGAATTTTGCATTTTCAGCTTTGAAAAAAATCTCTGTGTTGCCTTAGCAGTATGTTTGGATCATTATCTTGATGTATGATGAGCACTGTCCAATGAGTTTTGAGGCATTTTTTGGAACTCGAGCAGATGAGATGTTTATATACACCACAGAATTCATTGCGCTGCCGCCATCAGCAGTTCCATCATCAATGAAGAGAAGCGTACCAGTACCTGTGGCAGTCATATGTGCCCAAGCCATAACACCCCCACCACCATGTTTAACAGATGAGGTGTTCTACTTTGGTTCTTGGGCAGTTCCTTTTTGTCTCCACACTTTGCTCTTGCCATTACTTTCATACAGGTTGATTTTTGTCTTGCCTGTCCACAAGACCTTTCTCTTTAAAATTCTGCAGACTCTTTTAAGTCTTTTTTCACCAACTTTAATCTGGGCCATCCTGTTTTTGTGGCTTTAACTAGTGGTTTGCATCTTGCAGTGCGGCCTCTGTATTTCTGTTCATGAGGATTTCAGGGGACAGTAGGCTCTGACATATATGCCTCCTGAAGACTATTTCTGATCTGTCGGACAGGCATTTGGGGCTTATTCTCCACTGCAGTGAGGATTCTTCTGTCATTAGCAGTGGAGGTCTTTCTTGGCCTACCAATCCCTTTGTGATTACTATGCTTACCAGTGCATTCTTTCTTCTTAATGATATTCCAGACAGTTGATTTCTGTAATCCTAAGGCATTACCAATGTCTCCAATGATTTTCATAATAGCTTCTTTTACTTTCATTGGCACATCTTTTGTCCTAATGTTGAGCAATAGCAACTACTGACCCCAAAGGGTAGAAGCAAGCCTTGGTATCTTAGGCCTACACTAATGTAGCAATGAAACAAACCTGAGTAATCACAAACGCCTATGATGCCAATTGTCCCAAACGCTGTGATGCCCAAGATGGGGTGATCCTGTATGAAAAGTGTTGTAATTTCTACATAGTGTGACTGATATGTACACATATACTCTGCAATATGCACTTTAATCACATCTGAAATTGTTTAATTTGTAATTTTAAACTGTGGAACACTGGAGTAAATCAAGGAAATGTGTATTTGTCCCAGACATTCTGTATATGCTGTATATTATATATCTGTAGTGATTACTGCAGCGGTCTCACAGCTCCCAAGACCTGGACTCCACTACTTTATGGATACTGTCTGTTTAGAGTTTTCCCCTTACTGCTAGGGGCTCTCTGTGTTTACTTTAAAATCACCAAAATGTGCAGGTTTGGTTAATGAGTGAACCTAAACTTGCCACATTCAAATCAGTGTAGATGTATTTGTAAGTACAGGTATACCCTGTTGTGGGCCGACGTCCAGTGACCAATGCATCCAGTAGTGCCTCCAGCACCACTGAAATCGGAGGTGAAGTGAGTGAGTGAATAACTGGACACATATCTTCTTGGCATCTGTAGGGGGAACCGATGTCCTGCATTTCCTAGAATAGTCCAATTTATGTGTCCTGGCTTACTCTTAAAAAAATCTTTATTTGTCCTTTAACTATGACTAATTTCATAAAGTAATAATGTATTCAGACTTTACAGTGTTTGAATACATGTTGGTGAAGTGCCTTGCTAGAGTAGATACATCCGTTCTATTCAAAATGGGTAAGATCTGACTGATCAGATGTCCTGTGATGGCAAAGCTAATGTCTGTCAACAAGCATGCCAGCCAGATAGCCTTAACCAATATACTGTATGCCCCCCAATGCAGATCAAAGTGCAGTATCACCAGCCAGTAACAGTTCAACAGCCTGTGACTCCGTCAGTTGCATTATTCATTATTAAATAAAATAATTTCTTTGTTTTCATGAATAATTTGGCGTGCATAGCAGTGCACCATTAATGTGGCCTACATGATGTGAGTGGCTGTGTAGGGCTTTCTTTAAGTCTCATAGAATTGCTGAACGTTAGAAATGTTCAAGTGGATGGTCACTATGGATGTGTGTTCTAAAAACTAATAGCAGAGAACTCAAAAAATGTGGAACAATCTGTAGTTTTATGCATTAATCATTATCACTCCAACAATCCCATCAAGCACTAAGAAACCTCTAGGCATCTTGAACCTTCTTCAGCTGTGAGCCAAGCCATATATTTCTAAGCTTCACTGCTGATGCTTCTAAAGGCCAAAAGGGTCATTTTGTACAATGAGGGAAAGCATAAAAAGTGGCAGAGAAAAGATTCTTCCATTCTTACTACCAAGTGTCATTTGAAAGACGTGTTGAAAACACACACATCTTGTTCACTTAACCCATTTTAAATTCTCCTGTCATTTTGCATTGTGAAACAGATCAGGCTGCTTCTTTCCTGTTTTTTTTATATAACATCTAAGCTGTTGTCAGTTGTCACTATTTTGATCTGCAATCTCTCTGTTCATTTTGGAAAATAAAACTTTTTTTAATTAATTTTGAAGATCAACTTTTCTTCTAAAGCTTATTTCTCCTTGTGTCTCCTTTTCATTCCTTCGAGTTACTGAAGCGACAAATATTCACATACTGTATGTTGTTACTATTCTGCTCATACAAACTGTTGTCTTGTGCCATCTACAGGAAGATATGCAAATCCCTGCCTGACAGAGTCATTTGGTTATGTAATTAAAGTGCAGCACTATATTGTGTGATTAAAAAAATGTCAAATGTTAGCTAACTGCTATTTATTTTATGTTTATGCCAACTCTTAAAACACAAATTTGGAATGCACATCTAGTGTCGTCCATTTGAATCCCCTATCCAAACACTATCTAGTGTCTGCATGGAGTCTGCATGTTCACTTTGTGGTGGTTTTCCTCGAGACATATGGGTTAAGTGACTTGGCAACTCCAAATTGTTATCTTTGAGAATGTGAGTGTGGGTTTGTGCATAAGTGGGCCCTGCGATGGACTGATGGTCTCTCCAGCATTGTTTCCTGCCTTGTGTCACGTGCTACTGGGACGGGGTGTGGCTCCCTGACACCTTGAATTGGATTAAGAAGGTTTGAAAATGCCCTGTTATTCATCATGCAATATTTGATAATATAAATAGTTTGAAATTAATTCATTCAATTATTTTTCTTAATTATTGTGTTTGTAAGAATTACATAAGAATGCTTTGTCTGACTTACCAGTATGAGAAAACCCCCACATATGATATGCTGTTCAGCTTATCTTCGTGTCTAGTTATGTCTGAAGAAGGGACCTGAATTGCCTCGAAAGCCTGCATATTGTAATCTTTTTAGTTAGCCAATAAAAGCTGTCATTTTGCTTGACTTCTCACTACATTCATAATGGCTAACACTGTACAACAACCTAGTACTGCAACACATTGAAATTGTTGGGGTTCCCTCCTTTTTTGGGCTCCCTAGACACAAAAAACTATAGTTTTAGGCCATTTTAGATAATATTTGTTATGATAAAAAGTAAACTAATAGTTTTCTGCAGCCAAAATGATTACAAGGACTTGGAGTTGTGCATCAAGCAACTCATGGGGTTCACCCTCTAATGGGCTTTGAGGGGTCAAAGTTACTCCTTTTCACAAAAATGAGGATCAGTAATATAGGCTTGTTGAGTGTCGCTTTATGCCACTTTGAGGTTGCTGAACCATCAATATGATAACATTTTCTATATTTGATTTTATACGTGTGGTCCTAGTCCTCTAAGAGCCACTCTTAGAAGTTTAAGAATAACAAATGTCAAACATTTGAATGCAGGGTATTGTTTTAAACTATTTCCAGGTCAGGAAGTATGAATATGATGCCATGTTTGATTTCTGATCCTTTATTAGGGATCTAGTCTTCCATGAACCTCTATCAGAAGGTGAAAAATGATTCATTCCTATTACAAATCGAGAATATTTAGACTTTAAATATTTAAATTAGGATTGGCACATTGGTAGCATTGCCACCTTGCAATAAGGTTCACATCTCAGGTCATCTCTACCTGAAGTTTGCACGTTTCATCCCACTGTCCAAAGACATGCTGGTTAAGTGAACTTGTAATGCTAAATTGAGCGTAGTGTGTGCTGGGTGTGTGTGTTTGCCCTGCGATGGACTGGCGCCTTGTCCAGGGTTTGTTCCTGCCTTGTGCCCTGTGCTAGCACAGCCCCTCACAATGACCCTGGTCTAGATCAAGTGGGTTAGAAAATGACATGATATTTAAACTGAAGCACACATTTGAATATTTCAAATATTTGATGCAACTATTCCTGTTTTTTATGTACTTTTAGCTCAAGAATTCAATCATTACATTTCTTCTAAAGCCCTAAGTTAGTGTGGCTTATGCTAATTCACACTTTTTTTAATTTCAGGATCATGAACAAGATTTCAGTGTCTATAGGAATTGGGTGCTCAGGTTAGGATTTGAACCAGGAACTGCGGTGCCATGAGACCACAACACTAACCAGTGTGTCATTGTTCAACCCTGGATTATTAGCAGTGCTCTAAAAGCTCTAGCTAAAGATAAATGTAATCACAGAAAAAAGGAAAGAACTAACGCCTTACTCCAATATTTTCACATGTGTCTATCAGATTGTTTTTCTTTTTTTCTTTTAGACTCAGTAACCAGAAATTGAACTATTGTCCCTGACTGTCAAGAAGTTAAACATGACACAGAGCTCTTAAAAGGCCAAGTCATAAAGATAGTGGTTAAACAATAATTAACCAAATACACACTCTGCAAGGATTACTTAATTATGTTATATTGCACAAAAACCAGAGCAAAATTGCACCATTAGGCTGGCTATCAGCCAATCTTAATTGCTCATTCCTTATTCTCCCAAACTCTGCCCTAAACAAGCTATTAGTGTTGCATGGGAGATTGGAATCTGAAGAAAAATACCAGAAAACACAGCCAATATGGAGGTTAAGATAACAGATCTGTGTTTACGCTGGCTTCAACCAGGTGGCAGGTCTTTGTATTTTCATATGACTGGAGGGGTTGTGTATTTTTACACTTATCAGTAAAATGCATGGAAGTGAGCTTTACAATTCAACAGAAACCTACCGTCCTATGACTGTCGCTTAATATACTTAAAATAAATGCAAAAGAAAAATTCACATTTTTTTTAAAGATTTCAGCATTGTTGAATGGGAATAAATAATATCCATCCATCCATTATCCAACCCACTATATCCTAACTACAGGGTCATGGGGGTCTGCTGGAGCCAATCCCAGCCAACACAGGGCGCAAGGCAGGAAACAAACCCCAGGCAGGGCGCCATCCCACCACACACACCAAGCACAATTTAGAATCGCCAATCCACCTAACCTGCATGTCTTTGGACTGTGGGAGGAAACTGGAGCACCCGGAGGAAACCCACGCAGACACGGGGAGAACATGCAAACTCCACACAGGGAGGACCCAGGAAGCAAACCCAGGTCTCCTAACTGCGAGGCGGCAGTGCTACCCACTGCGCCACCCTATAAATATTATACTGATCAATTTTCAAAACTGGCAGAAACACCAATGAATGCTTGTCCAGGTGAAATGTATCTTTTTGAATTATTGTCCAATAATCTGCCAGCATTAGACACTTTGCCTTAGAACATCTTGGTCTATCCATCCACCCATTTTCTGCTTCATTGTTGTGCAGCACTGAGAAAAGGAATCCTTGTATAGGGTGCCAGTCCATCGCACTCTCTCAATGTGTTTCCATGCACCTCAATAACCTGATTATTCACAGAAACCCGGTTTCTAAAATGCCATGTAAACAATTATTTGGGTTATTGGTCTGTGAGAGACCTGATTAACAGAGGTAGAATTCTCTGAAAATAACTTCATTTTGTGGCCGTGTAAACCCTTAACCAGGTTAAGGATTTTGTAGTCTCAACTACTCAACTCATAACTCATCTGTTCAGGAAGGCTTTTAGCTCTACCTGACTTTATTACCCTTCTTTTGGTTTACCTTTCTGTCAGGATGTTCATGTAACCTGTATGTGTGTGCTAGACCATCAATTATGTTGTCTGTTAGGCTTTTTCTCTGAATTTACTATCTTACTCTCTTTATTTATTTATCTGGTTTGTACAGTGCTATATACTGTATACCCTGCCGTTCT
Organism: Polypterus bichir lapradei; assembly: GCA_026402145.1. Lineage (NCBI taxonomy): Eukaryota > Metazoa > Chordata > Cladistia > Polypteriformes > Polypteridae > Polypterus > Polypterus bichir. The sequence continues at coordinate 43,447,603 of JANRMT010062814.1, forward strand.
TTCTTAAACTCTGTGAAGTGCCTTGAGCATGGGAAAGGTGATATATAAATAAAATTTATTATTATTATTATTATTATTAGTCTGCACATATCTGTTGCACTCTGTCAGCCCTTTGCATGTACAGTATTTGTTTCACACATGCTGGTAACACTTTAAGTACTGCAAAAACACATCTATTACTATGTCCTCTCATGTAACAAGACCTTACTTAACAAAGGCATCTATTTTGTTCTTCACAACACTTATAAAACATCAGTAGATAGATTATTCAAGTCTGTGCAGTGGGGAATATTGACATGATGGTAAAACGTGGAGGATGCACAGGTCTCATACTAAATATGAAGTATCTAGAGAAATGTGTCTCAGTTAAGCCACCTCAGACCTCTTCAAAGTGAAGTTTTGTTAGTATGGCACATTGTGGAGATGAATAAACACTTCACCGATGCTTTGCAAGTGATATGAAGACCCAAAGAAGTGTCTGTTAAGGTCTTGTTACATATTAGTAAATGAGCAACAGATGCATTTTTGCAGTACCTAAACTAAACTGTTGCCCACACACTTTTAGCAGCCATGGTTAGAAATAAATCTCCAGAGACAAATGTTTGGGTTGAAACAATCTGTCTCAATATTTCAGAAATTGCTAAATTTATGATGATGAGTTGAACGTACAGTGCCAAACTTCGCAACGCAACCTCAAGGGCAGTATGGTACCATGTTAATAGTAATGCTCATTATGTGGTCCGATTACTTTTTAAAGTAACCAGTAACCTAATGCACATCTTATTGAAGTTAAAAATACCTGCATTATTATTATTCCAGCAGCAGTGAGTGTAAGGCAAGAAGCACACATACTGACAGACAAGCAGAAAAAGAGTTTGGCAGAAACTTATAAAATAAGCATCAATTTAATGCACCCAGTGCAGCCCTCTCGGGGGCCCTGGGTGCCATTAGAGGGTGCTGTCGGTGGTGGACATTTCTAGTTCCCACCTGACCTGGAAGTGCTTCCAATAGGGCACATCATGGTGCTGAAAGCATTCCAGGGTCCTGCTTTACTAGAGATCCACCTCCTTCACCTTGGGGAGTCAGAGTCAGGAGGCAGCAGGTGACACTCACCAGGAAGGCAGAAGGAGAGAATTAGTTTGGAATTGTGTAAGAACCCTTATTTAAACCCGGGACTGTGTTGGACATTACTGTGTCTGGGATTTAGGGGTGCCCCACTGGTTACAATGTAATATACAAAATTGTGACAACAAACTCTTTCATTAAGTTAGCAGAAAAGCTTATTACATCTTGCCTGAAAAGGGGCTGAGTTGCCTCGAAAGCTTGCATATTGTAATCTTTTTAGTTAGCCGATAAAAGGTGTCATTTTGCTTGGCTTTTCTCTACATTCATAATGGCTAACATGGTACAACACCTAAATGCATACTGTACATTTTCTTACTTGTTTAACTTGTTTTCACTTAAATGACTGCAAATATGAAGTTGATTTTGTACAGTTAAATGTATGCATTGCTATGAGGTCAAAATTTAAAATACATCGTAATAATTTTGCGAACGCATTACACCTTTTAAAGAGGTGTCCGTCAAGATACAGGAGTTTAAAAGCAGACGTATTAAGAACGGTGAACATAATGAAGCTAGAGCTAAATGAACAAAAACTCTATTTCATTAGCACCCTAGTGTAAGCTACTCCTTTATGCCCCAGCTGCTAAGATCAAGAAGATTCACAGTACGAGGAGGGGAAATGCTGAATGAAGGCAATGTTTTGAGCTTGAAATTATTCAAACCAGTAGCAGGTGGATGTTTCAGAATATTAGTAGAGTGTATGAAAGGGAAACTGTTATTTTTAGAAGCTCTGTATAAATTACTGAAAGATGCATCTTTGCAGCACTAGATAGGTAAATCAAATAATTTATTATTTCAATTCTTCTGGTTTTGACAAGAGATGAGCAAATATTTCTTACCCTGAAGGTATCAGTTATTGATATAATGATAGAACATGGAAGCAAGAAGATGGAATCAAGCTTATTTAATGTTGTTGGTTGTTGTTGTTATCTTATTGGGATAACTACAGTGAACAGTACAACGTTAGCTGGGGATTTCACTAATCCTCAAGGTGAATACTAATGAGGCACGTATCACTTTGTTACTTGTTTAGTTCAGCGCAGGACCAGCTCATCCTTCTTGTCTAGAACTATTTATGAATATAGAGGTCTTCTGATTCCTCCTGAAAAACAACATCTCTCTGATGTTCTTTCTTCCTTCTGGCTTCCAGTGCATTTTTCCTCTGTGTCTGTGTCTTTGCAAGTTTTAGTTTGAATTGAGCATTTACTGCTTTTGGACACCTATGTTTTGGATTTGTTTCAAGTTCAAATTTATGGCCATGTGAATACAATGCATAGGAATTCTTACAAGCATATCTCCACTGTAGAATAATATTATTGACTGGAGAAAATGCAAGACTATTATTAAATGCAGTATTATGTGGTTTTCAGTATAGGCAGTGGATGAGTAGCTTTGTGACCTCCATGGAAAAACTCACCTTGAATCTACAAATTGAAGGACTAATGGACCTGTGCCATCTGTAATCACAAAGGAGGAGGAGGACGTCTGAAGTTTTTCATAATGTTGTTTTTCTTTCTAACAAAGTGTGTGTTATATAGTCAGATATGGCGTCAAGGAATAAGATTGTTTTATCATGTTATCAGATCTGTGACGTGCACCTAACATGAAAGGCTCCAACTAAAACTCTTAGGGCAGGGGTCCTCAATCACGGTCCTGGTGGGCCGCAGTGGCTGCAAGTTTTTACTTCAACCAATTTCTTAATTAGAACCTGTTTGTTTACTACTAAAGCAATATGTTTTTGGGCTTAATTTTAGTGATCTTGCCTGTTGCAATTCAGACCCCTTAATTAAAACTATTTTAGATTTTAGCAGCTGCATTTAAGTTTTAATTGTTGCCTGTTTTCTTAACCAGACATTAGTTAATCATGAAGTGCAGATAACCAATAAACCAGCAGCTCTCCAGCTAATGTGTTTCCTTTTAACCCTGTGCATATGTACCATGAAGTTTCTGTGTTAAAAAAAGTGTTTAGAAATAAACAAGAGGGAAATTGGAAGGACTGTTATGTTTAACTCTGCTCTGGTCCACAAAACACATGAATAATGTTCTCAGAGAAGGACACTCTACAGTGCAATTACAATTTCTTTTGGATAAATGAAAGCACAAACAAGCCAGATAGTTAAATACAAACGTTCAACTTGAGCATGGACTGACTTCTAATTAGGAAACTGGCTGGAATGAAAATCTGCAGCCACTGTGGCCCTCCAGGACTGTGATTTAAGACCCCTCTCTTAGGGTCTTGTTTTAATGGGGTATAGGAAGACATGTCAAAAGCAGTGATGCAAATGTTATGTGTAACTCTGCTGTCTCAGTAAGGAAAGAGAAACAAGACATGGTAAATAAACCACTAGGATCATAACCAGAAAATCAAGCCACTCTTTAGGAAGAATCAAAAGCACTCAACAAAAATCGAAGGGAAAAAGTTGTTAAAAAAAGGAAATTGGAAAGCTTACCAAATGTAATTTAATCTTTAATAGATAGTGTGAAAGATAGCGGCCCGGACACACACAGGCGGACACCATTTGCTCCATCACCCACGTTCATTTACACAATTATAGTACAAAGTCAAGTGCACCGCCACCAAACCCCCAGTTCCCCAAAGTCTAGGCTCTCACTAGCCACTGTCTTCACACACAAACACACAGGCCTCTCCTCGCCTCCTCTGCCACGACCTTGTCTTCCTCCTCACCCGACTCCAGCCTTGATTGCAGGGCGGCGGCTCCTTAAGTAGGTGGCTGATTGGTGACCACACCCAGCCACCTGCGACAGTACTCCCCCGCTAGCTGGGACCTCCCGGGACCAGCGGACCATTCTGCGAGGATGAAGACGCCTCGGCGCCAAGCCGACACATTGCAGGGTAGGGCCTGAGCCTGTAAATAAAATAGAAAAACAAGGGGCAGGGACGTTGCCCTGATGCAGCCCCTCGGCTCGTCCTCTCAGCTGGGCCAACGTTCTCCGCTCCAATCGGCCCTCTGTTGCTCCCTCTTTCGGCTTCCCCATACGGTAAGTCCACCTCCTGCGCTGCGGGGTTCTCCTCTGCCTCTGCAGAGGCCGGCCCTTCACGGGACGTGCGCACCCAGCGACACGTCCTCCCCTGTCGGAGGAACTGGCTTCCCCAAGCCGCGTCCTCCGCCTACTTTGGGACGCCGCGGCGGCTTGGATCTGCTCATTGTAAGAGCGCAGACCTGGCCCCGCTGGCGTCCGGAGCTTTACGGGGTCGGTCTCACCTACCTTCCCCGCTGTACCTCTCCGTCCAGGAGCTCCTGCAGTGCGCCGATCCTTTTTCGCCAGCGGCGCTCGACTCAATGTCACTGCCATCCCTCCTGAGTCCAGCGTCTCCGCCTGGAGGGCGCATTGCTCGGCCGGCGGCGACAGCTCAAGGAGCAGTTCTTCTTGCAGCTCCTGTAACACAGCCGCCAAGGAGAGAGAAGCAGCCGGCGATGGGCTTACCTTGTGCGGGGTTCCACCGACGGACTGCTCTCTATGGGCCTTTCCCCGCGGCCCATTCGGGTTTCCTGGGTGCACGGGACGGACATTCCCTGCTCTCGCCTTCGACCAACCGCTGGCGAGAGAACAGGATACGCTGTCCAGTCCCGTGCCTGTATTGAGGAGAGACTTTTGGTTGGCCTTCACGCTCTCCTCTCTCACTGGAGAGCGTCTCTCCGGGCAGCATCGCTGCTGCGGCATCCACAGCTCCAGCCTCACCTTCTCGGCAGTCCCCTTGCTGGGCTCCGCGTCGGTGAGCCGCCCCTTAAGTACAAAGTTCTTCAATGGATCCCCAATGGTCCATACAGCACTTCGTTGCTGCGGGGTTGGGTGTACGCCGCCTCTGCGGCATGTGGGTGGGCTCTCCTGTTGCACCGGGCCTTTCACAGAACATTTCTGGAATGCAGGTCCCCACCTCGACCCAGGTGGAGCATCCTGCCAGCTACGCCACTGTGAACATAGGATAAGTTTTAAAGCCCCGCCCGTTAATCTTGATTCTCTCTTTAATCAAGTTAATCATTTTCACATCTTCGTTTAACTGAGTTGCTCAGGATCACAAAGCAACACAAACTGAAACAAAAGCCCTGAACAAGGATGACATGCAAAAACACATGAAGTGATATGATAAAAGAATGTATTCTACTTAATACACTGTCATACAAGTACTTGTGATGTTATAGAATGGCCAGGAGGGGGTGACCTTTTCTGTTTTAATCGACCATCAGCCTGTCAAATTAATTTTCTGTAGTAATGCAGTTGACTGATGTTTTTTCTTTTCCTCTCCTCCATTGTCACCTGTCTATATCTCAATTAAAATATTAATAGACTTCATATGATAATGCTTTGCTGATGTTAATCAAATTGAAACTGCTCCATTTTACTCTTTATAAAGTGACATGAATAATTATACATGTGAATCTTTATTTAGTTTGTTTGATTGCATTTCCCTGCTTGATCAAGGATCTCCCCAAGATATCTCATTATGTATATGCACATATCCCAAAATACAAAAATATCCAAAATCTAAGATATTTCTGGTCCCAGGCATTTCAGATTAGGGATACTCGAACCAGCATAAATAAAATATATTATTATTTTATTATTATTAGATAAATTGAACCAAATAAAACAAATAAGAGATATTCGAATTTTCTTTTTTATGGTTCTTGTAGGAATACACTCATCAGCCATTTTTACTCAATAAACTTGAGCAGGACTGAAGTGAGCCAGATGTGAGATAGGGAGTATGCTGTTGGCAGAGTCAGAGTAGTTGGTGACTGATGGTGGGATTATGGTGGTCAGTGATATCAGTGGGGTGGAGGTCACTGAACAATTTAGGCAGTTCTGGGAGGGAAAAAAGGAAGAATTGCAGCTGGGATACTAAATAGTACAGGCCTATTCATGACTTTCATTTTGTAATTCATTGACTGTTCTTATGTCATATTACAGTTCTGAAAACCACACTTAGTCAACTGAGCAAATAAGCATGTACTTTTAAATTAATCAATCTGATTCTTTGTTTTCTGTAATAAAATTCTGCTTGGATCAAGCTGTCTATATGTATTTTGTGAATTCCATAAACATCATGTTATTACTGCTCCAGGGAGTTGCTCTTCTTCTTGGGTCAGCCATCAGAGGGTTATGAGGGTGTCCTACTGAGTGGAGTAGTCGATCACAGGCAGCTTCAAACAAGCGATAGGAGTCATGGCCTGAAGCAAAGGTCAGGAGCCAGAAAAGAAATAAAATGTAGATGGGCTTTGTTTATCCTCAAGGCAAAAATGCAATAAAAACAAAAAGGTAGATAGCCTAGTACACAAGTAGGAAAAATTAGGAAAAAAACTGAAGCAGAATCAAACACAGGAATAAAACAGGAAATAAACAGGAATAAAAACATAAATTAATTGTACAAAAGACTTAGAGACAAGCAACAGGTTAGGACACTTCTTCAATTATATGATACCCATTTAGTGAGGCAGGGCCAAAGGGAGGGAAAACATGAAGGGTGTGAGTTGAATGACATGAAAACAGATGTGAGAAGCAGAGCCAAGAGACAATCCCATCATAATGGAAAAAGTGGAGCTTTCAACGACTGAGCCACCAATATCAACATAAAGTACATAAGCACCCGCTGTTAGATTAGCACAACAATGTCGGCATGAACTGCTTTTCACTGAAGGATCAGCTGTAGATATTTTCTTATATTGGTAAATCTTATTTTTTTTATACCGTATATACTCACATATAAGTCGGGTCTTGAAACCCGAAAAATCGATCATAAAATCAGACCCCGATTTATACACCCATTCAAAAATGCGACACTTAATTTTTTTTTTTTTTTATATCTTCTTGTTTCCTCCAATCAAGCACCAGTTTCTTAAACACATCGAATTTTGTTGCAGCAGCACAGTTACCAATTTCTTTTGACACTTCAATGACTTTTAATTCAAAATCAGCTTCATATTTTCTTTTGATCGAATGCTCCATCGTAGATAAGGGATGCTCTTATGATAAAGGTGTATGAGGGTGTGAGATACAACAAACACAAATCAGTGCAAACGTTGCTTCAGAATAGTTTGGGTATTACTGCGTGGTCATGTAGGTACAATACATAGGAAAAAAAGGCAGTGTTCTCCATGGCTACTCTCTCAGGTGGGTGTTAACATTATAAAATTCTGGAAATTATACAGTAAAAAACAAGCTAATTAGTAAATATTCATCTATCCATTAAAAAACCTGCTTAATCCAAGTCCTTGGGGTACAGACCCTATGCCCTATGCACTGGGTGCAAAGCAGGAGGCAGCAATGAATGAGGTGCCATCCCATTGCAAGACATTACTATTCACACCTTCACACCAGACCAGTTCTTTGAGATGTGGATCAAAGACCAAAGTACTGAGGAAAACCACTTTATGTCATAATTTAGAGCATACAAACTCCGCACAGGCAGTAAATGGACGAGGATACAAATCTAGGACTTGGAAGTTGTGAGGCTGCAATGCTAAACACTGAACAAATTTCTTTATCCATTCAGTACAATTAAAATACTGTATAATAAAAACTAACTTGTAGTAAAAACACAGACCAGTAACCTGGACATTGAATGATAGACTGGCTTTAAAATTCCTAGTTACAGACCACTTGAGCCCCTGCAGTTTGCCTGCCAATCACATATGAGATACAAACAAGAAGCTCCTCAATGGCTACTTTGACTAGGACAAAGGCGATGGTGTGTTAATGATAATCTTCTTTGACTTTTCCAGTCCCTTTAGCACTAACCAGTCTCTTCAGCTGGATTGATGCAGATAGATGCCCACATAGTGTGACCCGACATTTGCGCGATAGACATATGAGCGCTGACAAAATAGCGCCGATTAAAACGCGGCATCAAAATCGCGCCGACAAAATCGCGCAGACAAAATCGTGCCGACAAAATCGCGAAAGTTTCATTAAATATGAATTACTAGTTTAAAGCATATATAATAATGTTTATTTTAGAAGTCAATATTATGAGACGTGACATGCCATCAGCACGGCACGCAGATAGTCCTTAAGATCACGCCCTGCATATGTATGAAGAATTGCAGCAAGACGTCTAGTTGAGCGTATTTAGACTTGCTGGCTGCCTGACTGCTGGCAATTCCGCTTTGTATACGACGCGTTATGCCAACCCTCGAGTTATTTGTTCGCGGCATGCCATCAGCAGTTATAACAGTTATAACCCAGCACATAATGCGTACATAATGCACACGTCCGCATCCCACTCTCTTGGCCTCTCTTGCGATTTTGTCGTGGCGATTTTGTAGGCGCGCATTTGTCGAAAACCAGTTAGCGAGTTTGTCGGCGCTCATTTGTCCGTCACGGTTTTGTCGGCGCTCATATGTCTATCGCACTTTTGTCAGTGAACCCCACATAGTGTTCTGCTTCAGAGACTAGACCAGTGGTCTCAAACTCTGGTCCTGGAGGGCTTCAGTGGCTGCAGGTTTTCATTCTGATCCTATTCTTAATTGGTGACCAGTTTTTGCTGCTAATTAACTCCTTTTCCTTTTATTTTAATTGAATTTTTTTTAAGATTTGTTCCCCTTATTGTTCCTGTGAATTGTTTCATTTCTTTCCTTAAATGGCACCCAAACTGAAATAAAATGTGACGTGATTGAGCCAACAGAAGACCAGGGCCTTCAACTCCAACCAGTTGCTTAATTAGGCGCTGAGTCTTGTTGTTAATTAAACCCGTTCTTTAATTCCGTGGCTTGTTGCTGCTCTCATTGTGCAATAGCAAACATTTCCAAAATTGTTGATTTTCTCTGTTTTAAGAGTACTGTAAAAATGTTTTGGGGACCTGAGCAGATCGACATTCCTGAGACCATCATCTTTCTTTATTTTCATATATTGTATGATGGACACAGTTTGCTGATCATGTTTTGGCTCATTTTGTGTCTTATTATTGTTTGGCTGCTAATTAAGAAAAAAAGAAACATGGGGTCTGAGTCTTCAAGAGCAAGTCAATTAAAATTTATTCAAAAGAAGTTAACTAGCAGCAAAAACAGGTCACTAATTAAGATAAGGGTTAGAATGAAAACCTGCAGTCACTGCAGCCCTGCAGGACCGGAGTTTGAGACCACTGGATTAGACCATTTGCGAGTTTTCAGGAGTGTATGTCATAGATGGTGGTTGGCAAACATTTCTGTTCATCCCGTATACCACTGATTTTAAGTACATTTTAAATTACAGAGTGTCATCAACAGAAGTTCTCAGATGATCCCACTGTAGACTGCATTGACAAAGGAGACAAGGAGGAGTACAGAAAAGAGAACCTTGTTGTATGGTGCATGAAGAACCACCGAGAGTGGATTCAAAGATTATTCAGAACCTTTCGGTTTTTCACTTTTTGCAATGTTGCAGCCTTGTGCTAAAATATTTTTTTCCTCACAACAAGCAAAACTCTTTACAAAAGAATGATAAAATGAAAACAGAATTTAAAAATTTTTTGCAAATGTATTATAACTCTGAAATACTGATTTTCATAATTGTTCTATGACCGCTGTGATCCACAAACTGTTTTCATTTACAAGATCACTTAACTGTGGTGGCCTTTAGCTTTTTATACCGTTCTCAGTAACCTTTGAAATAAAAGCCCATTATGAGAAGAATTTGGGGGAAGCTAGGACTGGCACTTCTAGTGCCACTATAATGCCATGTTCAAAATCACAAAGGGCACTCATTTTGCCCATTCAAATGCTCAATTGAACACTGCTAGAAACACTAATATACCTGATTTATACAACAGTCTGCTATCATGTGCTGTATGATTGATGAAATTTTTAAGAATCTTTGAGAATTTGTGGTGGTTCCTAATAAACTAGCTTATATCTTCATTATTATATTGCATGTTTGGTTCTGGGTTTTACATGTGTAATTCTTCACATATTTTTTTACTGTTTGAACTTTATTTTTAATAAGGTTCTATCTATCTATTGTGGAGGCTGGCCCAGACACAGACAGAAGTGCCAGCTGCAACCCTGGAAGCACTCCGGGTGTCCATTCTCCTCTTCCCCCCAGCACTTCCTGGTGTGGCAGAAGTGCTGAGGTCCAGGGCTCCAAAGGCATGGGGGCGCCCCCTGGCAGCGACCACGGGCCCCTACAGGGTGGAGCTTCAAAGCTCTGTATCTGTGGCCCCCAAAGGAACCAGGGCGGTCACCCCCAGATGGTCTGGGGAAGGGACAAGCCCTCCTCCGGTCCCCCAGGGCGTCCCGGCCAGGTCGCCACCCCAGCCACCTCTGACACTATCTATCTATCTATCTATCTATCTATCTATCTATCTATCTATCTATCTATTGTGGTGGATGGCCGGGTCCCATACCCGGCTGGGACGCCCCTTCTGCTTATGTTCCGGGTGGGCTCCACAGTATCTCAACCAGGACACTTGGTGGCAGCCTCCCTGGTTGACGATGGTGCCACAGTTTCCTGCAGGGTTTCATGGGAGATGGAGTTCTCCACAATCCTGTGGGGATCTGGGATGGCCGCCAGGGGGCACGGCATGGGTCTCTGAGCCCAGCTGGACTAATCTTCGGCCCCACCCGGGAGTGCAATTGGCAAAAGGTGAGCAAGCACTGGGAGCACATCCGGGAGGGCCATAAAAGGAACCAGCAACCACCACTCAGGGCCAGAATCGGGAGGAAGAGGACGAGGTTGCCTGAGAGGAGTGGTGGTGTCAAAAGAAGGGTTGATTTGATCTGTGATCTATCTATCTATCTATCTAGCTATCTATCTATTTAATATATAGTGCCTTTCCTATCTATCTATCTATCTATCTATCTATCTATCTATCTATCTATCTA
>JANRMT010062814.1:43458555-43471362 GCA_026402145.1 Polypterus bichir lapradei
CTATCTATCTATCTATCTATCTATCTATCTATCTATCTATCTATCTATCTATCTATCAGAACCAGTTTCTATCTACATCAACAGAGATTATGTGGAAAGGATGCAGACCTGCAAATTCTTGGGAACCCACATTTCCTGGTCTGAGAACACCACAGCATTGGTCAAAAAAGCACAACAGAGATGGCACTTTCTTAGAGTGTTCAGAAAAAAAACAACTTTAACCAAAAACTATTGGTGGTTTTTTATTGTTCAACTATCGAGGGCATCCTGGCATGCTGTATCACAGTATAGTATGCCAGATGCATGGAAATTGACAAGAAGGCTCTCCAGAGAGTCATAAAAACAGCACAAAATCACAGGCTCCTGTCTGCCCTCCATGTAAGACATTGACTGCTCCCGTTATCTCATCACAGCTACATACATCATTAAGGAGTGAAACTTGACCTTCCTGGTCTGAACCCATGTTGAGTATTTGCTAATACTCCTTTTCAAGACATGTGTTGCTCGATCCTTTCCTTAATAATTGATTCCATCAATTTACCTGTGATGCACATTAAGCTTTCTGGCCTATAGCTACTTGAATCCGCCTGTTGGGGATTTTTCTAACTCAATCGTGTTCAAATAATGACAACTATGAACAAAGATGACAGCAGGACAAAAGACAGTAGTCACTTCAGTGTCAGGCGAATAGTGTGGTCATGAAGAAATAGCAGTTTAAATAAGCAGAACTCCTGGAAAAGAGGAATAAAAATCATAATGATGATGATGAAAATCTTAAAAACCAAGATAAAAGCACTATAGTATCTCCATGTAACACACACATACTGTACATGCTTGCTACATTCCAAAAAAATTTAGCAAACTCGGTTTTGAAATTTCTGGGGTCAAGCCTTTCATCATTCGTGATGTTTGCACTGGAGTCAACAGCACTTTTTGTTAATGTCTTTTATTGGTTGAAAACTAAACAGGAAAAGTAGAATTAATAGAAAAATAATAAAAGAGAGCTAAAAACCTAAACCTAGGGCAAAAATATAAAAAAAAAAAAACAAACACAGGGAAAACATTCAGACTCCACACAGACATTGGCCAGATCCAGAATTTAAATGCAGAAGTGGTGAGGCAGCAACACTATTCTCAATAGACATTGCTAACAAAACTCATTTAGAATACATTTGAATTCCTGCTGGGCAGCACGGTGACGCAGTGGGTAACGCTGCTTCCTCGCAGTTAGGAGACCCGGGTTCGCTTCCCAGGTCCTCCTGGCATAGAGTTTGCATGTTCTCCCTGTGTCTGCGTGGGTTTTCTCCAGGTGCTCCGGTTTCCTCCCACAGTCCAAAGATATGCAGGTTAGGTGCATTGGTGACCCTAAATTGTCCCTAGTGTGTGCTTGGTGTGTGTGTGCGCTCTGTAGTGGGTTGGTGCCCTGCCCGGGGTTTGTTTCCTGCCTTGCGTCCTGTGTTGGCTGGGATTGGCTCCAGTAGACACCCGTGACCCTGTAGTTAGGATATAGCAGGTTGGATAATGGATGGATGGATGGATGAATTCCTGCTAAAATCATCTACCTAAACTGTCTAGGATGATTTACAAATATGCACACCACTCATTGTGCAGCCAGAAGCACAGATGGCCCTGTTTTTAATTCTTATCTTGTTCACCTAGTGTTCCCATTTAGTAATATAAACCTGAAGTTATTAAAGCATGGGTGGCTTTTTCTTTGTTACAAAGAGATAAAAATCACTTATCTTTGACCAGACTTCTTAACCTGCAAGTTGCAAAGAGGGATAGATATAAAATTTACCATGAGAGTGGTTCCTAAAATTAAAATTACCCACATTTACAAATTTTGACTGGTTGTTATTTAGTCACTGAAAGTAAACTACAAACATTTCATAAAATTAAGCAGGTTAGTGTGCCTACTTCATTTATTCTAATTTAAAGACATGTATAGTTGTGTATTGTCTGCACAAGAATGGAGCTCACAGTCCCCTGGGAGACAGGATTTAAGTAGGCCACAGAGAGAAAGCAAACCAGGTATGCAGACTTGGTGGATGAGTGGTGCAAGACAAGGATAGAAGGCACGTTGCTTGCCCGCAATTTAGGCAGTAGAGGGTTTGCTGGCCAAACCCTCTGCAAGGCATTCTATCTCCTGGGCATCAAGGAGGCCCAGAGAAGGCAGGAAGACCACAGAGCCAGCAGAAAAGGCCTGATGATGGCTTTGGTTGAGAAGAATTGTGCTGTGGGCTAATGCTGCTTAGACACTTGCAGGGGTCTGACCAACCTCTACTGGATCACTTAGAAGAGGGTGTATGATGTTGAAAGACTTGAAACACCGATGACCCCAGGAGACATCACTGATGGTGTGCCTGAATGCATCAGAAGATATACTGTTTGAAGGAAGCTTGAAAATGTAAAGACTGCTATATTTACATTTAATACACCCAAGATAATACCCAACATTTTTGTGAAACCATCCAAAACAGAAATATAGAAAACCAGAACCAGAAGCACTGAGATCAAGGCAGGGAACCATAGGATGGTATGCCAATCAATCATAAGGCACCCTCACACAAACACTGGGCTTCATAAAGGTTTGCCTGTTGATCCGAAAGCATGCGTGTGTGCATGGACTTGGCAAATGGCACAGAGGTGGCACTCCAGCTGGTAATTGAACTGGGATCTGGGTGCTGTGAGACAGTATCAACAGTGCCACTCAACAGATATCATACACTCAGTGGCCACTTTACTACGCATGCCTTTCTAGCACCGGGTAGGACTACCTTTTACCTTAAGAACATCCAGAATTCTTAGTGGTATGAATATACATTAGGTCCTGGAAGCATCATTTATGGAGTGTGAAACAAACTGACTTCATGCCATTTCAAAGTTCCTTTAGGTATTTTAGCTACACTTTCATGCTGCAGACATCAGTTTTCACCTTATCCAGTCATGCTGTATTGAACTGAGAGCTAAAGACTGCGTAGCCTCCAACTTAAGTGAGTGTTTGTGGAATTAGTTTGAGATGATGCTTTATCTTCCTGGAAGAATCTATTGCAAGTGGAGTGGAATACAGCAATGGAGCAGGGGCAGATCTATCACTTGGGTATTCTGGGTGTTCACCCAGGAGCCTGTGATGGTAAAGGGCCTTTTCAGCAACTCACTCAAAACAATGAAACAATGAAAGAGTATGATAGAGTAATGAAACAAAAGAGCATCCACAGGTCAAAATTAACAAGTGAGACCCACCCCACCCCGCTTGATGAAACGATAGTTTCTGCGCTGCATTAAATGACTTATTGTAAATTGTTAAAACAATGACAAACTCACTGTTAATAAGCTAAGTCACCCATGTGACTGTGAGGGTCTTAATCCAGCCTTGCCATGGAGGATACATAATGTCAGCAAGAAAACTTAACTGCACTATGGAATTCACATTTATGATTTATTGTTATTAATAGTCCTAATGCTTGCCAAGAATGCATTCTCCACCACATTTTACTACCACTAGTCTGTGTTATTGACATGAGGCAGAATGAATCCATGCTGTTTACACTAAATTCTGAGCCTGCCATTTGTAATTTGCAACAGATTTACAACTTCTCAGACCAGGTGACATTTTTCCAGTCATTCAGTTTTGATAGTCATATACCCACTATCATCTCATCATTCTGTTCTTAGCTGACAGGAGCAGAACCCAGTGTTCTTCTCCTGCTGTAATCCATCCTCTTCAAGGTCCTGTCTAAACTTAGATATTCATTCAGGGTGGCATTCCCTTTCTAAGATGTTCATCCTCCATCATTAGTGGAAATTGAACCGTCGGATTAGTGAAGAACACTATCAGCCATTGGAGGTAAAGGGGTAACTCCATCTACCCCAATGGCCAATTGGGCTACTATCTGAGAGGAGGCTATTAACACAATAACAGGGTGTCTCAGCTTGTTCATGTTACACTTGTCTTTCCCCTTATGGAATTTACAACTTGTCTACTCAGGAACCTGCTCATAAGTAATATCCACACCCCAGCTGCTCATTCTCTCTGACACTGCAGATTTGTGACCAGACTTCCTGTGCGAGGATGTGAAATAGACAGAGGTTGGGCCCCAAGCATTTTTTCACTGGTGTAAAGTCCAAGTTGCTGTGCATTCAGAGATGCTGTAAAAGCTAATCTTAGAAAGTTAATTCTTTAAGTTAAACTTATATTAGTGTTTGCTTAATGTGAATAGAATATAATTTCCTTTCATTGCCATAGACAATGGTACAGTCTTTTACCCCCTGTAAGTTAATAAGAGATAGAACTTTCTTGCTATAACTAAGAGTGTGTTGAGTCAGTTGTTGTTTAGAACAGGTCCTATTACTAGCAGGGAGTGAAAGACCCATTTACAATATGAACATGGGATAAGCATACAGTTTTCTGAATGTTTAGAAATGGTTCAAATGTATAAATAAACTTAAAGAAATTAAATAAGATTTTTAAGCTTTAAACAAACAGAACTTTTCTTTGCTATATCAATTTGCTCTCTATTTTTGTGTGAACTGTTTAGAAATTTTACTAAAGTTTTCAAACAAAGATATTTTGTTTGTGGAATCATTTCAAGGTGTCAAGCTTTGCCAGAATCCTATTAAGCAGTGATTCTCAACCTGTGGGGCGAAGTAACAAAAAGGGGGGCCCGAAGATGTGAAAAAAAGAAAACAAGAATCGAAAATATGAAAAATACATCTATTGAAACCAAAACAAATTAACTTAAACTACATTCTGGTACTAGAAATATAAATATTGAGTTAGATAAATGTCAATAAAAGTTAAGTGGGTATAATAGAACTTGTAGCGGTGTATCTGCAGCAAAAAAGATGTCTTTAATTTGTTGTGTTTGTGAATTAAACCCTAACCCTAACCCTAAAAGGAATAAATTTTATTAGGGTTTCAAAAAAACATTAGGGGGGCACGATTAAAACTGTTATGAAAACTCGGGTTGCAAATACTTAAAGGTTGAGAAACGCTGCCATTAAGCATATTGAAGCTGCAGAACTTGGGTAATTTTTGCGTAAACGCAGATACAGATGCCTTTCTGTACTCTGCAGCTGTAAAGGGCTTGTATTTCAATAGTGATAGCATTTCTGTTACCTTGAATGAGTCTGGCCATTCTCCTGTGACCTCTCTCATTACCAATTTTCACTCATAGAACTGCTGCTCACTAGATGTTTTTTGTTTAATACACCTTGCCCTGTAGCCTTTACAGACTATAATGCATGAATATCCCAGGCTTGCAATGTTTCTGAGAAGCTAAAATGATCATTTCTAGCACCAATAATCATTGTCAAACTCGCTTAGCCTATATTTCTCATCTTGTTTGAGCAATGTAATGAACAATTAAATCTCTTGGCCATGACTATATGCTTGAATTGCAGCCTCATGATTGGTTGTTAGGAGGAGCTACCAAGTGAACTTAATGAAGTGGCCATTGAATGTACATAACACATGAAATATTCTCAAGAATAGACCCTTGAGGGACATCACATGTAATAAGACTTAGTGAAGACACATAATCATCAGCAGGAAT
Source organism: Polypterus bichir lapradei (assembly GCA_026402145.1). Lineage (NCBI taxonomy): Eukaryota > Metazoa > Chordata > Cladistia > Polypteriformes > Polypteridae > Polypterus > Polypterus bichir. Next base: position 43,464,111 of record JANRMT010062814.1, read on the forward strand.
GAGAAGGGAATATAAAACACATTCTGGAATAATCTGTTTAAGTATGTCCTGATGATATTGGATAAATCATCAAAATTTTCATGAGCGATTTAGTATTCACATAATGTTCAATCTGAAATGACTAGGGTTAAATGTTGGCCATGGTCAATTTACCTCTCAGAGAATGACCTTTTATACTGGGCTATCAATTGTCTGTTCATTAAGAGTGTTCAGACATTTCAACAGAACAGCCTGCCCAACACTCTGCAAAGATCACTTAACGCACTTTTATTTCAGTTCTTGTCTCAGTATTTGAGAGCGGTTATCCTCCATGGAAATGTAAAAAAAAAAAAAAAAAAAGCTGTATGCCGTAGTGTTATTTAACTCAAACCATCCCTTTTCAGGGTGGGTTCTTCTGTGTAGACCCAGAAGCAGATAACATTTCGGAGTCTAATTTTGCGTGTAACATTGATATTTGTGTTAAAGAATCATTGACATTGCTTTCACTGTAAGGTGACTAATCAAGATTTGCTGAATAGCCTAAGATGCCCCTGGAGCAAAAATCACACAATTGAGGTCCTCCATCTTTGTCTGCAGTAATGCACACCATAACTGGGGCGGAATCAATGGATAAGCAGACCGAATAGTTAATGGGAGGAAATGTTGTAAAGTGGGGGCTGCACATCCATTTGTCCATTTTCTAATCTGCATCTCCAGTTCAAAGTCGAGGGGAGGAGTGTTAAAGTGAGATAAAGGTCCATGGCGGTGTGTGTTTTTAAAATTAAAAACATTGCGACCAGGCGCCAGTTGAGTGTAGGTGCATACGGTAGTATGGACAAGTGGCCCTGGGATGTTGATGTGGGAATTGGCGGAACTCATTTTCATATGCAGACACTAATTTCCTTATTAGTGCTCTGGGGTTTGTAATGAAGGCACCTGTGCCCACTGAAATACAAAAGGAGAGATCAAGAGAGAAAGAGATGTAAAAAGGGTCAGAGAATAAAGGAAAGAAAGAAAACCAGAAGGGGGATTGTGGTTGAGATAGGGCTGTGTAGGCAAGTGGTTGGGAAGTGGCCCAGGGTGGAGTGACAGGAGAGGGCTCATGGGGCAGAGTCACTCCAGCTTAACGCTCAAGGAGTAGAAGCGACTGACGGCTCTGTGCAACTCCTGCTGAATGTCGATTGATGGTGGAAGGAACTTGAGCTACTCTGAAGGATGATTGCAGTTGCTGGTGGACGTCACCAACAGAAGAGACCTTAAGGGTGAGCAGAGAAGACATCAGTTTGATTGGATGCACCACAACTCATAATGGTTTTTAATGGACAGGTGCTGACTAAATTTTGACCTGCAGATATTTTAATCTCTTATGGGATTATTTATTTATTAACTTTTTAACCTCCACCATGAACACTGTTTTTATTATGGATTTCTTATTTAGGGAGGTAACTTTATTTTCAACACTGTTATTGTGACTACTGACTTCTGCTGTAGCAGCTCTTGACTTAATTGAATTGACAGTATCGAGAGTCTCAGACTGGTGCATTTATCTTCATTCACATCTTAAACTTGAATTCTTTATCTATCCATCCATTATCCAACCCACTATATCCTAACTACAGGATCACAGGGGTCTGCTGGAGCCAATCACAGCCAACACAGGGCGCAAGGCAGGAAACAAACCCCAGGCAGGGCACCAGCCCACCGCAGGGTGCGCACACACACACCCACACACCAAGCACACACTAGGGACAATTTAGGACCGCCAATGCACCTAACCTACATGTCTTTGGACTCTGGGAGGAAACCCACACAGACACGGGGAGAACATGCAAAATCCACGCAGGGAGGACCCAGGAAGCGAAACCGAGTCCCCTAAGTGCGAGGCAGCAGCGCTACCACTGCGCCAATGTGCCACCCTGAATTCTTTATTAATGTTGTTATACTGAGCACCGTGAACACTATAAACAAAAAATATAAACATACATTTTTTAACATTTTACAAAGAAACAGAATAAATTAATAAATAAAACAACATAATCAATTTCGTACCTTGCTCCGCTTACCAAGGGTACAACAATTTTAAAGATTGCCATTTCGAGATAGCGTTTGTTCTCACAATTTCTTCACACTTCCGGTATTCTATGTTGTTACGTCCCCTACGTGCTGAATGATTTCGTGGTCATTTACATTTGCTCCTACCCTTGTTGTGTGTTTGGCTTCACAACATAATTAATCTTCAGTTTATGTCTATCAAAGTCCTGGGTTCAACAGGAGTATGCTGAAATTGGGCGAACCCGGCATCACAAAGAGGAGCCTAAACTTAGCATTAGAAGGTAAAGAAAGAATGAACCTCAGACTGAGAATTAATCAATGACATGGCCCACTCACAAACACACCACCAGCACTCACACATACTGGGACAATTGTGGCTCATTCATTACTAATCTATATCTATATTTCAGTTGGCATACGTGTGGGAGAATGTAATTCAAAAGCACCTGTAAAGGCCACTTTTATATGTATTGAAGTAGACCAGGTTGCCATATGGACAGTGGTTTTGAAAATTATTTTTTTTAACCACAAACTTTCATCTGTCCATCCATCCATATTTGGACCTGCATTTTTTATTGCAAGAATTTTGTGCAGGTGGAGGCTATTGAAGCACAAATGAACACAAAGCAGTAGATATTCCAGGATGGGATACAGTGCACACTTACTCACACAGTCAGTTATTGTAAGCCAAACTGCAATTGGTAATCCAGAAACTTTAATGAAAGGTAGGAACCAATCATAGATGGATGGCACCACATTGTTTCTGGGCACACTGCTGCACACACTCACACTAACTCATTAGGTGCCAATTAACAATACCAACATTTTATTTTGGCAAGTAAGAGGAGACTGGAATCACTGGAGAAAACCCTAAAGGTGAAAGTGCAAAGGGAACATACATTGGCTTGTCCAGAAATTGATCTTAGGTGAGTGAGGACACTAAATATCATTAGAACAATGGAGACAAGAACAGGCCATGTAGCCCAACAAAGACCAACAAAGCTCACTTGTCCTATCCACTCAATGCTTCTAGAATAACAGTGTCTAGTTGTCAAAGTCCCTAAAGTCCTACTGTCTACCACGCTACTTGATAACTTATTCCATGTGTCTGAGGTTCTCTGTGTAAAGAAAAACCTCTTAATGTTTGTGTGAAATTTACCCTTAATAAGTTTCTAACTGCATCCTCATGTTCTTGATGAACACATGTTAAAACAACAGCCTTGATCCACTGCACTAACTCCATTCATAATTTTAAACTTCATTCAAGTCTTCACTTAATTTTATTTTGCTTAAACTGTATAGGCTCAGCTCTTTTAATGTTTCTTCATAATTCATCCCCTGTAGCCCTGGAATCAGCCTAGTTGCTCTTCTTTGGACCTTTTCTAGTTCTGCTATGTTCTTTTTGTAGCCTGGAGACCAAAACAGCACACAGTACTCAAGATGAGGCCTCACCAGTGCATTATAAAGGTTGAGCAGAACCTCCTTGGACTTGTACTCCACACATCGTGCTAACATTCTGTTAGCCTTCTTAATGGCTTCTGAACACCGTAAAAATTGTCCAGTGAAGGATACAAAGGAAAAACAGCCACTATTTCTGAAAATAAACCAAAAAATGACCCTTTGGACCTTACTAAACACAATACTCTGGCACAAAAAATGGCCCTGGTTTCCAACACACCTTTCTACCTCCAAATTATCACCTTCCCTTTCAGGGAAAACGTATGTCTTTATCATCCTCCTGACTACAAGCTCCATTTGATGTGGGAGCAGAAATCCTTTTAATTAGAGATCTAAGAACCCTGTCCAGTCAACCAGCAAGTGGTTCAAGGTCATCTCTGATCCCTTGAGAGACATGCATTTGTCTCTTTAAAGGGCCAGAGGCTCATACTTGTGGACAAAGCCCAGATGCTACCTTCTCCCTCTCCTGAATAACTGCAGACCTTCTATCCTCCTATGGCAGCCTTTGTCTGTCCAGGTAGTGGTCTGGCTCCACTCCTGGACTGTTCCCCGACCTTAAACCTGGGCAGTGGTCCAGGTGCAGAACTAGATGGGTCCTGAGCCTTTCATTCAGTAGTGATCCACACATTCTCCTGGACCAGCCAGGAAATTCCATGCAGCCTGGTAGCCCTTCACAATAGTCATCAATTTTATCAACCGGCTTAATCCTAATTTAGGGTCCCTTGGATTTGAGCCTGGCCTGAATTTAGAAACTCAGAAGTATTGTAAGTTTGATTCTGTTTCCTACTCTCTTCAGTCAGTCATCCAGCTCTGGAATTGAATTTAGATCCCTGGAGTGAATAGGGAATATCCCAAAGACTGCACCATACTTTGTAATTTTTCAAAAGAATTAAGTATTATGAATGGATGCTTCTTTTAAACTTTTTTCAAGCCCATTCTTCAGACAATGGTCAGTCTAGTAATCAAATAAAGGTACTGTATCACTATGCCAAACGGCCATGCAGATAATTACTGTAAATGGATTCTTTCATTTCCCTACACAGTTTACAGTCAAACAGTTACCTGGGTCTAGAATTAAACTTCTTGGAGCTAACATTTGTGGTTAAAATAAACCACCTACACCATTAAACTTGCTAATTTATACTTAAAGTATACCTGTCTATGTAAAATTAACAAATACACACAATTATAAAATTAACTAATTTCAATCTGATGCTAAGACTTAAACACTAGCAACATGTTAAAGAAATTATGGATAAATAAAGAAAGAAAGAAACAAGGATAAAAAGGTGAGAAGAAGGAATACTGCACTACTTTAAAAAAGAGACACAAAAACACAGAAACAGTTTACAGCGCTTTGCTAAAAATAACAGCAGTCATGTTTGCTCTGGCAGGCCAAAGAAATGTGCCTTGTTTGTATGTCTGCCTATCTCTTATTTTGAAACTATGAAAGTCAGCACACAATGGCAGTACAAAGTGCCAGGCACATTCTGGCGGAAAGGCAGCACTGGCAGCTTTGTCTTCATTTGTTTAGTAATCATAAAGAGAAAAGAAGAAAGTCATCGTTCATAGTGACTGTGTTAGAGTCAAGCACTGGAACAAAATACTGGGAACAGAGGCTGTGGTGTCTGATAGTTTCATCTGGAGGTACACCATGTATCCTGTCCATCACCACATCCCAATGGTGCTCCATTGCATTGAGATCTGGTGACTGTGGAGGTCCCTTTACTACAGTGAATTTAATGTCATGTTCAAGAAACCAGTTTGAGATGATTTGAGCTTTATGATGTAGCGCGTTACCCTGCTGGAAGTAGCCATCACAAGATGGGTACACTATAGTCATAAAGGGATGGACATGGTCAGCAACAACACTCAGGTAGGCTGTGGCTTTTAAACAATGCTCAGTTGGTACTAAAGGGCCTAAAGTCTGCCAAGGAAATATCCCCCACATCATTACACCACTACCACCAGCCTGAACCATTGAGATCCATGCTATCATGTTGTGGATGACAAATTCTGAACCCACCATCCGAATGTCACAGCAGAAATCGAGACTCATCAGACCAGGCAATGTTTTTCAGTCTTCTACTGTCCAATTTTGGTGAGCCTGTGTGAATTGCAGCCTCAGTTGCCTGTTCTTAGCTGACAGGAGTGGCACCCAGTGTGGTCTGCTGCTGCTGTAGCCCATCTGCTTCAAGGTTCAATGTGCTGTGCATTCAGAGATGCTTTTCTGCATAACTTGGTTGCAATGGGTGATTATTTGAGTTACTGTTGCCTTTCTATCATCTCGAAACAGTCGGGCCATTCTCCTCTAACCTCTGGCATCAACAAGGCATTTTTGCCCAGAGATCTGTCGCTTACTGGATATTTTCCCTTTTTTTTGGACCATTCTCTGTAAACCCTGGAGATGGTTGTGTGTGAAAATCCCAGAAGATCAGCAGTTTCTGAAATACTCCGACTAGCCCACCTGACACCAACAACCAGGCCACATTTAAAGTCACTTAAATCACCTTTCTTCCAAATTTATATATATAAATGTTAATTAAAGCTGGTTGTCCGCTGCTGCTGCAACTGCAGATTCGCACAATTCCTGCATAACGTGCCAACTGGTTGATGTGGGGAACATTTAAAACAGGCCACTGACCTGGCCAGGTGCTCATTTCTGGCTCCTTGCTTGTGCAGGAAGGCTTTCTTTTTTTTTTCATCTCAGAAGGTAGCGAATGCTGGATGACATGATCATTCCTGCCTGCATGCTGTGTGTGTTTGAATGACAGTTCCTGTTTGAATAAATGCTTTGAGGATGTTCCTGTCTTGAACCTTTATGGAACCTGGACCTGTGACTCCACACATTAATATATATATTTCTAATATGGACCACACCACAAGGAACAGTCTTGTCTCCTTTTCTCTTTACTCTGTACACCTCAGACTATGTATAACATCAGGTCAGGCTAGTTTTAGGAATTCTCAGATGATTCTGCGCCTATAGGGTGTTTCCATAAGAGGGGGTAAGACCGAGTATAGGAGGCAGGTGGAGAACTTTTTTTTCTTGTTGCAAACCAATGAAATGGTTATCGATTTTTGCCAAACCAAAAAGCCTCTATGTCCAGTCACTATTCAAGGAGTGGATGTTAAGGTGGTGCATTCCTACAAGTACTTGAGGGTCCACATCAGTGACAGGTTGGACTGGTCTCATAACACAAAGGAACCATTTAAGAAAGGGCAGAGCAGGATCTTAGCTCTTAGCAGACTGCATCTATTTAATGAGGAAAGTGACATCTTTCACATCTTCTACAACTCTAAGATGGCCAGAATGATTTTCTACACTGTAGAGGGTTGGGCTGGAAACATCACTTCAAGAGAGATCCATCAAATAAACAGGTTAACTAAAAGGGCAGGCTCAGTTGGGGGAAGCACTCTGGACTCCCTGGAGGTCATAGCAAAAGGACAGAATTAAAACAAAACTGAGTGATATTATGAACAATGCTGTCCCTATGAAACACTAACACTGAGGACTTTCAGCCAGCAAATTAGTGAGCAAACACTTCTGGGGTTCCTTTACATCAACAGCAATATGCTTGCATAATGCCTCAGCATGATTGGGGCTGCCAGCCAGACGTTTTCTTTCTTTTTAGTCATTCTGGTGTGTGTTCAGACCATATTGTGTATGTATATATATATCAATCAATCTCTTTAAGTCTTTACTTTTCTCTATCTATCTATCTATCTATCTATCTATCTATCTATCTATCTATCTATCTAT
>JANRMT010062814.1:43481672-43518213 GCA_026402145.1 Polypterus bichir lapradei
ACACACACACACACACATACGTTTTCTATTCACTTGTGTGTGTTCTCACATATTATGCAGGCAAATCAAAACAAAACCACAAATGTGGAAGGAACAGTTTAGTGTGATTTGGTCTTTCGAGAAGAAACCACTGCCTTTTGCGGAAGACTACAGTATAAGGGGAGAATCTCATTATATTTTGTTTTGTTCAAAATTGACACGTATAAGCTATTTTATGATGTGTGTGTAATTGAAAGACACGGATCAGTACTCAACAACTGTCTTGACCTGAAAAATGTGCGTATTCGGTAAGTTTCAAGGCTTTTATCTTCAAGCTATACCTGTGCCCCATTGATTCCAATGTAAAACGGCAGTGCAGGCAAGATATTTTTTTAAATTTAGGATTTGCATGTGCTTTGTGACATGAGGGGGGCATATTGAGCCTCTTTAAGATTAGGAAAATACTGCAAGAGTTCCTTTATGAATTTAATCATAAATGTTCATATGATTTTTACTTACTGATTAATATTTTTTGAAAATGTTCAGTTCTCTGCAGTGGGCTGGTACCCTGCCCAGGGTTTGTTTCCTACCTTGCGTCCTGTGTTGGCTGGGATTGGCTCCAGCAGACCACCATGACCCTGTAGTTAGGATATAGCAGGTTGGATAATGGATAGATGGATGAATGTTCAGTTCTTTTCAAATGAGGTTAGATTATCTCTTAAGATTTATGTGAGGTATGTGTGTTGAGAGAATTGAGCATGACATAGCGGCTTACCTTCTCTGTACTTCGGTCATCTGCCATGAAGACACTGACCAATCAGGGACTTGTGACAATGATCAAGCTACCACCGTTAAACATCCAAACCAACCATATAAATGGCACCTTTTCACTAAGATATTGTTGTGATTGTGGGTTCTACAAAATTTAACAAACTAAAAAAACTTTAATACTTCAAATAGGCCTCAGACACTACATCCTCTTTGCTCACTGTTTATTTTATTGGTCATATTGCACATTGCCCTGTGAGTATTATCTGCAGGCTTCCTTATGACGTGCTAGGATAGCTCTTCTTGTCTTTGTTACTTTTCTCTCTCCATTCTATCTCCAAGGCCATCAGATTGGTGCAGGACAATTCTACTCTTTTCCTAACACTTCCACTCCGACTGGGCAGTGTTTCTTGATTGCCAGTTTTATACATCATACCTCTCTTTACACATTGGTTGTTCCTTTCTTATTTGCAAGTTACTTTGTCCTTACTGATCGATTGCTGTAGTCTCTCCTGAATTTTGAACATTTTTTATTATTATTTTTCTGGCTATGATTTATGATCTGCCTTCTTGATAGTCTCTTTTAATCAGTGCATTTAATAACATTGTACAATCCATTTATACTTTTATTATTGTGTAAGGTGCTCCAGGCTCACAGTTCATACCTTCTCTGTGTTTGGACAGCCTCTTGTCCCTGCCTGCTGATAATAATATTTATTTACCCAATGATAAATTATAATGATAGTATGCTCTAGTGTTCATTTTGTCACTACATTTTATTTGTAAATTAATTCATGACAGGGTCATGTAGATGTATCAATTCCATATCAGTGGGCAGTGGTGTAACTAGAATTTGATGGTCTGTGGTCCAAAAAAAAAATAAATTAGGCCACCCCTCACCTGAAATTAAATTAAATCCAATTAAAAAATGATAACCATCAATGAGATACGTCAAGCATATAAAGTACATAAAAGGTCAATAGTCATAATAAGCTTTATGGAGTTGTAGCAATAATAACATCATTAACCTTTTTATTTTGATGTCAAGTAGGCAAGCACCTATTCTTTTATGTGAGAGTGTTACTAGATAAGTATGCCAAACACCTCCATATCAATCAGATACTACATACAGTATGTCAGATGTAGTCTCTAGAGAGTTCTATTGAGCCAAACTCAAATGTTGCCTGACAAGAAAAAATAATTATAAAGAAAAACCTATTCATTTACTACCGAGTTTTACTTTGTCCTTAAGCATATTCCCAGAACCTTCATGTAAATCAGATACTACATACGTTCTGTGTGCTAGCCATGTCCACAGACCTCCAGGTAACTTAATGAATTGAACTCCATAGCTAAATTAAAAAAAACTCATATCATGCAGACACCCGGTCATATCATGTAGCGCGGCAGTTCCCATTCTGCTGAGGATTTTCATTTCATTCAGTGTTCCCCCTTGATGAGTCTTGTGCACTGACACTCAATTTTTCACAATGAAAAGTCCCTTTGTCGTCAAGGGAGTGCACCGTGAATTTTCTGATAGTAAATCTGCCCTGGAGCTAACTTACTACTGCTCGGGGTGCATTATTCATGTTGCATCATATGTGTATATTCAAGTAAAGTGAGCTCTGTGCAAGTGAATGCATTATACGGAACAAATGCATGCAGTGAAGTGAAAATTCATACATTTAATGAATTTGCCTGCTGGGAAAAATAAGTAGTAGTCGGTAGTAATAATACCACAAATATACATTCTGGAAGAAGACATTGTTTTTCCAAAATAACATCTTTCCTACTTCAGGTTCATGACCCCTACCCTGAATAATTATTTTGGGATAGCCCACAAAATGTATGACTCTAGAATTAGCACACCTTATGCGTGCTACTCACCATTTCCCACATTAAAATCTTGCTCTGCTGTGGTGAGATTTTTAGAAAATAGACATGTGGGTATGACCATCATGGTACCAGATGTGAGTCAGTCATTTTCTAACCCACTTAGTCCCGAACAGGGGTCTGCTGGAACCTATTCCAGCTAGCATAGGATGCAAGTTTTACATGATTTCCGGGCATCCAGATTCCATACAAATGTATGAAAATATGTCAGAAATAACAGAATGGCAGTTTTTTTATGAAGTGTCAATGGCTATCTGAAGTTTCAAACATGCTTCCAATTACCTGCTTCTTTCCAGTTCACCATTGCCATTTCTTTAGTTTACTCAATTTTTTAACTTTTTCGGGAGAGTTCATATATCAAAATATGACAGATGACATGTAAAATTCGCATTTCTCCAACAAAACAAATAGATTATTCTCCCTCAGCATTTCTAGAACTTATCATACAGGCAAGATGTGTTTTTTTTACAAATCACAAGAAGCACGAAAGATCTAAAAATACTCAAAATGACCACTTGAGGGGGATATCACAGTCAAACCCTGGCTAGTAACAAAGGCAAACAGGATTTTTATAGTATAAAAGTTTTATTTTTTACAAAACTTTTCTGTAATAGAATAAAGCTCAAATGACAAAAAAGAGTTGCCAGAAAAGTCAATCTAAGGTGAACAAAGTCCCAATCCAAACTCCAATTTGACAATGTCACAAAATCCGTAATGGACTGTGGTTTGCTCCCTGCTTTATAAGGCTGAGGGTAGTCCCTTGTGGTGACAGGGAGATGGCCAAGCCTCTTGGGAACCACTCACAAAACACATGGTTCATAAGACAAGGTGCTTAAACATACGAAATGTATAAAATTGACAATCTTAGCATGGACAAAGGAATCAAACATAACCAAGATAGACATTAAAATGACATTTAAACCCCAACTGGTTGATATAAAACACACCAAAATCAATATTTATTAATTATATGCAGAAACAAATACCTGAAAACATGTAATTCACGCATAATTAAAAATGTTGGAGTTCTTAGCTAAGCCATTAGGCATCACAAGATATTCATATTGACCATTTGCAGCAGTGAAGGCAGTTTGCCATTGATTTTTTAAATTAGACATGTATATAAACTCTACAAATCAAACCTAGTAAAGTGTCATTCAAAAGGGACACAATTAGTGAAAGAGGGTAATTATTACAATTGGATTCATCATTTACTTTTTTCAAGTTCTAGCACTGAAATTGGGGGAATTCTTACCTCTACAATGCAAAATTTAACAGCAGTTTTTTTCAATTTGAAGTTCTCACTTTTTTAGTATTATATATTTTGCACCATTTTCACCATCATCTTGGTAAGTTTAGATCGCTTCTATTTTGTACTCCCGTCATTAGGGCAGCATCAGCATTGTCAGAGCATGTTCTCTTGGAGGTCCTGACCTTTGGAATACAATGCGATGAGTTAAAAGCTCATTCTTTGGATCACTTTCTTATCTGAGTTGAAAGATTCAAAACCCATTTCAAAACTCTTTCGTCTAAGAATTTCCTGATTTTGGTGTTACGCCTGAGTGTGGTAATGCACACAGGCATTACCAAACTTAAGTTAAAGAAGCCTTAAACTTAAAGTACCTTTATATATAAGGTTAAAAGTATGGCAGCGTAAAGGAAGTGCACTTACCATTTGTGTGGTGAAGGCACTGCCGCGGGAATGCAGAGCTGTCTAGTGGGTGAGCGCTGTGAGGCACAGTGTGTCTGGGCACACGTGGAGCCAGTATAATGGCCAGTATGGGCTCCACCGCACGTGTTCAGTTTTAAGGCAGTTTAAGGTGCAGCACGCCTAAAAGAAAAGGCCAGCATTTGTTTGTGTTAACAGGGTTGAGTCAGAGAGGGGGAGTCCCATATTGTAAATAAATTAATTTACTTTTTTGGTTTGGCTTACACACGTGTGACCGGCAGGGTTTTGAGTTTAGGTGTGTGAGATTGACGGGGTGGCAGATTGGCTGGACAGTCTTGCTGGTTATATTTAAGGAGTTGCCGGCCAAAAGGCAAGGTAGAAGTAAGCAATGCTGTGCAATTGGAGGAGCTGTTGTGATTTTGGCGGTTTTGTATATATTGTTTTGTATACATAGTTATATATCTCCTAATAATAATTTTTGGTGGCGGTATATGTACTTATTTGATGCTGTGATAATTTTGATTTTGGATTTGGTGCAATTGTTTTGTTTTTTTTTTTGTATATGCACACACTTCACCATTCAATTTTTTTCGGTGTCTCATCTCTCCGCTGATCCTCTTTGGTTCATAAACTATCAGATGTCCAGAGTGTAGGGTGGAGCCACTTTCCCACTACATGAGATATCACAGTTTGGTGGCAGTGGTGGGATAGATCAATGCGGATAGAGAGAGAGAGAGAGAGAGAGAGAACATTATTTTTGGTTTAAACACAGACAAAGACTGTGGATACAGTATGTTTCCAAACAAGCAGCTTGTAGTGGGAACTTATGATCATGGATGTATAGTTGACTCCAGTACAGCTCAGGCTATGCAGGATAGCACCAGCACGGGGACATCACAGTTGTAGAGACACTCTTGCGTCAGTTCACTGCTGTCCAGGAGGACAAGGATCGCGGTTTGAGCAGCGTATCAAGAGCTTCCAACACCAATTCACCCAGCTGCAAGGCCAAGTGGATTTGGTGCAACAGTCACGGTCACAAGACTCAGAAGAACCTGCAGAGAGGAGCAGAAGTTCACCAATGAGAATCATGGATTATCCTCACCTGATGTTATTTGCCGAGCCTGAGCTGGTAACTTCGTACCTCCACCCATTCTTTCAAGTGATACTTTTGACATCCCAAGTGATGCTGCCGCCGCTCAGCTTGATGACCTGAGTTTGCGTATTTGTTTCGACAAGGCTGCAAGGGGTCTCCAGGCTAAGACTGGAGAAAAGTTTGTCATAGAGCATGACATACTTTACCACCAAGACAAGAGTTGACAGTGACTGGTGTTGCCAAAGGATCTAAGGGATAAAGTGCTTTTCCTTAGCTATAGTAGCCCTTGGTCTGGACATATGGGGCAAATAAAGACATCAATAAGGCTAGCTGGACATTTTTATTGGCCAGGTTGGACAAAGGATGTGGCAAAATACATTAAAAAATGTGCCAAGTGTCAAAAAGTAGGACCTGTAAAAAGGGTAGATAAGGTGCCCTTAATACTACTGCCAGTAGTGGAAGAGCTGTTCTCCAGGATTGCAGTCGACCTGGTCAGGCCTTTAGAGTGGAGCCGCACTGGTTATAAATACATTTTGGTAGTGTGTGATTACGCAACACGGTTCCTTAAAGCTTTTCCCTTCAAGAAGACCAATGCCAGCAGTATAGTTAGGACACATATGCAACTGTTCTCTAGGGTATCGATTTCCAGAGAGCTTTAAACTGATCAGGGGTCCAATCTGACTTCCAAACTGATGAAACAAGTGAACAGTTTGTTAGAGCGTGGTCCTTAATCCCCTGATTCCTATCATCTGCAGACTGATGGGGTTGTAGAAATGTTGTGCAAGTTTGTGAAGGGTCTGACAGGGTCTGATTGGAACCAATGGTTACCCTACCTGCTTTTTGCATATCGAGAGGTTCCGCAGTCATCCACAGGATTCTCGCCATTCAAACTACTGTATGGTCGACATGTGCGTGGTGCACTCATTGTCCTAAGAGAGACTCTAGAAGGAGACAAAGACAGAGCAGAATCAAAGAATGTGCTAACTTTTGTGCTCAGGAGAAGTTTGCTTACCTATCCCAGTTGATGTGAGAGAGAATATGGAGAAAGCACAAACTAAACAAAAGACATGGTATGACAAAGCCACAAGAAAACGTAACCTCACTGTGGGACAAAAGGTACTTTTGTTGCTACCTACTGCTGAAAGCAGCTTACTAGCTAAATTGAAGGGGCCTTATACGGTGACAGCACAGAAGGGTCCTGTCACTTATGAGATTGAGATGCCTGACCATTCACGGAAGCCAAAACAGACATTTCACAAAAATATGTTGGTTTCATGCATGGCATGAAAATACTAACCCTTCCTTCCGGTTTCTCATTCGTAGTGGAGGATGAGGCAGAGGAACAGTATTTGCCCTCCGGAGCAGATGCTGGAGTGTTGCCCTCATTGGAACACCTGAGTAACACACAAAGAGAGGATATGCAGCAGATCATTCTAGATAGTTTGTTTGGAGCTCTGCTTGGTACGACTGATCTTATACAGCATTGTAAAAGACTTACCACCCCAGGTCCGGTGAGAACTGCATATTACTGCATCCCCACATGTTTGCAGGTCTTCAAAGAAGAACTGGAGCAAATGAAACAACTTGGAATAGTTGAACCGTCGGTGAGTGAATGGAGCAGTCCTGTGGTACTTGTACCAAAGAAAAAAGGACAAATGCGTTTTTGTGTAGACTATTCAAAAGTTAATGCAATATCTGCGTTTGATGCTTACCGCATTTATTTGTCACTTCAACCTTACAGATTTCAGGTGCGCTATGTGTCGGGAAAGAAAAATCTCGTGGCAGATTATTTGTCCCGACCATGAGACCTGTAATCTTAAGGGGGAGGGTGTGTGGTAATGTGCGTGCAACCAGGAGGGGTTTGAGTTTAAATACAAAGTTGCTTGGGGCATGGCGTAAATGTACTAGTGTTTACCTGGATAGGTGCGTGGGGTAGATGGGGTGGCAGACTGGCTGGACATCTTGCCAGTTATATTTAAGGAGTTGCCGGCCAACACGGGATATCACACTGAGTTTCTGATTCTGACTCCTGTCTTGAGTGTTCTTCTGGTTTTGACTTTTTGTTTTTCTGTCTTTGAATTTGCCTTGTTTCTAGTTTGCCTCAATAAATTTTGATAGCTCCCTAGCATAACAATAATTATCGTTCTTTATTGTTATCTTATTTAACCCTCAATCCATGGACATAACCTGTTTTTTTGTTCAATACAGAAAAAAATAACTGCCATTGCTAGAAGGTCTAATGAAGCCATTTTGGAGATTTTCTCTACTGGTTCCTCACTGCTTTTTAGTCTCGATAATGCATACACTTCCCATTTAGGTAAAAGGAGTCTGTTGCACATTTAGAACCTTTATGAGGCAGCAACTCAAGGAACTTCTGCTTACTAAAAAAACATGTTTAATGCCTTTATGTGAGAAAGCTGTGCTTTGTATATTTAAGCAGTTCTTTAAAGAAAAAGATCCACAGGATTCAATTTCTTTTGTGTAGCAATTGGTCTATGAAGTTTCACCAAGGGAAACCCAAGAATCCATCTATAGGTAGAACTTTGTATAATAAAAAAAATTGTTATTCTAAAAAGAAATAAAACAAAAAGACTAAAAAATCAGCCAATAAGGATAAATTGGAGTATCATTAAAAAAGTAAAACTGAAAAGATCAATGTAAAAATAATAAAGCCATACAGTTCTGATGTAGAGGAATACCAGAAACAACAGCAAGAGAACAAAAAAGCATTTGAAACATCAAAACAGAAACCAAAATTAAGAATTGATAGAATAGCCAAAACAAACAGCAAGGAATTTTTTCAGTATTGCCCCAGTAAAAATTATCATAAAAGAGAAGTTCAGAAACTTTAGGGACACGAACAGAGAAATCATTGTAAATGAGAAGGAAATAGGAAATGAACTGCACATTATTTCACCCAAGTATTTATAAAGGAAAAAACATGCCTCATGCAGAAGTAAAAACAAGCTCTGAGTTCATAGACTTTAAAATAAAAGAGTCAGATGTTCTTCAAGCCCTTAATATGTTGAAGATCAATAAAACCCATGGACCCAATCAGATCATACCAACTGTATTGAAAGAAATGAAAGATGTCACATATGAACCCTTATTAGGCATATTTCAGCAGTCAATCTACCTGAGGACTGGAAAGTTGCAAATCTGACTCTAATCTTCAAGAAGAGAGACAAAATGATCCTAGTAATTTCAGACCAATTAGTCTTACTTCTTTGCCATACAAAATTATGAAAACTATAATTAGAAATACAGGGTAATTCAAAATGATTGATCTGATTTCAGAGTGCCATATTTTTGCAACCATGAGGCTGCTAAGAACCAATCACATGCCAAATGAAAGAGTGGGTCATCAATTTTCTGACTGTCACCAGAAGATGGCTCCCTTCAGTCTGCGAGGTGGTGGTGACACCCGATATACTCAATCTAGCATGGGATGAATTTGACTATCGCGTTGATGTTGTCCGTACAGCTGGAGGAGGTCATATTAAGCCCTTGTAAAATTACATAATAAACTTTATGCTCCCCTAAACCATTTACAATTTGCTGCATTGTTCTTAAATCATGAATCTTTTTGAATTACCCTGTATATTACAATATTGCCTAAATGAAAATAATATTCTAAATAACAACCAGCATGGGTTTATGAGAGGAAGGTCCTACCAAACAAATCTTTTACATTTTTGAAAAAGCAACCAGAATAGTTAATTTACCTTGACTTTCAAAAAGCTTGTGATAGATCCCACACCAAAGATTAGTTCTTAGCATCAGAGGTTAACTGGCAGGACACAAAGGGTTAAAATAAGAGGAGAACGCTCCGCATAGAGCAAGGTCACCAGTAAACCCCCTCAGAGGTTTTTCCTTCGACCGTTATATTTTCTGATTTATATTAATGACATTGGCTCTGGTATAGTTAGTAAACTTGTCAAATTCACAGATGACACTAAAATTGCAGGAACAGCAAACACTGAGGAGGCAGCAAAAATAATTCAAAATGACTCTGACAACCTTCAGAACTGGGCGAACACTTGGAAAATGTAGTTTAACATAGAAAAGTGCTACACACTTGGACAAAAATAACATCAATTATAAATACAAAATGGGAGACACTCATACAGGAAGTAACCTTTGAAAAGGATTTAAGGGTATAGGTTGATGCAACATTTTCATCAGTTAATTAATGCGCAGAAGCAATTAAAAAGGCAAATAAAATTTTACATCATGTCATAAAAACTGTTGAATTTAAGTCAAGTGACGTTATGCTGAAATTATACAATGCATTCATAAGACCGCATCAGGAGTACTGTTTGCAGTTCTGATCATCCCAGTACAAAAAAGACATAGCAGATCTTGAAGCTGTGCAGCCAAGTACATCCCAGAACTTAAAGACATGTCTTACTCAGACAGACTTTTATTACAATTGTAAGGGCTCGAGCAGAGGAGACTGCGTGGGAAACCTAATCCAGGTATTTAAAATCCTCAAAGGCATTGATGACGTAGATCCAGCAATCCAGGACATCAGTGGAAATTAAGGGAATGTCCATTTAAAACTGAAGCCAGGAAGCTGTTCCTTTCGCAAAGATTTGTGGAACTCTGGTACATGTAGTTGAAGTTGAAGTGTTTACAACCTTTAAGAAGAATGTGGATGAGATATTGGGGCATCTTAGCTGTTAGCTAATGAAACGGATTTGATGGACTGAATGGTCTCATCTCTCAGTCTTCTTATGTCCTTATCTTTTCAAGAAGCAGATAACCTATTTGTGCCTATATTTTGAATATAATAAATTCAAAAACTTCATTGCCAATCAGAGCTCCATCAAGGGAGAGTACCTGTGGCTTATATTGCAAAAGGATTTTTCTTATATTGTACAATGAAAACAACTCACTGCTAATACAACTGGACAACTACCATAATGGTTTTGACAGCCACTGTAGCCATCTACTTCTACTCATAAACAGGGCTGACATTTTTGTTTAACCTTTAACTTAGGACAGCCTGCACCATGTTCAGAATTTCCACAATAAAAGCAAAACCCTTTTCTTAACCCTTTACAATGAATGAGCCAACTGCTGTATTATGTAAAATATTGGAATGAGACCATTACTTTTTATAACTCTTTAAGTTTTTAATTTACCGTGCCAACCAACTTTTTCGTAAAGTTGTGTAGTTTGACAGAGTGTAATTGCCTGGTTTGTTTTTTTTTTTTTATAAGATTTAGGTGTTTAGCCGGTATTTACTTGAGTTTATCAAATAGTTTTTCTGCCATGGGTGAAAAAGGTGGGAAAATATGAAAAAGACCAGGAGATAAAGAGAGAAAGTATGTAGTTGAGTAAACATACTGACGTCAATACTAGGAGATCAAAAGTCCCAAAGCAACAAAGCCCAAATTGTAAACTAAATGTGGAACAAAACACATCAGTTCAGGAAAACCCCACACCCCCCCTTTGAGTTTTGAGAGTCAAGATTTACTAACAGTAGATAGGGGGTGATGATGGTCCTCCTTTGAGTTTTGAGCATCCAGATTTACTAACAATAGATTGGATGTCGGGAAGGTTCCCCTTGGAATTTTGTGGTTCAGGATTTACTATCATTAGATGAGAGGCATTGAGCCTCCAGCAAGTTTTGAGCATTCTAATTTATTACATTAGCTTGAAGAACAGTGTGTTGGCATCCCCTTGGAGTTTTGTGTGTCAAGATGCATTAGGATTCAATCGGAAAGTGTCCAGACTGAATATGACTTAATGTTTCACTAGAAATGTTGCCTTTTGTTAAATGTGACTTGATTGTATGGAATGCCACATGCTTTAAATAAATTCAATAAAAGAAAAAAAAAGAGAAATGTTATCTGCGAAAGTGTTCAAAGTGGCTAAAAGACCTGGGGCCTCATGCATAATGTTGTGTGTAGAATCACACTAAAACATGGCGTTCGGACAAAAGCAGAAATGTACGTATGTACAAAAAAATCCAGATGCAAAAATCTGTGGGTATACCAACTTCCACGTTCTTCCACTACATAAATCCCAGTCAGCATGAAAAGTAACGCTCATGCATGTGCCTGCCGCCCCTCCCAGACTCCTCCCAGAATTACGCCTCTTTGAATATGCAAATCAATATAAATAGCCAATTATGTTTTGCATTCTGTGAAAAGACAATGGCAAAAGCATGGGGGAAAAAGAAGAATTTCACCAAATACCAAGTACAGGCAAGGAAAAACTATTTTTTTGTTTAAGCAGTGATATAAACAACAAAAGGAAGTTGATCGAGTAACAGAGGGGCGGAGAAACTCGAAGTTCAGAAAATTGCAAAGTGCCCAAAATAAATAAGAAGTGGCCAGATATCAAAGTCGCCGTGAAGGCGAGTCATAGCCCACCGTTTGATTGTCATATGGAAGTGTATTAGGGTACAGAGAAAAGAAAAACAAAATAGGGACACAGTTGAAAAAAAGTCCAAATGTCAACTTTAATCTCGAAATTCCCAATTTAATCACGTTGTTTATTTTGTCATTAAAGTACAACTAGGATATAGCGGGTTGGAACTTCATCTTAAAATTATTTAATTTACTAGTTTCTCAGATCCCATCGTAACTAAAGTAGCAAGTTAAATGCTTCGTATTGTATATTTTCTTCTATGTAGTCTTTGTGTGTGAATCACTACGTGCTTCTTAAACGGGCTTTCTCTTCCGCGACAGTACATTACATTCATGATATTACAGCTCTCTGAACAATTTAACTATTAAGATGTACACCTGATATCATTTTCACAATGATAGGAATTAAAAAAGCATGTATTAAACATGGGGACACAATGGCGCAGTATTAGCAGTGAGTTGTCGCCCTGTCCAGAGATTGTTCCTGCCTCCCGCAAGATGCTTGCTGCGCCATGCACGACCCTTGATGAAATAATTTATTGAAGCAGTACTGTCTCTTTCAAACGTACTAACCTCAAATTCCTATCCTTCCTTTTCTTTTTCCAAGTCACCAATTGCCAGACAATCACCTCTGTAATAGGTGTCAAGCCATCTGTAAGCTTAGAACACCGATTCTTCAAAGCTTTTATGGAACACTGAAACATCTTCATAGTACATGCTTAATTATTCCATCCATGTATCTAATCAGGGTCACGCCAATCCCAGAAAACATACAGCGTGAGGCAGGAACAATCCCTGAGCGGGGCAGCCACTACCGCTCTCCACCATGTCTTCACATGTATAATTATTAACATTGTAGATTATTTTAATGAAGTTTAAAACTTATCTGTATAATGTAATAAACATGAAGATAGCACTTGGAAACCTAAATCGACTTAGAAGCCATCGTCATCATATGTAAATATGTGCTTTATAAAGTGACTCAGGTTGTGCAATATTATAAATGTTAGTGCAAGTTTACAGTGAGGTAATGGTACTTATAAGTACAAACAGTTCTACCAGGAACACTTGATGGACTGACTAAGTGCATTTAGAGCTCTTGGGATGAAGCTGTTTCTGAACTGCGAGGTCCCTACAGGAAAGGCTCTGAAGCCCTTGCCGTACTGTGTGGGAGAAGTTCAAATAGACTGTGTGCATGGCTGAGACAGCGTGTGCTAGATGCAATATCCCGATAATCTTATCAGCTGCTGTAGAGCTGTGATTTTACACTCAGATACAGTGGGTTAAATACTCTGAGTGGTGCACTGACAGTGACAATGCTAAAGCAGCTATAGTATTTGGAATAGTTTGGCCATTCTGTGCACCATTATATGGTTACAGGTTGATTACAATCAGATGCCTTAAACTAATAAACGATATGTGGTTAACGTCAGTGTATTTGATAAAGCCATGTCAGGGATATGAATCTAAAAAATAAAGGGAAACCACACAGGAACAGTAGCACTGCTTTGATGCTGGGTGCCACCAGTTTGCAAAACCGAGCAGAGAACTTGTTGTACGCAAGGGATTGAGCTGGCGTGAAAATGTGTGTGGCTTTACGGCAAGTTTAGTTTTTATACATCACTATGTTAGCGTAGAACCGGGCGTACGCAACATTTTTGTGCATACGCAACGTTTATACATGTAGCCCCTGATCTGGCAATTCATTGGGGGAACTTGGAGGAATAAAGAAGAAGAACTTGTGTGCTATAAGATAGAAATTAAAGAATCAAATTAAAATTGCTTCATGTTAAACTGAGCTACACATGGAGAGGACAGTTTTAAGACCGGTTTTCTAAGGCTATTCAGTATTAGATTTGTCTGACTTGATGCACGCTCCACTCTGACTAAATGTTCATCATAAGGTAGCTGTGGAATGAACAGAAGTCAACTTACTTAGGTGCACCTGTCTTAGATGTCCAGGCAAAGCTATTCTGATGGAAACCTTCTTGACTCTATTGTAAGCATGTATATCCTTATTTAATATTGCTGCTTAAAAGATAAAAAGAAAAATCTCACCTCCTGTGTAATTTGATTTGATTTTTAATAATCCTGAATTTCTGCATCTTGTTGAAACGTTTCCATCTGAATAGAACCATTATTCTTTTCACTGTAATAGTCCAGATGGATATTGTTCCCTGTTGAATGTACACAGCCCGACTAGCTGGAGCAGCAGTAATGCTTTTATCTTTAATTCTACTCATTATAAATTAATATAATAAAATATATTCATATTATAATGACTTGCCTGAATCAAATTGGCTTTCATCCAGTGCTTCAGGTAAACTTGGGAAACTCTTTCATGCTCAATTCAATCCAACTACAGTCCTTGCCGGCTCTTTTTGAAGTTTCAGGCCACAGGAGGCCCTGTGAAAACAAAAGAAATAGGGATACCTTTGACATGGCCTTTGTCTTTCACCTCACTCTTTCATTGGACTCACTCCCTAACTTGCTAACTTGCTCATTCTCTCCTTCTGAGTACTTCTGTCCAAGTCATCGATTACTACTTTCTGTAGCCTCTACACTCCTGCCGTCCTTACGAACTCTCTCAAGACAGCCTACAGTATGAGAGAGTAAGTCCATTTTATTTGTACACTAACATCATCTTTAAGGTACTATTGAACTGGATACAATTTCCTTCCTCACTTGTTTTGTCTAACTGCTTCCGAACATCATGCTATGTTAGGCTTTTGGATGTTGACTGATGGCATTAGTGGAGGCTTGTGTCAGAATGTACTTGCATATAGAAAAAAGAAAAAGTTTATTCCCACACAGAAAAAAGAAAACAAGTTTAGAAGTAATCCCAAAAACCAGAAAATCACTTTTATGATTTTCACACTCTTGTCTTGGTTTTAGCTAGTTTGTGTGTTTACATTTACATGTATTTGCTTAGCAGATTAAATTATCCAAAATGACTTACTGAAGAGGTAAATAATTGAGTAACATTAGGCTTGGGCCTGTTTGTGTAGTAGCAAGTGTAGTAGGTCAGATAACAAAAGTTGATTTCCACCGGGTAAAATGATGTAATAACTCATACATTTACAATCAGATTACAGTCAATAAAGCAATTAAACTTAAATAACCATGAATATAAAGTATCACAGCTAAAAGTTGTTTTTTTTCATCTTTTCAGACGGATATTCACAGAAAAAATGGGTCTTCAGTCGCTTCTTAAATACATTGAGGGATTCCACCAACTTGGAACTACCCTGGAAAAGTGTCTGGATTGAGACTTGATTACATGTAGAGGTGACATCACCAGATGCTGTTCCCTGGCGGACCTAAGTGGGTGAACATGTGTATAGCACCTCACCAGTGTCTCCATATACACAGGTGCTGACCCAACGAGTTACTCTGCAGACAAGCATCAGGGATTGAACTTAGTTTGTGCTGCTACAGGGAGCCAATGTAGCGAACCGAAGAGAGGAGTGACTTGTGTCCATCCAGGCTGGCTAAATACAAGATGGGCCACTGCATTCTGAATCATCTGCAGCAACTTCATAGCATACATGAGTACTCCTGCCAAAAATGAGCTGCAGTAGTCCGGACGCGACAAGACCAAAGCCTGGACCAGAAGTTGTGCTGCATATTCTGTCAGATAAGGTCTGATCTTGCAGATGTTGTACAGCATGAACCTATGTGAATGAGAAACAGTAGAAATACAGTCATAAAGATAGCAATCACCGCCCCAAGGAAGCGAACTGACCTGGCAGGTGTTAGTGACAGTAAGCCAACCTGTACTGAGATGGGGAGCTGAACAGAGTGGCGGGCCAGGGTGTTGGAAGAAGATACGCTCAGTCCTTGGGCCAAGTCTACTTTCATTATACTTACTTTCACTTGGGGACATTAATCTTATATAAAATATCTCTTTTGATTATTATGCCGATGATTGAAAGCTTAATAATACATGTCAGCTTTCTATACCTAGTGAGTGTTTCAAGGAGACAAGGACCTGCATGGTTGATGATTTTTTACAATTAAATATTTAAAAAACAGTGGCTGTGTTGTGTCATCCAAATGCATATCTCTCGCTGTCATCAGTTGATTTTGGTCAGTTATCATAATATCCTATGCCAGATAAAAATCTGGGTGTAACTTTTGTGATTGTGATCTTAGTTTTGACCAACAAATTAGTTCAGTTTTAAAGGCTGCTTTTTTCCACCTTAGGACAGTCTCTAAAATTAAGCCTTTTCTCACTTTTTCCTCACTAATGACCATCCATGCCTTTGTCTCCTCTCGACCACTTTACTGTAATTCTTTATATTCAGGTTTGAGTCAGTCTTCTATTGCTCATTTGCAGCTGGTTCAGAATGCAGCAGCTGGACTACTCACTGCCACAAAGAGAAGGTTCTCTTCAATGGCTTCCTGTTTCTTTATCATATTCACTTGAAGGTTTTATTTTTTGTTTTTAAAGCACTACATGGACAGGCCCCTTCATATTTTATTGCTGATTTGATTATACCTTATTGTCCACACAAATAACTGTGGTCATCTAATCAGTAAATGTTGGTGGTTCTACAGTCAGGTGATTACCATATATACTCACGGATAAGTTATCCCATGGATAAGTCGGGGCTTGATTTTACCGTATAATTTCTGATATTTTATAATGTTGGTCATATAAGTCGATTGCTGGAAAACTCACGCTATTGGTCCAAGAGATTATGACATGCTAACATCCACTTGAGAGAGTTACCATGGAGCACACTGCCTTTTTTTCTATGTATCGTGCCTACGTGACCACACGGTAATACCTGAACTATTCCGAAGCAACATTTGCACTGATTTGTGTTTTTGTATCTCACACCCTCATATGCCTTTATCATAAGAGCATCCCTTATCTATGATATTGTGTTCAATCAGAAGGAAATATGAAGCTGGTTTTAAATTAAACGTCATTGAAGTAGCAAAAGAAATTGGTAACTGTGCTGCTGCAAAAGAATTCGATGCTCCTGAGAAACTGGTGCAAGTTTGAAGGAGGCAAGAAGATTTAAAAAAAAAAATATGTGTCGCATTTTTGAACGGGCATATAAGTCAGGATCTGATTTTATGATCGATTTTTCGGGTTTAAAGACCCAACTTATAAGTGAGTATATCCTGTAAGCTTTTTCCAAAGTTATGGAAGACATATGCACATATCCTTTGGATGCAGCACTGGTGATAGGTGATAGCCACATTTGTGTGTTTACTGAGTGGATAGCCACATGTCTGTTGTCATCATATCAGTCTCATCACTTGCACATTTTACATCCAGATTGAAAAACTATTTGTTTTTTTTTGCTTATAAATGATTTGTTAATGTGTTCTGTTATGCGTGTTTTTATATTCTACTTGTGTTTTATTTTATTGTTTTCTTAATTTTTATTCTCCTGTACAGCACTTTGCTCAACCTTGATTGTTTTAAAATGTGCCTTATAAATAAAACTTGCTTACTTCCTCAAACTCCCATCTCCAGGCAGGGACACCATGCTTCCATTTATGAAGATGATGGTTTCTGTTTCAAATCAAATTTTGCTCTTATTTAAATGAGAAGAGAGCACCAAAAGTGCACAATGAATGAAAAACAACAGCAGTCCATCATAGAGCACAATAACAAACAAACACAAACACACACACACACGCTCACATCAAACAAATTTAAAGTTGCCACTTGACCTAAAAATCAAATTTTGTGCAGCCCCTTAACTTTTTAATGTCATACCTTAATTAAAATTATTTGTGGCTGCTAAAAAGAATACTCCACCCAAAACTGGTATTTGATTATGTTACTTACCCGATGTAGATTGTCTTGATGGCCAAGAATAATTTTTAATCTCATTTTGTCGTGGAGAACAGACGTAACAATGTTTCTGATAGAACATGAGCCTATGGTTTGACTTTTAGGCTGCTTGGGGTGAGCAGATAAAAGTTAAAGAATAATTGCATCTCAACTGTACTGCTTACATATTTATCTCGTATCAGATGTCAAATGTCTGAAATATGTAAATTTACAATATGAAGTCTCACTTACAGTACATTAACACATTTAAAACTTTAAAAATTGCAAAAAAGTACACAAATACTGTTATTAATATTTAATTGACAGAAAACATTGCTTTTTTAAGTTTATTTGTCTATGTATTGTAATAGTGACAAAATAAGCTATTTCATATTTTAACAAGTTAGAAAATGTATGCAAGAGTAACATTCAAGTGCGTTCAGGAACTTAGCTAACTAATTTGAATGTTAGAGCATTTTCTATTATTTATTTGCCTCATTAAAGAGACAGATATTACATTTTAAATATTTTGACTACTGAGGAGCTCTTTTGCCGATAGGAGGGGCTATTGAATATGTAAAACAACAAAATGCTAAATACAAAATCTACGAGCCAAAGTGACCTCCGTATGCTAAATCTAATGGTGGTTCTCCAAGAGGAGGGGCCTCCTGTTTACATTTTGTTGCTAAATCTTCTTTTGTAAAGATTCTGGTGGGACTTGCCTCTGTTCAAGTTGGAGTTTTACATTAATTCCTTTTTGTCAGACATATTTTGAGATATTTCAGACTGTCTTTACATTATGACCTTTAAAAGCCTGCTCACCAAAGCCTGAAACCTCCCAATTTCCTAGGGCCAGGATCCCCTAGATTGAGACCTATTTTTGGGCCAGTCCAGTTAAAATTTAGGCCTCATCATTTTGCAGTTGCTATAGATTGCCTCTCTCAAGGGAAGGCCTTTTTGCCTTTTTGTGTTGTCTTTATAATTTTTACCTCATTTTCCATTTTTATTAATGAATCCTTGACTTATAAAGAGTCTCTGAGGATTTACAGTTATCCCTTCTCTTTTGAGACTTTTTGCAAAATTCTAGTTGTTTTTCCAGTTCCCCAGTTTTGGGCAGAACCTAGCAGAGGCCTGGCTGAGTGCAGGTGAGCCTCAGCTGGGTAGTGTTATTTTTCAGCCAGGGTTCCTTTCCTGCTGGGGTTAGAATGTTTCTTTTTTGTCTTTTTTGTTCATTTGCTATCTTCTGTGTGTTCTTTGGGTGATTCCGTAAGAGGAGGGGCCACCCATCCATAACTGGAAGGGACCGCACTCAGCCCTGTGGCTAAGAAAAACCCATAGTTCCTTGTGGTTCATTTACTGTACTAGGCGAGTGTTTGGATCTCTTGTGTTTTCGCTAATTTTGATTATTACTGAATTTATGAATTTTTGTGAGCTTTCCTCTGAATTGTGTATTTCGACTTTGCCATTGGATTAACTTTTTTAGGCACTTCCTTGTGCTTTTTGAGCTCTTGGGGACTTTTATTATTACAGAGCATTTTGTAAAATTAATCTTTTAATTTACAAAGATTGATTGTTGCCCACTTTTTGACTAGCCTTTGTTTGACTGGTTTCCCCTTCCAGTGGACATTTTCAGGATTCTTTGGTTCTGTGTTGCTAGGCTTTCTCCAGGTTTATGACAGGAAGACCAGTTAGAATTTTGGCCTGGTCCATTGCTTGTCTTTGGAGGCCTCACACTACAGTGGAAACTCTATGTCATAACACAGAAAATAAACGTAGTCCATAAACAAAGCTCCTTCACACATGATCAAGTTTTCAAATTGAAGCAAGATTCTTGACCAAAAGTGTCAATGAGCTGGAGAGGCAGGTCTTCAATTCAAAACCATTGTCCTGTGTGAATGGGTTTCCTATTTTCCAGAGTTATTTATTTAGTAACAATTTAGCAAAAAACATGTGTATTTTGCAGTTGTCAACAAACAATTGAATGACTTGATATGTGGATTACGCAACATGAGTAATGTGAGATGTTTTTGATATGCTTGCTATTGTCCAGAACTGGTCACCTGTGATGCTCAGGTTGCCCGCAGCTGGTATACTCCCTTGTACCTGAGAAATCGATAGGCGAATGAGGACATGTGACATCTAGAGCTGGTGTGAAGTACATTGTTCTTTTTATTCTCAATCAATATTAAAACAAGTGAAGTGTCAAATTCTTCAAATAAGTAAATAAATACTCAAGATATTAAAGATATTAAAATGCTCGAACAAAAATTCCAAATCATTAAAATTCAATAATAAAATGTAATCCAGAATCATTTTCCTTTTTTAAAATTACATTCTCCTGAACCAGCACATCTTTCTCTTTCATCTCTCCAGCTTACTCTTTTCAGCCATCATCCTTTGGTGTCCTCTGGGATGCTTGGAGCAAGGCCTCTGTCTTCCCTACGAATTCCTTGCCATCTACAGGATCCCTAGGAGTCCACTTGATCACTCCCAGCTCCTTGGTACTGCTCAACAGGGGGCGATCCACTGCTCGATTGCTGTTCCTCTAACTCCCTTGCAGGGCCAGTGGCCACCTGCCTACTCACTATAATGTTGGTTTGAACTCCCGATTCTGCCATTCTCACTGTCTTCTTATACAGCAAATAGCTCATCTCTCATGCTCCCGTTCTGCCTTGTGGGCACAGGTGTTTCACCTAGAGACCAGTGGTGCACCATGCATCAACAATCCAGAGGTAAGTTGCACTGGCTTAAACTAAAAACCCGCACACATCCACATACCCATAATATGCATCATTACATCAATAGAGGCTCCCATTCTATCAGAAACGTAGTGTTCATTTTCCACAAAAAACATTAGAGCAAAGATGTTTCAAATTGTATGAAGTAAGTAACAAAACATCTTTAAGCCCTAGAATTTTCTGTGAGTTTAAAGAAGGTATCTCAAAATACCTTGACGGGGGGAAAATGGTGTTAGAAAGAGAACGTGATATACAATTTTCAGAACTTCTTAATCCAATTCAGGTTTGTAGTCTATCCCAGCGTTATCAGCTGTTAAGCAGTAACCATCTTAGATGTAGTGTTAAACCATTGCAGGATCCGCTCACACACACTTGGTCAGTTTAGAATCAGCTACATTAACAAACACATTGAATGTGAGAAGAAACCTGGAAGGAGACACAGACTGAGAAGACTCAAGCATTCAAAGGGAACCCAGTTTGCTCAATTAGTAAGGCAGCAGCTCTAAAAACTGTGCCACTATGCCACCTGGAAGAAAAAAAAAAGATATAATATATGCACAGAATCTCTGATCCCCTAAATTGCGAGGCTTTAAATGACAATGTGCTTCCAGGTATGCAGACGTAATAAAATTTCTACTTTGAAACATCCTCAGAATTAGCAGGAAGTGCTAAGGAGAGAGTAGTTAATCCAATAATGAAAAAAAAAATATTTGTTTTAAAAAATGACTCTGACAGATGAGCACTTCCAGAGTAATAAATCAGCTAACATCTAGACTGTTATTATCTCTGTGTGTCAAAATCCACAAAAAAAAAAAAACTATTGATTCTTTGAAAAGAAACATCTCCAAAGGCCGTGTCCATCAGGCCGTCGATGCCCTGTAACAGCTGCCTGCTCTTGAAATACACCAAGACAGAATCCTCAGGAGAAAGAACTGGATCAAGTCTGTAAATTACAGGGAATTTCCTAAGAAAGTAAGTGCGGCGTTTTTAAAAGTAATAAGCTCAATCCACTTTCTCCACCTATAGCTGTAAGATGTGTCCTTCTGGTAAAACGTATTTTGTTCAGTTTAGGCAGAAATAATCCCATGAGAAATATCGGCATCATTTTATTTATAGTCAAGTTCCATATTTGTTTCCCTCATTTCAATAGAAATGAGGCTAAATGGTAAATAGAACAGATGAGAAGTAGGGGGGCAGCCAGTGTTGTGGAGGATGGTGTGCGACAACATTAATCTAAATGCAGTGGAAATTCCTGTGACAGGTACGGCTTGCCATACAAGCAGGGTAATAAACAAACTGCTTCATTTTGCACTCCGCTTTCTTCTCCACCTTAATAAATGACCTTCACATTCTATTTTGCCTCTCCATACGGTTTCATTTTTTTGCATATCAGTGAACATTTAAAACCTGTAACTTGACAGTAAGTTATTTAACAATTTCCTTCTCGCTGTATTGATTTAGATTAATTTAATAGATCTGGGGGATTGGAGTTGGAAGGCCTGGGGACCTGTTTGTCCTCTGCTATTGGAAATAAATTGGCAGGCCTTCCCTGCGACTTCTGCCTTCATTTATAGCAGTTTAATCTTGGGTGACCTCCGTGGCAGCCAATTTATTGCAAGGTGGATGAGGTGGAGAAGTTTGTTCAGCAACAGAGGCCTTTTTTTTTTTTTGCCCCCCTCGTTCCTCGCTTTGCCACTTACGTCTGGAACAAGTTCAGGAGCCGCCAGACGAAAATCTCTCCTTGTTTAAAATCATTTAAAACATAAGGGAATCGAAAGACTTGGGCCCTGCAAAACATTCCCAGCAAGGTTTACTTTGGGGCACGGCTGATTGCCAAGGTTTAAAGCCAAATTTGCAGATTCAGAGTGAAAAATAACTTGTGAAAGCTGCATATGAACCGATCACTTTTTCATTTATTTGGTATATTAGGGCTACCACGCTATGCTTAACACTGTCTTTTTTATTGTTCCATCATGTTCCCTAGTCAGTATTACTCCATTTTACACAACTGCTTTACTTTTAATGGAAGCTAATGTTATTCAGTGGTGCAAATTGAGGAAAGGGCAGGTAAATGAAATGACAGAACTAATATAAACAGCAATGGCGGTTCTTGTTTGAGAAGGAGAGCACTCATCCTGTTGTTTTGACTAGCACCTTCTAGATTGTTGTTTTCCATTTTTAAAATTTGGTTTCATTTTCTTTGATAGAGCTATATATTCCGTAAACACTTTAATTCCCAAAGTTGCTGCCTACTTTAAGGTTCCACTACAGTTGGATCGCCTTATCTCTGCCAACCTAGCAAAACTACTAGTCTGATTTCTATCTGTCTGTTACAAACGTAGAGATTTGCACATACTGGTCACACTTTATTCCACTGTTTCATTCATTTTTACATTGAAGGGGCATTAAAGGTGAGCATGCATGTTTTTGGTACCTAACAAACCAGTCATCTTATGAAGCCACTCAATCCAGTAGAGGGTTGTAGAAGACTGGAATCAATCAAAAAAGCAATGGATGCAAGACAGAAACCATCATTGGGAATTGTACCATCCATCCATCCATTATCCAACCCGCTATATCCTAACTACATGATCATGGGGGTTCTGTTTATAACCATATTAACTCCTGATTGGCTGATTAAAGTCACCGGTTAAGCTAATGTATGCATGTTGAAGCGCCAGTTCAGTCTAGAACAGGGTTGAGGGATGCCAGGGTTGTGGCCCATTATCATCAGATGCCTGACAGAAACCACCACTGAATAGTTAACCAAATCTGTACTGGGGGTATTGACAACTTATTCCAAAATGGCCAATTTAGTATTACCAGTTAATCTAATCAGAACATCTTTAGGACTCACAACCCTTTAAGAATCAGGTGAATCCAATGCAGAGTCGTGGGAAGTCAGGTTGGTTCACAGCGTC
Source organism: Polypterus bichir lapradei (assembly GCA_026402145.1). Lineage (NCBI taxonomy): Eukaryota > Metazoa > Chordata > Cladistia > Polypteriformes > Polypteridae > Polypterus > Polypterus bichir. The sequence goes on from JANRMT010062814.1 coordinate 43,504,911, forward strand.
ATTAGGTGCTCAGCAGGAACAACCCTGGAGGGATCAGTACATCACGTGCTGGGCACGCTGATAATTATTCTCATACTCATTCATAACACAGGTCTGCAAAATTAAACTCATAAAAATTATGAAATAGTTATTTTTACTTCCATTAATAAACACAATAAAAGTATAATTAAAATGTTTCCATCATATCACATTTAAGTGCAAAACTGAAAAGAAAAGCAATTAAAATTCAACAGATTACTCAGTGTATTCATGTATACAATATTATTCAAAATCAATTTAATATGAAAATATTTATTTAATCCAATATTTCTGACCATATCTGTAAAGAAAACAACAGTAATTATTCATTGACTTAGATATACAGTAACTTCTCTAGTTTTTGTCACTTCTTTTGGTGGCCCATCATTTGTACACTTTTTTGGTGCGTCCCAATGAATCATCTTACAATAGTCCGCCATCACACTGACACCTCAGTGTCCCTGCTCCTTTCATTCTATGTCCCTGATATCCTATTGGAATCTTTCACCCTTCTTTTCAATCATCACTCCAAGATTTTCAGAGAACGATTCCAAGTACCAACTTTAACTTTGGAAAATTTCATTTTGCTTACCTGCTCTGCAGTTTTCTCTCCGTCACTGAGCAAGCTGCTATTATAGTGCCCATTTTTGGCCATGTTGGCTGGTTTCTCAATCCTTGCACATGTGCGTCTCGCATGATTTCTTTTATGTTAGGAAAAGAAAGCAAGTAGCTGAGTCTGCACACATGGGCCAGCTGTGGAGAAAGCTGGAGGTAGGAGCTTAAATTTATTTGCTTTAAAAATGTAGCCTTTTTCAGTTTTTAAGATTGATTTTAAATCCTGGAGATGTGGGAATATGTACTATAAGGTAGCGTATGTGATGGAACAGGGTGACCACAATGGAATGGATTGTCCTGTTTTTTCTGAATGGTGTCAATCTATTCTGTCACTCCGAGTGGGACTGAAGTGATTAAAAAGCCCATCAATTTGGGATGGGCTGGTGAGTGTAGATGCCATTGATGAGTTTGTTAAAAAGAGTTTTGAGAGTTTGAGCTCTGCCTGGTTTATGAACTACTAGCTGGCACTGACTCCCACCAAGTGGCCTGTTTCACCCTTAAGCTTAATGTACTCCTTTGTTCTTTTGAAGCTGATTAAATGGCACCCCATGGTTAATAAACCTACACATTAACGTACGCATCGTGGAGGATGTGGTTGTCCTAACTCCTTTCCTATAGCCTAACGCAGAATTCTGTGCATAGTGCATAGAATAATATAAAGAAACAGTATTTATTAATGAAGAAAGTAAAATTCACCAGGAGGGATGGTCAAAGGGAGAAAACAAAGTGAAAATAAAAATGGAAATGAATAGTCATTAGTCTTCTCTGCGCCTTCATGCACATTGCAACTCCTAGGAACTTTCCAAAGAAGTTCAGTTAACTAAATTCAAAGTCATTAACCAAACCAGATTTGTTCTCAGAAAATTGTAAATTTTTTTTTCACTAAGTTATTCATTTATTTGTTTGGACACTCTTACCTGCTATAAGGAGAAAAGAGGCAGTACAAGATAAAGTGTTCGGGTAGCAATTAAAGAAAACAAGGCAAAGCCAAAAAAAAAAAATCCATCCATTATCCAACCTGCTATATCCTAAAACAGGGTCTGCTGGATCCAATCCCAGCCAACACAGGGCACAAGGCAGGAACAAATCCCAGGCAGGGTGCCAGCCCACCGCAGGGCACACACACACACACCCACGCACCAAGCACACACTAGGGACAATTTAGGATCGCCAATGCACCTAACCTGCATGTCTTTGGACTGTGGGAGGAAACCCACGCAGACACGGGGAAAACATGCAAACCACGCAGGGAGGACCCAGGAAGCAAACCCAGGTCTCCTTACTGCGAGGTAGCAGCGCTACCACTGCGCCACCATGCCACCTAAAAAAAATAACAATGATAACACAAAATACCACTGATCATTAACAATTTTAAATTTGATGTTTCTACTGGCAGTATGGTTCTGACTTCCACAGTCCATTAAAGTACTAGGGTGTTGTACTGAGTTGCTTTGAAAGCTTGCATATTGTAATCTTTTTAGTTAGCCAATAAAAGGTGTAATTTTGCTTGGCTTTTCTCTACAGTCCATTAAATGAATGCTGACGCCTGGTTACATTATTTGTTTTATTACAGGGGGACCATAAGGGGCAGGACTCCCATGGTGAAGCAGAAGGGACATCAGTCATCTTTGGTGGTGTCCTCTTCCATTCTAGGATTGGAATTGGAAGTGAACTTAGTAGCTGCATCTCACCCTCATCTGTCCCTCAGTGTACCTTGTGAGCCACATGATCATGTAACACATATGCTTGACACTGCACTGTGACAATTTTTATAACATTGCCATCATAACAAAACCCTATGGACGAAATAACAAGTCCCCTAGAAGAATTGGTTGAGCTCAGAAATTATTCATAAAAAGTAAGCATCGTGACAACTGGTTTTCTTTGAGTGTATGTGCCCTCTAGTGTTCAGAAGGTGTACACCACCTCTGGCATTTTCTCTCATACTGGCACCTCCTACCTAACATTGAGGCTGTTAATGTGTCACAAGTTCAAATCTGTTTCACGTGAAATGCTGAAGGCCAGGTGTCCCCACCTCTGGTCCTGGAGGGCCCCAGTGGCTGCAGGTAACCCTTTTCTTAATTAGTGACCTCTTTTTACTGCTAATGAACTTATTTTGAATTAATTTTATTTGACTTGCTCTTGAAGACTCTCAATTGTTTATATTTCCTTAATTAGATGCCAAACAATAATGAGATACAAAATGAGCCAAAACATGACCAACAAACTGTGGCCATCTTAGAATATCTGAAAATAAAGAAAGTTGATCTGCTCAGGTCCCCAGAACATTGTAACAGTGCTCTCAGAAAAGAGAAAATCAACAATTTCAAAAATGTCTGCTATTGCACAGTGAGAACAGTAACAAGCCATAGAGTTAAAGAACTGGTTTATTTAACAAGACTCTGCACCTAATTAAGCAACTGGTTGGAGTGAAATTGATTGGAGTTCGAGGCTCTGACTTAGCTGGTCTTCTGTTGGCTCACTTACTTCACATTTCATTTCTGTTTGGGTGCCATTTCTGGAAAGACATGAAGCAATTCAGAGGAACGATGCAGAAATTCATGGAAACAAATCTTAAACAACAAGTCAATTAAGATTAATGCAAAAAACAAGTTAATTAACAGCAAAAAGAGGTCACTAATTAAGAAAAGGGTTTGAATGAAAACCTGAAGCCACTGGTGCCCTCGAGGATCGGAGTTGGGGACTTCTGCTGTAGCCAAATACCAATAAAGTATAAAACTAAATGATTTTCTGATCATGTATATTCACTTAAATTTTATACTAAACAACCATCCTTAAGGACCGGTGATGATACTTAATCTATGAGGACACTTGAATGGGACACTAACTGGCCTGACACTTAAAGGATTGTCCGTATTTACTCTTTTACTTAACCTCTCGTGTAGTTGTGTAGTTTTAAGTGTCCACAAGGGTCCGCATGACATAATTTCATCAACAGTCATGTCACACATATACATCTGCAATTATGTGCTTCCAGATTTTTGTGTCTGTATGTGCATATTGAATATACAAGCATTAGACAACAAAACATTGGAGCATTTGAAGAGAAGGGCAGTGTACTATAAAGAAAAGAGAGTATGCATCCTCTACCTGCACCAGCGTCTGCATCTGTCTGCACCCATTCAGTTTTGCAGTATAAATGTTCCTTTAGCAGTTCATGGTTAGTTAGTAACCAAATGTATTAGCCAATCAGAGTTGAGAAAAGGTGATTAGTTGCTGAAGTGCATAAAGCAGGCTGACAGAGTCTACACTAAATTCCATTAGCCTTTGTGATTAACTCTCTACAAGTTGAAAGATAAATAACAGCAAGTGGAACAACTCACACAGATAATTTACCGACAGAGGTTATGCTTTGAGCCTCCCTATGAGTTTAAAGATTCCAGGAGCAGGCAAGTGAAGATCACCCTGACCTGAGAGAACCCATGTGCATGTAACTGGTGAGTCTGGCACTAGACCCACCACTTCAAAAGCCATGAGAGCCAGGACTTCTAAGGCAATTGCTATGGACATCCCTCAAGCTGCTTGATTTTCTCATTAAAAACTAGCTTACTCAGTGCTCTCTGTTGTTGTCCTTTGTCGTTTCACCTCCCTTTGTTGTCGCATTCTTTCTCTATGAGGAAGCCGGGGGGCGGAACTTAAAAATCACAAAAGTTGGGTGCAAGCAAATTCTGACAATATCATGTAAAATTTATAATTAAGGGTGCTGCCTATTTGCTTGGGGTCAAAATAGCCCTGCTTAACAACAAAGGATTTATTGGCCTTTACACAAAAGTGCAGACATTCTTCTTTATGGTCTCAATACCCACTTGTAGAGCAAAAAGCTAACCTCTGGAGTGAATTTTCAAGTAGGCATTGCCATTACCTTAATTCAGCTTTGGTCATTATTTTGGACTGGACACAATTTGTGCCTCAAAAAATAAATCTAAAAGAAGACTCATAAACAGTGTATATCATCAGTTAAAAAAATGGATTGAACTGGTATGTAATGAAAAATGATGCTGCGGCCAGTGGGACCAAGAATCCATTTTACAGGTACACTTTATCAAACAACATTATCATTACAGGAGCCTCTGAAATAACTGAAGAGATAAGGAGTATTGGGAATAGAATTTACAGCTAATAAAAGTACAAATCAGCCAGCAATTTGATGAAAGCGCTGATATCAGCAGTGAAGTCAGATTACTCTCCTTTTTGAGTTTCACCATTGTGAATAAATTATTTAGCATGCATTGTTAAGAACTGGACAGAGCAATAACCTGTAGTGACATTATTAGCACAGTGAATCTCTTACTGTCGATTTAGGGCACTTAATAATATAGACTGGCCATTATTACTGTATCATTTGACATGATTATCATCATAACTCAGAGCCTTGCGTCCATAGAATGTCAGCAGAAAGAATTCAACAAGACAACTTTTATGAGTGTACTTTTGTTTTATGTTTAGAATGAAAATTAAGGCTGCATTTTCCTCTCAGTTGGTCATGGAGGGTGTTTTATGAGATCACCCATGCAGTACACCTAACGTGAAAGGTATCAAATAAGCTCTTAAGTTTTTTGTAGATGAGTAAAGAAAGAAATGCCAACAGCAGCTATGCAAGTGTTACCTATAACCTCTTACCTGTCTCAGTCTCCATGCTGCTGATTAACCTAAGGTATGGGGACATACTTCTGCTCACTGGTTGGGGCTGTCTTTACTTTCAAACCTTTACTCAAACCCAGTTTACCACCAGTAGAGGGCTTCACAAGGGTTCCCCCTTGTTAAAGACCACAGTTAGACAAGGAATGAGCCATCTAACTTCCTAGCTGACTAGAACAAGTCAGAGAGAGACACTGGCTTTAAGCTCTCACTCAAAAAGTATACTTATTTGCATCAAATCAATAACTCGAAAGTGATACATAAAATCATACAACCTGGGTGGGATAAGTTTTCTTGAAATCTCATCAGCGACAATGGTGAACATCCAGGTAACTCAGTTATTTTGTGATTTCAAGCCAAATGATAATTTCCTCCAAGGGCTGGGGAAAGGTATATAATAATTCACTGAGACAAGAAGGGGGGCTACTGCTGACTTTGTCCTGTTTCTCTTCTTCCCACACAGCTCCAAGAGACCACCCAGTAGGGGCACTTAGCCCCACCTCTTGTGGAGTCTTTTTCCTTTTCAGTGTTTACACAACACAGTGCACAATTCACCCCAATTAGGTTCAGCCCCATCTTTCTTCCTCTCTCTCTTCCTCTTATTCTTCTGCCGTCACCACTCCTCTCCTCACAAGCTCTGTCCTCTGCCTCCCGACTCCAGCTCCTCGAATGGAGTGAGGCGTCCCCTTTTATGTTGCACCTTGATGTGCTCCTGTGCACCCTGATGAACATCCTGCAGCACTTCCGCCACACCCGGGGAGGGAACCCAGATCCTCTTTTGGCAGCACTTCCGGGTGTGGCAGGTGCTGCAGACCAAGGCTCTGGAGCTGTCCAGGTGCCCCCTGTCGGTGGCCTTGGTCCCAAGCAGGGTTGAGCTTCCAAGCTCCAAGCCCGTGGCCCTGATGCCATCCAGGGGGGCTGCCCTCTCATGTTCCGGTACTGCTGTTGACATATCTTCTCCCCCGGTTCTCTCATCAGAAGGGTGTCCTGACCGGGCAAGGCCCCCGACTGTCCCCCCACAATATATATATTAGGTGGCTCATCAGGTGTACACACCTCAGACATTGCGTAATGGCGGCTTGTTCACTTACTTGGCAGGGTGAAATTCGGAGTATTACATAAGTCTGAATCGCAAGAGGACAAGGTGGATGTTTGCTGACTAGTCGACCAACCACAAGTGTTACCTGGTAGATAACCATCCAAGTAATCAGATTGCAATTCAGAGCTATGAATGTAATACTCCAAACTTCACCCTGTCAAGTAAGTGAATCAGCTTTGCCTCAGGCACTGACATTCGAGGTTCAATCCCTGTAAGGGTAAGCAAAGATGTGTACACTTGATGAGCCCCAATTAGGGTGAAACGCGTGTCATGTACTCTTTATGTTATTTGGCAGGAGCTGTATCACATGTATATATACTGTATATATACAGTATATATATATATGTTGTGAAAAAGGCGCTTTATAGCGCCCGACCCGGCACAGACTATGCAGAGGCACGTGTTCACACTCAAGGGTTTATTTTTAGTTCTTCAGCCGTGGGCACACGCCTTCCCCGTGTCCCACAAGCCCAACACAGTCCAAAGCACAAAATACACACAAACCAAATGCTTCCTGGCACCACCACTCCTCCCAGGCAACCTCGTCCTCTTCCTCCCAATTCTGGCCTTGATTGCTGGGAGGCAGGCCCTTTTATACCCCACCCGGAAGTGTTCCAGGTGCCTGACCAGCTGGTCTTAATTGCACCTCCGGGTGGGGCTGATAAACCGTCCAGTGTGGTGGCTGGTTCTCCGCAGCACCCCCTAGCGGCCACCCCATCTCCCAACCGGGCTGCTGTGGTGGACTACATGTCCCATGGAGCCACGGGGGAGATTGAGGAGGGATCCACGGCCAGGGAGACTGCCCCCAAGCGCCCCGGGGAAGGTACTGCAATGTCCATGATGGCTCCCCTGGGACCCGGCTGTCCTTCACAATGTATATATATACAGTATACATAAGGATAGAGAGCTCTCTGAAAGTGCTAGTTTTTTTTATAAAAAAAAGGCAGTCTGCCTGCCTGCCTGCCTTTTAGTCCAAACAGCTTGGTTCATTTTCTCATTTTTAGTTGGAGCAAGCGCTGACAAACAATGAAAGTATATACATCATGATGTTACAGTAAGTTGTTATCACTAAGGTCAAGGTTAGTTTTCTTTGATTCAAAACTAAGTAATCACTCTAGAACCCCACTTCATGCTCCAGCATCCCCATCCATCCTGTTTAGCTTGACAAAACTAAAAGCAAAAGGCCTCTTACATGTTTTTTTTCTTTGATTTGTTGCTACTCAATCTTGCCTTTCTTAGTGTCTTCAAGACCCGCTCCTCATTTAAATGCCTGGATAATTGTCAGAACTGGCCCCCTTGGATGATCATGGACAACTGTCAAAAATTCCTCCATGAACCTTCATAGAAGATTGCATGCGCCTTGGAGATTCACGACTGTCATAGCAGGGGAGTCGTCCCCTTTAGAGAATCACCATTGATTGTCAGAGCAGGGCAGGGGAATTAAGGAAGATTGTTGGAGCAATGTCAGTTACTTGCAACCCACCCTAACCCATTTCACAACGCATAGTTTAAAAATCCCTGGCGTATAAGACTAGATTATATTATATAAACTTTATTAAATTTAGAATTTGTTACCTGAAAAGTAATAGTAATAATAATAATAATTCTTTGCATTTATATATCGCTTTTCTCACTACTCAAAGCGCTCAGCAATTGCAGGTTAAGGGCCTTGCTCAAGGGCCCAACAGAGCAGAGTCCCTTTTGGCATTTACGGGATTCGAACCGGCAAACTTCCAATTGCCAGTGCAGATCCCTAGCCTCAAAAAAAGTAGTGAAAAGTTAAGCAAAATGAAACCTTTTATTGGCTAACTAAAAAGATTACAATATGCAAGCTTTCAAGGCAACTCAGGCAAAATGTAATCAATGATTACATCTTGTCTAGCCCTGCCGTGGGCTGGCGCCCTGCCTGGGGATTTGTTCCTGCCTTGCGCCCTGTGTTGGCTGGGATTGGCTCCAGCAGACCCCCGTGACCCTGTAGTTAGGATATAGCAGATTGGATAATGGATGGATGGACATCTTGCCTAAAGAAGGGGCTTGAATTGCCTCGAAAGCTTGCATATTGTAATCTTTTTAGTTAGCCAATAAAAGTTGTCATTTTGCTTGACTTTTTATTACATTCATAATGGCTAACATGGCACAACATCCTAGTATTACCTGAAAAGTATAAAGTATCTCCTGTACAGAAGAGAAAAATGCAGTGGAGTGTAAAGGATGAGGCTCCCTTGTTAATTGAAAAGAATAATTCTGATCTCCTGGAAAATTCTATTGGAAAAAATTGGTTCAGTAAATAGTTCTTGTCAAGATTTTGCTGTCCTATGTGATGTCATTTAGTTCTTGTCTGTGAATGACAAAAGGACTATCTATTAAGCATTTAGTTAAAAAATAAAAACAAAACAAAAAATGAGTAATTCCTTTCCATAAAAATGAGACAAATCTTTCTCAAATTATACTAAGTTCTGAATTGACCTCACTTATTTTCAAGATTAATATAGAAACAGCAAATAACTTCAGGTTTAATACATTTATGCAATTTAACTGAGGAGTTCTTCTCTGATAAAGAGTTAATTGTAACAAGAAGCAGTAGGTGTGGAATCAATGCTCAGGCACACTTGTTTTTGATTTGGGATGGCATGCACTTCATGGATTTTTTCAGTTGTAGACAAGATTCCAGTTCTTCTTAGGTGCAAATGGATGTGTGGACAGCAGGAGGCAGGATGATGACACAAAGAAGCCAATATTGAAAAAACACTGACGAAAGCTGACTCCAAACAGAGCATATTGCAAAGAGCTTTTGGCCACTAGGGGGCTGTAGTCCCCTTAAGCATGGTTGGAATGCCATAAGTGAAATCCTAAATATTGATATTAAACTTGAGAGCTGACCTGGCACCTTATGTTCTCTTGTGACTGTTGCCAAGACCTACTGGGTGTCACCCCTTTGTTCGTACTCACCTTCTGTCATGGCCCCTTCACGACTTTTGTCCACCTCATTCATATACATTTTTTTCTCTTTGACTGTAACTCTTATTTACTGTTACTTAGCAACTGCAATCATGCGTCAGTCACCTGAGGTTCATTTTAGCTCATTTGCCTCATTTTTCAGAAGGGCCCCTGACTGATTATTCACACTTAAACACTGTGGATTTTCAAGTTCAGGCTCCCAGTTTATTTTACTTTTTTTCCAAGATGATTTCTCTTTTTTTGGATAAATGAATTCAATTCACCACCATATTTTTGCTTAGCAGTTTTGACATTTATTTTAGTCTGTTTCATTGCTCATGTCTTTTTACTATGTCCTCTTCTGTTTTTGTGTACAATGGAAATTCTAAAATTGCAGCAGGCTCGGGTAACACAAACCCCTCCATATGCAACAGCTAAAAGGCATTCTGCAGGACACCTTCAGGACATGATCCCATGTCAATACAGTCTGCAAATTCAACAGACGAGGAAATCAACTGTTGAGATAAACCTTTTTTTAAACTTCCATACTACGGCTGCGACAGTGTTTGCAGACTCTTTTCGGCTTTAGCACTGAGATTTCTCATGACAGCCTTGACCTGGTGAAGGCAGACTGGGACATGAGTAGGAGGTGATTTATTACCAGTGATGAAACCCAGATTTATAATTGTTATCCTGGGTTTAAGCAGCTTCTCTGATAGGTAAGAAATGATAGCTTGGCGAGTGAGCAGTAAGACAGCAAGACAATGCAGATCAGGAACATATTAACAGAAATACATCTTAAGAAATCATTGATTCTTCTTAATTGATTGTTATAAAGCAGTTATGTTATAGCATGTTATAGAAGGAAGAAACATAAAATTAGTCAACAATTTTCTGTACCCGCACTCTGCAGCATTGGAATAAACAAGCTGCCTTGGTGCAAGGAAGGGGTCCTTCTCTGAATGGACAACAAATCACAGAGCATTCTCCTCTAGAGTCATCAAAGAACTTAAAGGAATACTCCACCCAAACATAATTACTTTAGTATCTTTTGCTTAATCCCATTGTTTGATGTCCAAGAATAACTTTTAATCTCATGTCTTCATGGAGATCTTGAATTCTTGATACAGTGGGCTTCGGTGGTGACCCAATATTAAAATGTCCATAAAAAATGAAAGATCTGCACATCCCTTCATTCACTGGCCAGCTCAGTAATGGCTCATTTAGAGTTGTACCATTCAAAGCTAAAAGTTAAGGAAAAGCGAGTGAAAACATTGTCAGGTACATATTTTGTGTTTCAACAAGCAGCGGGTCAATTTCACAAGCTGCCAATGGAAAAACTAGAAGTAATGTAGACCAAAGGGTCTTCAATTCAAAAACTCAATCCTATGTGAACATGCTTCTCTGTCATGCATGAAAGCATTTTCTAGAAGTTGTTTATTTGACAATATTTTAGGCAGAATAGAATGTCCTCGATTGTGCTAGGAACAAAGAAACTTTTTTTTTTTTTATTTACCCCTCTACTCCACAGTTTAAAATTACAAATCAAACAATTCAGACGTGATTAAAGTGCACATTGCAGGCATTTCAGGAAACCATAATGTTTGGAACAGCAAAATGGCAGGTCTATTAAAGCAGTTATATTTTGGACTTTGTAGAATATCTCTTGCATGCAATGACTACTTCAAGTATGCGATTCATAGACATCACAAGGTGCTGAGGATCTTCTCTGGTGATGCTCTGCCAAGCCTCTAATTAAGCAATCTTCAGCTCCTGCTTGTTTTGGAGGCTTGACTCTTCAGCATATGGAAGGCCTGCTAATATGGATTTAAATCGGGTGGCTGGCTTGGTCATTCAAGAATTTTCCATTTTTCTAGCTTTGAAAAACTCCCATGTAGCCTTAGCAGTATGTTTGGGATCATTATCTTGTTGTAGGATGAAGCGCCATCCAATGAGTTTGGAACCTGAGCAGATCAGATATTTCTACACACCTCAGAATTCATTGTGCCACCACTGTTACCAATTCCAGCATCAATGAAGAGAAGTGTGGCAGGACCTATGGCATCCATACATGCCCAAACCCCCACCTCCATTTTTAACAGATCAGATGGTCTGGTTTGGATCTTGGGCTGTCTTTTCATCACCACGCTTTGCTTGTGCTATTACTCTGATGCAGCTTCATCTTTGTTTTGTCTGTCCACAAGACCTTATTCCCAGAGTTCCGCAGGCTCTTTTAAGTACTTTTTCACAAAATGGAATCTGGCCCTCCTATTTTTGTATCTAACTAGTGGTTTGCATCTTGCAGTGTGGCCTCAGTATTTCTGTTCATGAAGTCATCTGTGGATAGCAGACTCTGACACATCTACATCTGCCTCTTGGAGACTGTTTCTGATCTGTTTGGTCAGGAATTTGGGGTTTTTTGTTTGCCATGGCAAAGGTTCTTCTGTCATCAGCAATGGAGGTCTTCCTTGGCCTATTAATCTCTTTGCCATTACTGAGCTCACCAGTGCATTCTTACTTCTGAATGATATTGCTGACAGTTAATTTAAGTAATTCTAAGGTTTTACCGTTATCTCCAATGGTTTTATCCTTGTATTTCAGCCTCATAATGGCTTCTTGGACATTCATTGGCGCAGCCCTTGTCCTCATGTTGAACAATGGCAACTTATGCCTACACTAATACAATGCAATGAAACTCATCTGAGCAATCGCAAACAACTCCTGATGCCAATTGTCCCATACATTATGGTGACCTGAAGTGGAGGTACCATGTATAAAAAGTCTTGTCATTTCTCCATGGTGTGACCAAAATGTATACAAATCAAGAAAAAATTGTATATCTGTCCCTAATATTCTGGAGGGCACTGGTATACAGTATGTGTTTTGGGACATTGTGAGTATACCTGACATTTGGATTATGTGAAACGAGTCATTTGAAACTTCTGCATTCATGTTTTCATATTGTTCGCTGTTGTTCAAGCTGGGTTTCCACTGAAGCTAAAAGTAGAAGGGATGTAGTAATCTCCGTTCTCCAGGAAAACATGAGATTAGTGGAGTTTATCCCTGCTAACATCAATGGAAAGTAGTAGCAGAAAGAAAAATATCATTTTTGGATGGAATATTTCTTTCATCTGAGATGTGTGAGAAAACTGGTGTAACAAAATAAAACCTACAGAGATACAAAGACGGAATATACAAGCTCCCCACAGTAGGGAAACAGTTTGTGGAACTGTGAAGAGTGTGTGAGGCAGTTGTAAACCTTGACCAAGAACAAAATAAACAATGCCATGAAGGTGTGTTATATTCCTCTGTCATGAAAAACACCATCTGAAGGCAAGGAAGAAATATCTCAGAAAAACATTATGTTCACAATCTGTGCAAAAATGATAGATGGCCATTACTGCATAAACCTTCCTTTGAAAGATGAGACACTTAAAATGCCAAACAATCACTGCATTGCACAACAGTGTGTCATTGGTCTGAAGAAGAAACTGAAGAAAATTCAAGCTTCCATGAACACTGCAAAGCTTTTATGAAAGACATAATGACATCAAAAGACCTCAGGAACATTGGGAAAAGCAGCTATTGTACATTGTAAGTCAAACGTTGGATTTAACCATTTTGCTGACCTACCTCTCTTTTTACATATTACATATTTTCTATTTGGGGCACCCTGTCAAATAAGCAAACCAGCCGCTCTGGCACAATTTCTAAGGCAATTTCAATTCCCGCAAGGAGAAGCAAAAGTGTGTACACTGGACGAGCCCCAAATAGGATGAAACACACGTCATGTACTCTTTGTATTATTTGGCAGGTACTATATGTCTATGATCTGCTTCTCGCAACTGAGAGGATGTGGCGGATGCCTGTCAGATGGCCGACCAACTACACGTTACCTGGTAGGTAACCACCCAAATGTCAGATTGTGATCAGACCTATGCATATACTGTGTATATATATATATATATATATATA
>JANRMT010062814.1:43528213-43545190 GCA_026402145.1 Polypterus bichir lapradei
ATAAGAAATCAGGAAGGGGGCAAATAGTTTTTCACACCACTGTATGTGACTGTTTGATTAATTGTGTTAATAACCCTCATCAGTTAATTTGTGATATTCAAGACATTTACAGCTCTTCACTCATTAAACAATATTCCCTTCAATGCAGACAGACATGTGGTCTGCCTTTTGCTTTCTAAAATCTATGACGAGCTCCTTGGTTTTGCTCACATTATTATCTTGGCACAACTGAGTTGACAGGTAAACATATTCTCTGTAAGCCTTCCCATCATTGTTGGTGATCAGACCTATGATGTTGGTCCATCCATCCATTTTCCAACCCGCTGAATCCAAACACAGGGTCACGGGGGTCTGCTGGAGCCAATCCCAGCCAAAACAGGGCACAAGGCAGGAACCAATCCTGGGCAGGGTGCCAACCCACCGCAGGAAACACACAAACACACCAAGCACACACTAGGGCCAATTTATAATCTCCAATCCACCTAACCTGCATGTCTTTGGACTGTGGGAGGAAACCCACGCAGACACGGGGAGAACATGCAAACTCCACGCAGGGAGGACCTGGGAAGTGAACCCGGGTCTCCTAACTGCGAGGCAGCAGCGCTACCACTGTGCCACCGTGCCACCGTGCCACCCCCTATGATGTTGGTGTCATCAGCAAATTTAATGATAAAGTTGATGCTGTGTCTGGCCACACAGTTAGAGGTGAACAGGAGAACAGAGGTGGGCTCAGCACATTACCCTTTGATGGGCCTGTGTTTAGGATCAACATGGAAGATGTGATGTTACCAATCTACATACGCTCGTATGCTGGAGTCTGTTGGTTAGAAAGTTCTATACTGAGAGGTTTGGTGGTAAGCGTTGTTGTTATAACAGTATTAAATGCTTAGCTGTATATTGTAACCAGGATTCTGGCGTAATGATTTTTGTATAAGGAATATGGCATCATTCTTTATGAGATGATATGCAAACTGGATATGATCATGACCTAAGCATCCTTCTTATTTGCAGTCTTTTGTTATTTTGATACTCCTGCTGTTGCTGTCTTCTCGCAAAAGGATCAAATGGCTACAATACACATCACAAATGTGCCCAGTGCTTGTTCAATGTGGTGTATCTCTATACCAATCTTCCATAACCCAGTCTGTCACATCAAAGTAAGTCCTACTGTTTTTCAGTCTTGGCCTCATAGAGGGATCGATACACTGGTATATATTACTGATGAACTTTTTCTACATAACAGTTAACACTTTTGTAACTTCTGGACAAAAAGGATCTTTTTGGGCCAAAAAAGGCAGACAAAGTTCTAGAGTCTCCTTTTGAATTCTGTGGCCTCATTCCACCCGCTGGAAAGAAATGAAATAAAATGTGACAGCCTATTAATTCAAACAAATGAAAAATGCAATTCAGCTGACAATTGACTATTGGACAGATGGACTATTGTATCCATCTGACCTTTGGTATCATCTGTGCCACCCTGGTAGCAGCATGACAAAGCGTTTTATATTACAGCCACTCAGCTCTCAGGGAATTGGTTCAGATCAGGGTCCGGTCTCTGTCTGTTTGGAGTTTACATATTCTCCTTGTGTCTCTCTCTTCCTCCAAGATACCCCAATTTTCTTCCAATATCCTAAAAACATACCTGTTTGGTTGGTAGGTGTCGGTATGTGTATAAATCTGCCAAGCAGTGGATTGGTGCTTGCCCACAATTCTATTTGATGTTGATTGGATTGGCACCAGTTGCTCCATGACCCTGAGTTAGATTAAGCAGGTTTAAGAAACTGATGAATGGACCACCCTGAAGAACTAGGAAATTCCTTCAGCCCTAGAACAAGTCACCTCTAGGAAGTCACCTCTGGTCAACGATGATTCAAAAAGAAAAGGAAGAATACATTTCCACTGTATAAAACTCCACACAGGTACGGAAATCTCTAGTTTGTAAAATAGAAAAGATAATGTGACTAATCATTTACACTTAAAGCCATGATATTCTGACCAAAGTCTCTATCATTCACATTCACTTTCAGGGTTCAAGTTATATCTACCATGTCATTGTAAATGGGTCATGAACCTTAAGTCGACTTACAAGGAGGAATACTAATTAAACATGAGTTTAAAGGTTTTATTCAAAGTGTCCACCACTAGTTAAAAGCCTGACGGCAAGAAACATCTGCATTTGCATTTGCTGCACTCTGGGACTGGGGCTTCTCATTCTGGTTTATTTAGATTAACAAAGTGCTTCTTTTTATATTCTTAACAAGAACTTTATTTTATCTCCATGATTATTATCTCTCTTTTTAAGAATTTTAAGAAATTTAAGCTAGATTTGAAACTGACAGCAATGGAGGTGAGTTAAACCACATAGCAAAGATAAGAGACTTTCTTTGATTTAGAGTTCCAACATAATTTTTATTCTACACTTTTTTAAACATGAAGATTTAATAGTAATGAGGCTGGGTATAAACGTTAACATTTCGCATAAAGATTGCTAAATGGCCTTATTAAATCTACTGTATTTACCAAGTATACTCTTTAAAGAATGATATTAATATAAAATGGCACATAAGGCTGTCTCCTACAAAGACTGATACATTTACTGTAAGGCATTTTTCACCCATTTGGCTAAGGTACAGAGAAGAAAGTTTTAGAAAACATAATTAAACGCAGTATTCAACTTGGATTGCAAACTTGATTGAAAAGGAATTAAGAAACTACAATGGCTCTCAAAGGATGGGAGCCTACACTCCTTTGAGCCAGATGTACAACTACAGCTGAACAAGAGCAAATCGCACAGTGCATATATTAAAAATAATGAGGTCCTGATTGCCTAACCAACATGATAGCTTACTCAGCTTAAAGAAGTCTTTTAAAGACTGTATCCTTCCTTAGGGTTTAGGGTACCCCATTCTCACAGTTTGGTTGAGCTTGCTCTGTGGGTTTCTAGTTTCTCTCAAAGTCTAGACATGTTATTAAGTCATTTGGTGTTTGATGATCATTTGTTAAAAGACTAGTATGATGCTATGCAGGCAGAGGTGTTCTAGTGGAAGCCCACAGAGTTAATTCTCATCTCTGTCTCTTTGTATGACTCTGAGCTATTTAATTCACCTATGTGTACAAACATTGCATACTAGCCATGTGCGCCCAACTACGTTGCGCGTGTTAAAGTTGTCTGTGAAGGGCTCCCTGTTTAAACGCGGCTGCCAGTCGTGAACTGGGCCCTTCGTCGCACAGCATTATGATTTTTTATAAGGGAAACAAAATTACAAAAGAAAACCCTTGGACATTGATTCGATAGGAACCGCCTACTCGGATCACTGTCCGAATCGTAATTATGTGGTGGTGTAGGAGCATTTCTGCTTCTGTCCGTTCACAGTCCGTCTCGTTTTAAAGACGCTATCGTTTCCTCTCACGATGTCTTCTCAACCTTTCTCCAATCTCACAGGTTGCTTTGTGGCAATCCAAAGAGTAAGGCAATATACACGGAGCAATGGTTATAAAAGGGGGACACATAGGTATCCAGGCTCTTTAAAGCATAGATAGTGATCACTTCACTGACATGTGAGCAAGCCACGGTACAACTGTGAGACGCGCAGCACTCGCCGGCTACAACGTAACAATAATAATTTACGGAACGTGCTATTACGTTGTCATTCATTTTACCCACTGTCTTTCTTTCATTCATATGTTACGTAGGCACATACCTTTTATCTTCGGCAATCTCATTCTCTAACCAGGCCTCAGGAGCTAACCAGCATAACACTGTCCACCACCCCTTTATTTATTCTGGCACATTGTTGACATCCGTGAGTAACAACAATGTACTAAACTGGAAGGTGATCTATGCATGTGTGGAATTCGCAGACAAACAAAGATCAAGATCTAAATGAAGATCTCTTTAGTTAATTTAAAGCACAACAATTTGTTTAGTTTGAATGTCTGTTGTTTGAGGTGTGACTGGAGTACTACAGTCTTCAGTAGTATAAGCCTGGAGGAGATTCTTAATGCAATGTCTATGTTTAAGCTGTCTCTCTACTGCCATCTAGTGCTTCTTCTTCTAATTCATTCGCAGACAAACAAAGATCAAGATCCAAATGAAGATTATATATAGAGATAAAAGCAATCAATCCATATCTGCTGTGGACACTAGGGGTCACTGTTGCCCCTTTAACCCCAGCAGACAGATGCACAGGACACAGGGTAAAAGCAACGAGAAGTATTTTTAATTCTGATTCTTCTCTAAATGGTGCCTTCAAGCACCCCAGCCACAATAAACAGGCAATTCAGCAAACACAATTCTCAATAATGATTCCAATTCTCTCCTCCACACCTCCCAGCAAGCTCTGTCCTACACCTCCCGACTCCGGCTCGCTTGCTGGGCTTCTGGCAGTCCCTTAAATAGTCCTTGACCCGGAAGTGCTTCTGTTCTTCCTCCCACATGACTTGCCAGCACTTCCGAGTCAGCTGGAGAATTCAGGTTTTTAAACAGCCCAAAAGTACTTTGTGGCTTCGGTTGTCATAATCCATTAGTAGTCCCGGGCTATGTGAGAATTTGTTCTCCCACTACCTTCCCACAGCGTCCCCTGGTGGCACCCACGGTACCCATCAGGGCCGTGCCCGCCGAACTCCAAGTTCCATAGTGCCCTGCGAGCATCCGGGGCACTGCTGCAGTCCAAGGAAGCTGCCATCTAACATCTTGGGGGAGGCAGTGCCCATGAAAAGCTGCCTTCTCCCCTCCTTCAATCGCAGGTGCATCCCAGCCGGAATGAACTGCCAGCCGTCTCTTACACTGCCTACTTGCAAAGGGACTTGGAATGGAGAGAAGAGATAACATAACATTACATTCTCAGACTCACTTATTTCCAATTCAGGGTGTGTTGAATTTGTTTTGTGTTTCCTTGTGCTCATCCCTCCTTTTGTTATTACTTTTCAAAACAATGCCCTTGTTGTTCACCTTGGACCTTGTTATGGGTGTGGGGTTCTGCCATGAGGACATTATATAATTATTTGTTCTACACTGCTGTGTCTGTGCTTATAGTGTCTGAGACACTCTTCTAATTCATAAACACATAAGAAATTTAACATACAACAGGAGATCATTCAGTCCATCAAGTTTTATTTGATCAGCTAATAGCAAGGCTGTCCCGATATCTCATCCAGATACTTCTTAAATGTTGTGGAGGAGTATTTCAAAAATATGACTCTGTAGTTTATTCCAGATTCTCACAATTGTTTGAGTAAAGAAGTGCTTCCTGGCTTCAGTCTCTAATTTCCACTGGTGTCCTCATGTACTTGAAGGACCATCTAGCTGAAAGAATTCGCCTTGATCAACTTTTTAAAAACCTTTAAGAATTTTGAAGGCCTCAGTTAGATCCCCATAGAGCCTCCTCTGCTCGAGATTAAACAGGATTACTACCTGAGCCTATCGCCTGTCTTTAAGTCCTGGGATGCACTCGATTGTTCTCCTTTGCATGGCTTCAACTGCTGCTATGACTTTCTTGTAGTGTATTGCCTAGAACTACACACAATACTCCAGATGTGGTATCACTTGTGCATTATACAGTCTATGCATAATGTCCCTTGATTTATACTCAACTGTTTTTACAATAGGGCAGCACGGAGGCGCAGTGGGTAGCGCTGCTGCCTTGCAGTTAGGAGACCCGGGTTCGCTTCCTGGGTCCTCCCTGCATGGAATTTGCATGTTCTCCCCTTGTCTGCATGGGTTTCCTCCCACATTCCAAAGACATGCAGGTTAGGTGCATGGGCGATTCTAAATTGTCCCAGTGTGTGCTTGGTGTGTGTGTGCCCTACGGTGGGGTGGTGCCCTGCCCAGGGTTTGTTTCCTGCCTTGCGCCCTATGTTGGCTGGGATTGGCTCCAGCAGACTCCCGTGACCCTGTAGTTAGGATATAGCGGGTTGGATAATGGATGGATGTTTTTACAATATAACCTAATATTTTATTTGCCTTTATTTGTTCCTGTACAATGCTTAGACAGTGAGAACATTGTGTCAACATAAACCCTAAGTCATTTTTAGAGGCTGCTTCCTGTAGGACCATGTCTCCCATTTTTAATTGCAATCCTTTTGCGTCTGTGTAACACTTGGTATATTTTTTAGTTAAATTATATTTTCCATGTATTTGCCCAGTATATACCATCCCTCCAATATTAAAATCATCTGTGAATTTCACAGGTTTACTAACTACACCCGTATCTATGGCATTAACATTCATTAGAAAAACTCACTCCATGTGGAGCATTTTCCTCTTATCTATTTACAGAGTTCACTGATGAAGCAGAGAGGTTCAATCAAACTGCTTCAAACACATTTTTAAAATGCTCATAATTTCACGAGTAGCCTCCTCCTTTTCCCACAGTGTTTAGCTTCTGTTTGCATAGGAGTGACTGTCCCATGACACAATTTTTTACTTTGAGACTATCAGGATGTTCTATTATCATCAAAAATCACTGGATTACAGCTTTATTAAAGGAAGGAAACAGATTTTCATTTGCCTGAAAGACCTCAAATTTGACAAGGCCAGTGTGTTTCCTCTGGAGTGTCCATGCTGCTTATTCTCCACCGATATTCACTGATTCTATAATTGCTCCATATTTAAACTCACTTATTCTTATACAAAGTTTTCAGGGAGTAGGAGTGTATCCTGACAGTACAGAGCTTACACCAGGGGACCAAATTTAGATAGGATGCTAGTCCACTGTGGGGCATGCACATATACGTGCCTCCAGATTTATTCATATCTTGTCAATTTAACCCACTGTAACACAGATGATGTAATGTTGATGAAAACTGGAGGACTAAGAGAAATCCTCCTGAAGCACCAGAAGAACCTGTAAATTCCACATAGAAAGTGAGTGCCTCACAACTTCAGTCCATATTTAACATGCTGCTGCTGGCATATTCTGTTCTCTTAAAACATCCATCCATGCATTTACTATCTATTGAAGCCTCTCAGTCTAAGTATACTCCTTAGCTCTATGTTTACCCCTGGAAAAATGAGTCAAAAATATAGAATTTTTGTTCAACAAGAAAAAATGTTACTAACAAAGAAAGTGTACAAATCAAAGCATTAACATAAATATATTAGGAATGTCTAGTGAGCACTGCTGTACCGATGCAGATTTAATACACATCCTTTGTTTTGAAAAAGTCAGTCTGGACAGCAGAAGCGTGTTTCTTTGTGCTGTTTTTTTTAAATTATTTTTTCTGTTGATTGAACATGAGAGGGCAGAATGTCAGGGCCTGATCCACACTCTTAATGAAACCTTTGTGTTATTTTAGGCTACCACAGCACAATACAAGGTGAGACACAAAAATAACCGGACTGGGCTTAGGGCTTTCCTGAAAAACCGTCTGGAGATCGGCCGGATGTGAATCATAGAACTATATCCCCTCCTACACGCCCTCTCAAAACGCTGACCAGCTAGGTATAACCCGTGAATAGCCCAGTCAGTATTTGCACAACAATCGCTACACGAGTTGCTGCTATAATGTTGGGTGAAAAAATCGAACAGCAAGACAAGACAACACTCCCGCACACAATGCTTTTTCCATAAAGCAGTTTTTGACTGACAAAAACATTCCTGTCCTCCCTATTCGCCCGATGTAGCTCCCTGTGATTTTTACTTGTTCCCGAAATTCAAAAGTGACCTCAAGGGAACACATTTTTCTTCAATGGATAAGTGAAGACAGAAACGTCAAGCCTGTTGAAGAGCCTCAAGCAAGAAGACTTCCAGCACTGTTTCAATCAATGGAAGATACGTATGGAGCGGTGTAGAGATTAGGAAGAGGAGTATATAGAAGGTGACAATGTTTAGAATGCTGTAATTCATCAATAAATATTTTTTTTTTACCAATCCGGTTATTTTTTGTGTCTCACCTTGCATTTAGCGCCTTCTACATTTCTCCTGAAACAAGCAACAGGTGCTGCATTGCTAATGGTGCTTAGAGGGCTAACATTTTTCTTGTCTTTCTACTTAATAACAATCATTTTGCTGTTTTGCCCCACACCTATTTGCACCATGGTGAATCTTCCAGCAACCAAACTCACCAGACATATCACAATGGTCTAGTCATACAGTGCCTCTGCATCTGTTTCACTATCAAACGCTACTTGCCAATTCACTTTATTATCACTATTGTTTGATTCAACTAATGGTTCAGTTTCAGTTTGTTCTAAAACTGGCTTTACACACCATACTGTTTTAGTTGAAGGCTCCATCCCACTTATAAATATTGATGAATTACCTTAGAGTGGCAAAACACAAATATTCAGCATTTTTGCAGCATAGTTATTTTATCTATTAGATGGCAGCAGAGTATTGTCCAAAGATTTTTTCAGGCTTAACGCTTTAAAGCAGACCATTACACATCATCCTTGGACTTGGGCTTAACTCTAATTACAGAAAATTGCAAACCCGAGTAACACTCATATTAATACCAAGGACATTAAGTTCTCAGAGCCTGAAGCCTTTTCTTGTCAGGTACAGTTGTGGACGGAGCTCCAATCTATTGAAGGAACAACTCAGCATGCAGCCACATTCACAGCCGTTTTAGAACTGACAATTAACCCTTTGAGCCTGGCAGGCCGATTTTCAGGCCAGGTACTTAGAGGTAAATATCCATCATAACCCTGCTAGCCAGAATAACAGCTATCACATGTGTAAGACTGGAGACAACTTATGGGCTTTAGTAAATGTAACTACCCACTGAGCCAGAGATTGTCACTTTTCTCTGGTTCTTTCTCCCTTTCTCCCTTGGTAGACCGGGTGATTGATGACCCTATTATCACTGACGTCATGTCCGGTGTCCATCCTCGTGGACCCGCCCCTTCCTAAACTCTACCTTCATAATCTGGCAAATCATTAACCTACTTTGGTTCTATTTGGACTCGTGTCTGTAAAGACATCACTGCAACTAACTGCAAATTTATTCTAATCAACTGCCAGAGCCCTACAAAATGACCTCCACCAGACCACTGGTGTGAATGTCTCTGACCAAACAATCAGAAACAGACTTCATGAGGGTGCTTACTTGTCTGAACTTATCATGAATACAAACCAGAGCGCACATTAAGATCTCAAGATGCCGGTCTGCTCATGATTCCAAGGATTAATAAAATAACAGTGTGAGGTCGAGCTTTTAGTTATAGGGCCCCTAAACTGTGGAATGCTTTGCCTGCTACTATAAGAGATGCCCCTTTGGTCTCAGCTTTTAAATCCTGGCTGAATACTCACTACTTCAGTTTAGCATATCTTGACTAGAGCTGCCGATTAACTGTACAGACTGCATGTCTGTTGTTAGTCCTTAACACTAAAACATAAGTAACATGATAGTTATAATTGGATACTAACCCTCACCTATTCTGTTTCTCTTCTCGGTACTCAATTGTGGTGCCACAGCCCACCTGCCAAGTTGCTTTGTCTGCCTAAGGTAAAGTCATCCCTGATGAAGGATCGCAGGAATCTTGGGGAAGAGGGGTCCTTTCATCAGGTTGGCTGACCCAGCGCTATTTCAGCAGTGGAATGGCCAAATGGGGGAGGCAGCTTGATGGCTGAGGCCTCCAGGACTCTAAACAAATCCAAATCATATTATGTGATATCATCTACTGTTAAATTCTGCTCCGTACTTCTGAAATTTTTATTTTTATACTGTATTTGTTCTGTTCTGTGTATTGTATTGTATTGTATTGACCCCCTTCTTTTTGACACCCACTGCACGCCTAACCTACCTGGAAAGGGGTCTCTCTTTGAACTGCCTTTCCCAAGGTTTCTTCCATTGTTTCCCTACAAGGATTTTTTTGGGATTTTTTTCTTGTCTTCTTCGAGAGCCAAGGCTGGGGGGGCATCAAAAAGCAGGGCCTGTTAAAGCCCATTGCGGCATTTCTTGTGTGATTTTGGGCTATACAAAAATAAATTGTATTGTATTGTATTGTATTAAATTATATGTTTTTCGGTCCATCCGATGCCGCTAGGTTGCACCCCAGACTGTCCAGGAGCTCAGTGATGTCCTGGTCCAGATTAGTATAGATATCCAGCATGATTTTTTTTCCATTGAGATCTGATGTGTTTTTAAAGTTTTCCTTTCATTTTTTTGAGCAGTTTATTATCATCATATAATAAAATGTTACTTTTATAAATCAAAGTCGTTGGTTTCCAAAATAGTTAAAAATTGCTGGGGAGGCTACAGTTATAGTACTGAAATGCTAGAGAAGGCAGGTTTCAAAGGGTTAAGGTGCTGTCATGTGAAAAGAAAGCCTGAGGAGTTGGAAAGAATGAATGGAGACATAAAGAGAAAGTAAAACTTGACACAGATGGTCCTGAATCTGAATCCTGTGAAGGCAGCACACCCCGGGCCATTCTCCTTATAATAAGGGTCTTGCTTATTTTAAGAGAATGATTCTCAGCCATAAATTGTTAATGAATATTTTACCAAAATTCTCTTCAGTTGTCCTAAATTCATCTGTCATAAATTTGGATGGAGTGCCTTTGATCAGTACTTCAAATTTCTGCTCCTGTCCTACTGAACCACTATTGAAGTTAATAAAACCAAAATGAATCAATTGACTGCGCTGCATGAAGAGCTTTATGTTAATGTACACTGTCTAAAAAATCTCACCACAAGCAATTTTTTAAAAAAAGACTTTCTGACTCAAAATGGTGGGGTTATTCCCTACTGAGATACAAAGCTCACCAGGTGCTAAGAGAAAACTGCAGACCTATGGAGTGAGGTTGGTGTAACAGATGAAGAGGGTTTTAATGATGAGGGACTGACTCTGAATTTGGTTCAAGGCAGTTTTTCAGGCATCTGCATGCCCTGCTAGGCCATTCCATTTCATACTGTCCATATGAAAAAGACTGAAAAAAATGAGAGATAAGAAAAAATTTCAGGTCAACCCCTGGTTGGAGGCCACTCTTTATTTCTTCAGACACTGTTGCTTACTTGAAAAAATAGACAATTTCAATGTTTCAAGCCTCATTATTTTGTCTTTGGCAGCAGTGGGCATGTTGATCATTGCTGCTTCAGATATCAGCTAAGTCCACCCCCACATAATGCTTAGAATTCCCTGGTTAAAAGTGATTTTGAGGTCTGTTTTATGGATTGAAAGGTTGTCAATCTTAAGCCAGCCAGGCCTGCTGCTTTGAGGCTACCAGCGGCTGAATGCAGTCAACAAATAAGTAAATAAATCAGCCAATTAGGACAAACCTCTAGAGGTTCAGTTACTCCGTCTAGCAAAGAGCATGTCAACCATTAATAATCTGTACTTTAACCATTAGTTTGTAATTAAGTAAATGAAACCTTTGATACTCTATGGGTGGTTGTGTGTTTGCCAATATCTTAGAAAAGCATTCAAACACAGGGAGAAAAGCAACTGTTAAATTGTATATTCGCTCTCGAAAGAAAATCAGTGACTGCCAGTAACATTGTACAGTATGTGGAGTCTTGTCTGGAAATTGAATTTCTTCATAATGTGGGGCCATTCAGTTCACAAACAGTGAGCAATAATTAAATCTAGGACATGGCAAATGTGATCTGCACTCTGTAATATGTGTCACAGGTCACCCCTCTGGCAGCCATGGCACTCTTTGTAATCTTCTGTCCAGAGAGGAGACTTTCTATTTATTATTTCATGTACACACACAAAAAGAAGAGCTTCAAATATCATTATTCAATTTTTGTTGTGTGAAAGTAGTTATCCTTCTTTTTATTTTAGTGGTACCTAGTCATTTACTTTCATTCATTCATTCATTTTCTAAACTCACTAATTCTGTGACAAGTTGATTGGGATCTATGCTGGGACCATTATGTATAAAGTCAGAACTAGTTCTATTGACCATTGTGGAGCAAAATCCTGATTTACCCATACTCACTAACATCACAGGAATTCTCAGGTGAGCTTGAAACAAAATAGATTTGTGCAGATGGATGTTAAAATGTGCGTCCTATAAATGTTGTATTGTGTTTTGTTAGAACATCTTACATCATTTGGGTCATTTTTTTTTTGTCATGTGTACATTGTACACAGTGTACAAAGTACAATGAAATTCTTACTTGTTGACAATAATACATAATACAATATAATACAATTTATTTTTGTATAGCCCAAAATCACACAAGGAGTGTCACAATGGGTTTTAACAGGCCCTGCCTTTTAACAGCCCCCCCAGCCTTGACACTCTTAGAAGACAAATAAAAACTCCCAAAAACAAAAAATGGAGGAAACCTTGGGAAAGGCAGTTCAAAGAGAGACCCCTTTCCAGGTAGGCTGGGCATGCAATTGGTGTCAAAAATAAGGGGGTCAACACATTACAATACATAGAACAGAACACAAGTAATCCTCAATACAATATAATAATGCAATAGAAATATTACAAGTACGGAGCAGAATTTAACAGTAGATGATATCACATAATATGATTTAGATTTGTTTAGAGTCCTGGAGACCTCAGCCATCAAGTTGCCTTCCCCTATTGGCCGTTCCACAGCTGGGATAGTGCTGGGCCAGCCAATCCGATGAAAGGACCCCTCTACCCAACAATTCCTGCGATCCTCCATCAGGGATGACTTTACCTAAGGCAGGCAAAACAACTTGGCAGGTGGGCTGTGGCACCAAGTGGCACATTTGAGTACCGAGAACAGATACAGTAATACAATACAAACAGAAAGAAAAACAAATAGACAAACAAAAAATAACATTATATGAATTTTTTGTCTGTTTCAGAACAAAAACAAGCCATGAGGTAGAGGAAATTGCCTACAGATTGTGTTGAGGCATAGATCTGTAGAAGGATTTAAAAACATTTCTACACAGAGTCCTCCATAATTCTTAAAGAAATTTAAAACAACCACAACTCTGCCTAGAGCTTAGAGCCTGATGGTCATACGGCTGAGAGCCTATGTAGAGATAGAAGAAACTTCTAGAAGGACAACCTCCACTGCAACACTCTACTAATCCAGGATTTATGGCAGCTCGGTCAGACCACACGTGAAAAATTGCTCTAAGTTTGCAAAAAGGCAACCAAAGGACTCTCAGACTGTAAGAAACAAGATTGTCTGGTCTGAAGAAACCAAGATTGAACTGTTTGGTCTCAATTCTAAAGTATCATGTCAGGAGGAGACCAGGCACCTACACATCACCATACTAATGATGAAGCGTGGTGGTGGCAGCATCATGCTGTAGGGTTGATTTTTAACAACAGGGACTGGAAGACTAGTCATGTTTAAATAAAAGCTGAATGGAAAAAAGTAATGGAAACCTGCTCCAGAGTGCTTTGGAACTGGGCCGCAGGACAATGACCATAATCCCAAAGGAAAACAATACAGGAGTGGCTTAGGGACAATTCTGGGAATGGCCGTAAGTGGCCAAGCCAGGGCCCAGACTTGAACCCAATTGAACATCTCTGAAGAGAAGTGAACATAGCTGTCAACCAACGCTCTCCATCCAACCTGACAGAGCTTGATAGGATCTGCAGAGTTGAATGGCAGAAAACCCCGTATCCAGGTGTGTGAAGCTGTTCACAATGTACCCAAGAAGATACCCACGCCATAAACGCTGCCAAGGGGGCTTCAACTACAGTAAGTACTCAGTAAAGGTTCTGAATATTTGTGTCAATGTGATATATTGTTTTTAATAAATCTGCAAGAATTTCTAAAATTGTGTTTTCACTTTTTGTTTTTCTATTCAATTCTATTTCAATTTTTTTAAATGCTTTAGCACAAAGCTGCAACATAACAAAATGTTTAAAAAGTGAAAGGGTCTAAATAATTTCTGAAGGCACTGTACGTGTGCTGTTTGTCAACCAACTTGAAGTCCAGCTTTGTAAGTTACAGTTGTACATTTAAGAATGTTCAGTAAATTAGTATGATAGGCAACAATTGTTCTGATGTGGATGTGTGCTTAGGTGTGCTCTGTGATGGACCTGTGTCTTCTTCAGAGAGGATTCCTGAATTGTGCCCATTCATTGTCCATCCCTACAATTCTGAACTAGAGTAACTTCCATCCATCATCCAACCCGCTGGAGCCAATCCCTGCCAACACAGGGTGCAAGGCAGGAAGCAAACCCCAGGCAGGGCACCAGCCCACTGTAGGACACACACACACATACATACACACACCCACACATCAAGCACACACTAGGGACAATTTAGGATCGCCAATGCGCCTAACCTGTATGTCTTTGGACTGTGGGAGGAATCTGGAGTAACCGGAGGAAACCCACGCAGACACAGGGAGAACATGCAAACTCCATGCACTCCATGCACCGTACCGCCCTAGAATAACTAGGTTTTAAAAATGGATTTGTACTTGAAGCTTGCCTTATGAGACAGGTGCTATGTAAGAACAAATTAAATTACTGAAATTTTATATTATAAAACTAGTATTACAATTATCCATCCAGGGGTCTGCTGGAGCCAATCCCAGCCAACACAGGGCACAAGGCAGGAACCAATCCCGGGCAGGATGGATGGATGGAATAATACAATTATTATTTTTTGAATTAAATTAAATGAATTAGAAGCTTTTCGTATGAGTCAAATACAGCATCTGCTCAAGAAAGGAGCATGTGAGCTGAGCTACTATCTCAAATGGTAATTTCCTCATAATCAATTTCAGTTATACATATGCATAATAATAATGATGATGATGATGATGATGCATGTTTTTATTTGAGATGTTTTGCTATATTTTATTTTCATGTCCGAGTTACATTTCTTAGTGATGTAAAGGTAATAAACAATAATATGTTCTAATTCTGAGGTGTAAAAACACTCCAGTTCTGCCCACTTGTTTTTTCATAGTGAAAAGAGAATATTTAATTTAATTTGACTGGCATCAGCTGAAGGATGGTAAAATGAATCACTAATGATAATTAGGCTCCATGTTCAGGGCTGAACTGGCTCCAGGTTTTCTCCCACCTTGCACAGCTCCAGTCTGCTGCAGCCCTGACTTGGATAAAGAAGTGGTGTAGGTTGAGTATATGACAGGAGTCAAGAAGAAAAGTTGGAGTGTCAACAGGGCCACCCCCTTTAACATGACAAAGATAGGAAATAAAAATAACTAGATCTCTTAGCATGGCAGAATAGCAAAAGCAAATCTTAGGCATAGGCTGAGAATTCAAAGGGCTGTGAAGAGCTTCAAGGGTAGGAGCTCTGTAGTGCGGATAACTCATCTCTTGAATGAGACGCCACCTTCTCTCTTCTCTGAGCACCTTGCTTTTATAGCTCCTGGACTGGAAGGGGCAGGGGCAGTTGCCTTCTCTGAGCTGTGGGTGACAAAAGAGATAGGAGAGTCTGCCATCGTGCCCCCTGGTGTTTTGGGGTGGAAGCTGACCATCTGACACATATGCATGAAAGAAGGTAAAAAATTTATGTGTGTACTTTTATTTATTTATTTATTTATTTTATTCCAGCATCTCTCATTACTACTGTGCTACTTTCTAACATAAGGTACAGAGCACATTCACTTGTTCTCCACACATTCCAAGTTAAAGTAAAAACGGAGGGGAATAAATAGCAGAAAAGACACCTTTAATTGCATCCCAAGCTGAAGTTTTGCTTTTTTTTATCTTTGCTGACTATTAATGAGATGGTGACTCCTAAGCTTTGACACTGACATTACATTCTAGCTTTTCCATGGTGCCCTTAGAACACCTAAATGGGGACAAACAATAGTTTAAACCCCAGAGTCCCCCTCTCTATTTTATGTCCAACCCTGCAAACAGAGATACAGAGGAGACATGACTGAGGTGTTTACAAATACGAATGAAATAGCAGGCTGGATATTTCGCTTTAAAATGAACTGTTCAACTAAAACAAAGGTGGCACAGATGGTAGGCGGTGAGAAACAGCTTAAGGGCTTTGGTGATGATATTTACCCACTGGACCAGGGTATGCCCTGATGTTCTAATGCCTTCTCTTCTCCTCCCTCTGCAGCACCGAATATTGACAGCCACTCCATCAATGACATCACTTCCATGTCTGTCCACTTGGACCCGCGTCTTCCTGCCACAGGAAATTGCCAATCTTGTCTCGGTTTACATGAGAAAATAGGTTTGAGAAGACATCTTCACAATTTGTTGTGTATTTTTTTTTTGTTATTTTCTCATTCAGTTATACAGGGCCACCAAGGTGGTGCCCCAACTCTTTATCATGGTCAGTGTCATCTTTTTACAGTGGTTAAAAGTTAATTTTATACTAAGTTAGAATGTTTTCTTCACAAAGAGAAGCCCAGGAAAGTTTATCATGCCTGTACATCTGATTTCTACAAAACGACATCAAGTCAAGTTTTAAAGGACTTATTATCTACAGGACTACTCGTTCCACATGTCTATGATTCCCTGAGTGAAGAAAACATCTCTGAACTGTTTAAATATATTCTTGAAAAGCCTCAGAAATGTGTTGTAAAGCTAATATACAATCTCCATTAACTTGTACTCCATGCTTTGGGCTGTATAACTTAACATCCTATTAGGCTTCTTAATGGCTTCTGTACACTGTCTGCATGAGTCTTAGGTCCTTGTCATAACATGTTCTCTCAAGTTTCAGCCCCCCCATTATGTATTCACTTTTCGTTCCTATATGTACTAATATTCATTTGCTACAAATTTGCCCAAGTCTGACTTATGTCTACAACAACAAAATTTATTTATACAGCATATTTTCATACAAATGGTTTATCTCAAAGTGCTTTACAAGATAAAGAAAGAAAAGTTTATCTATACTAATAAAAGGCAAAGCCCTCACTCACTCACTCATTCACTCACTCACTCACTCACTCACTCACTCACTGACTGACTCATCACTAATTCTCCAACTTCCCGTGTAGGTAGAAGGCTGAAATTTGGCAGGCTTATTCCTTACAGCTTCCTTACAAAAGTTGGGCAGGTTTCATTTCGAAATTCTACGCGTAATGGTCATAACTGGAAGCTGTTTTTCTCCATTACAGTAAATGGAGAAAAACAG
>JANRMT010062814.1:43560190-43586978 GCA_026402145.1 Polypterus bichir lapradei
AAAACAATTACATTAACAATCATGTTACGTTATTTTTAAAATTTTTCCTTTTCTTTTTCATACCTTCTTTAACACACTACTTCTCCGCTGCGAAGCGCGGGTATTCTGCTAGTATATATATATATATGACAGCAACACTCATCACTCACAACAGTGACAAAACAATTATATTGACAATCATGTTACGTTATTTTCAAAATGTTTCCTTTTCTTTTTCATTGCTTCTTTAACACACTACTTCTCCGCTGCGAAGCGCGGGTATTTTGCTAGTTTTGAATATTTTTTTAGTACTATACATCTTTAGTTCTCCTGATATGCCATTACACAAGGACAACAAGCTATACACTGCATATTGAAATAAGAGTGCAGATGAATGAGAAAAATAACATTTCTAAATTGTACATATGCCAGTAAAAATTAAAACCTATGCAGCCCTGGGCCCTGAGCCTTCCCTGGTACTTAGAGCAATAGGCCTCACATGCAGTCTCTGGGCTAAATGACTTAAAAGGGCAACATTCCCCCACATTTTCTGCCTACTAGTCTTGTACTGCCACCTAATGGGCTGGAGGGACATAGCTAGTCTTCCCTAACCTTTATACTGGTAACATGGTCTCAGACCTTCTTGATTTAGGATTATGTGATGTTCTGCATGAGATGTGTTCCAATCTCTTACCAATCTTCTCAGACTTCTAAACTGAGGATGAGGTGTCCCTGACACTTGCTGGTTTGTCGGCCCAGAAGCATCCAGGTGGAACATTTCCTGTGTTGCCGACCGAGGGAACACACACATTCACCAAAGAAGTGTTGGGGTGCTAGC
Source organism: Polypterus bichir lapradei (assembly GCA_026402145.1). Classification (NCBI taxonomy): domain Eukaryota; kingdom Metazoa; phylum Chordata; class Cladistia; order Polypteriformes; family Polypteridae; genus Polypterus; species Polypterus bichir. Next base: position 43,561,008 of record JANRMT010062814.1, read on the forward strand.
TGGTTCGCCTCTTTTAATAGCTAATAAGTTCCACAAAATAAACAGTTGCCCAGTGGCGTGAACAACAGAAACAAAAAGGTAATATCGTTTGCTAAGGCCTGCTATTGATTCAAGGCTCCATAAGAGCAGTGACAGCGTCAGGTTGGAGCTCTGTTCAGCGGTCTCCTCTTCTTGAAATGAGATGGTCCCTGCCAGGAGTGTCTGTTTTATAGTCACTGGCTGGAAGGAGCAGAGTCAGTTGCCCTCATCTTGCAGTTTCTCTTATCTGTGGGTCAAAAAAGAGACACTATCATCCGCGAGTCCCTGAGCGATAGAGCTTACTTCTGATGAACCCAGAAGGTGAACCTCTGACGACACATGCGTGACACCTGATTCATCAAAAGACCACTCACCTAGCCCCTCCAGTCCTTTCAATACTTGTACAGGGTGTGACTTGCAGGGGGCACACCAACTCCCCAAACTCAACACAAGCAGACACAAGCAGATGTTTTGCACAGCACACATGTTTTATTTACGTGGGAACCGCTTCCCAAACCATTTCCCACAACACTAATGCACACAGCACAATATGATAAAATACAAAGCACAAGAATAAAGCAGCACTTTGTCTTTTTTTTCTCTCTCCTCTTCTTTCTGCTTCTATCTGCCTCCAGTCCTCCTCCACCAAGCTTTGTCTGCTCCCTCCTGGCAATGGCTCCTGGAGCAGTAGCAGCTGGTTCCTTTTATGCTACACCTGGGAGTACATCTGGTGGTCCAAAAGCACTTCTGGGTGATGTCTGAAGTAGGGCTTCACAGTGCCTGAAATTCCCCCTGGTGGCAGTCCCAGAGCCCAACAGAGCTGAGCCACCAAACTCCAATTCCCATGAAGCCCTGTGGGAATCAATGGCACTTTAGCACTCCAGCACTCCAGAGGGGCTGCCATCTAGCAGTCCTGGGGAGATAATGCCCTGAACCCGCTTTCTCCCTTGCTCCTTTCATATAACAGGTGTCCAAGCCAGGTAAGGGTGTTGGCCCTCTGCCACAAGGGAAAACATGTTTAGTAGAACAATGTCAGGCCAGTATCATAACAAAAATGTAAAAAGTCCAAAATTTAGTGGTTAAAATGTAGGAGAAAATCTTCAAAAAAGGAAGTGGAGGTAGAAGGTAAGTGCATATGTATTTTAAAAATTAACGACACAAGTCATCTCTAGTTTGACAGAATATTAAACCAGGTGCTGAAATACAGAATAATCTTCATATACTGTAATCTTTACTTAGTGGCCTTAGTCAATAATATATGGTGCTGTTTAGTATTTACCAGAGCAAAGCCTAATATATCTTGATAATATGCTTGTTAATTCTGCTAAGCAAAATATGCACTTTTGAAAAATACCAGGCTTACAGTTCCTGTCCAAAAATGACAAAGAAGTGATATTGTGCATTTACACTCAGAAGGTTTTTTTTCTTGTCTTTCCAGCATTTTGTGGTGATCTAAGAAGATCATCATTTGATAAGTCTTCACTACATGAGCCTGTCAGGACAAAATCTCTGCTCTTGCACAATCAGCAATGGAGTGAAACCAACTAAAAGTCTCCAGAAGCTTCGATCAGAAGCAACTGTGCAAAACTGGTACAATTATAAGAGGTACAACTGAAAATAATTGATACATTTATGTTGTTTTCATCCTTGCAACAGTACTTCATTACTTGAATTTGTATCATATTACGATGATTTAATCTGGGTGCATTACTTCATGCTGCCGGCAACCATTTGATGGAACTTTTGCAATTCTGGAGTACACAGTTATACAAATAGTAGCTTTTTACTTCTTCATTTAAAGTTATGGCACTTTTTATTTCTCATTAAGTTTAGGCACTTTGAACTATTAATTTGCCATTTTAATTCAATGTTGTTCATTCTGAAACATTTATAAATGTACAAGCTTACATTTCAGCAAAGTAAGTAACAGAGCCCCGATGTAGCCTGCTCCATGATTTAGGGGTTTTGGATGTTAAAGAGAAGTTCAACAGTGAATGAACAGATATTGCACGGCTCCATTTATGTTGCTCAGTTTCAAACCACTTTGTTTAATGTCTGATTAAATAAATCTGTGTCTTTATGTACACCCATTATGTAATTAATAATTTGTAAAGTTTGTGTGTGTATCTACCTGTGAATGTGTTGCCACAGTCTGAGCCTGCACTGAGTCAAGAGCGCTACTATAAAATAAAATGAACTGAATCGAATAATGTCATTTAAGCGCTCACTTAATATTTACTTTTCCATTCTTCTTGTGCTATGAACTTTTATCATTAATTTTATTTTCTTGTTGCTATTTTTTGAAAGTTACCACAGTTCTGAGTACTTTTTTCAGAGAAGCATAAGGTGGTGGGGAAAATATAAACAAAGCAATAAGTGTTGCAGAAAATACCAAATAAAGAAGAGTCTTGAACCATCTTTATATGTGAAATTGTAACATGGCCATCCTTTATTTTCACCTATAGATGAAGCCCGCATGTGCCTTCTCCAAAGTATCATGGCAGACTAAAGACTCTGACAGGAAAGCTTCCCTTTATCAGTTACTGTAGGTTCATTTACATATAGTAGTTAGTAAACATTTCAATCCCACCAATGAGCCCTCAGATAAGAGGTACATTCTAGCAGTACCCCTCTGCCATTAAATAGCATCCAAAGGTCTCAAAATAGCTAATCATTAAAAGTCCTGTCTAAACTTTTGGTTTACACAATATGACTTCTTATATATGGGCGGCACGGTGGCGCATTGGGAAGTGCTTCTGCCTCGCAGTTAGGAGACCCGGGTTCGCTTCCCGGGTCCTCCCTGCGTGGAGTTTGCATGTTGTCTGTGTGGGTTTCCTCCCACATTCCAAAGACATACAGGCTAGGTGTATTGGTGATTGTAAATTGTCGCTGGGTGTGTGTGTGTGACCAGCAGACCCCCGTGACCCTGTAGTTATGATATAGCGGGTTGGATAATGGATGGATGGGCTTCTTATATATAAATTGTTATCACAGAACAAAGCACAAAGTTATATGTGATCCCTTTTTTCTAATATAAAGTGTGCTGTTACAAATGAAGTCAGGGTGTCCTAGTTTAACAAACAGGCAGTTTCAAGCACTTTTTTTCTTTTCCTTTATGGGGGGCTCTGCGGGCCCTACATGCTAGTCATTTCCCGGATCTGCTGTTTGCGATGAATCGTGCTGTGCTTTTGGATAAACACAAATTTCAACTTTGTCTTTGATATCTCCATCTTTCAAAACTATTATCGCTGACAGTTCGTCACATGTTGGTTTATTATATATGCAAGCATGATCTTTGGGATTCATATAGAAATCCAAGAAAACTTCTTTGTCTGTGTTTTTCTGATAGATTTTGTGTAAAGTAAAATACTTTTGGACGTATGGATTTGCATCCATTATTGGCTGTAGAATTTCTAATACATCCGATCGTTTAACTCTTTCGATTCTATTTTGCATCGCTTCTCCGTGATCATAAATATAAACCTGACAAAACTGTGGTTTCTTTGAAATTAAACTTGTAGTAGCTTTAATTGTTGTGGGACCACAGTTTCTCATAGCATATGGTACTGAATCATGTAAATCTACGTTTTGAGCATTGTATGATGCGAACTTGAACAGATAATTGTAGATTTGGATATTTTGCCTGTAGTGTTTGTGGATTTCGCTTTCACCAAATAACAAATCTTTTATTTCTTGCAGATATGCCATTACTTTTCCGTAATCGCAACATGAATTAGATGATCTACAAGTCTAAAACTTAAACCTTAAAGCCGACCAATATCTACATACTGGTGCCATATCATCCATCCATTATCCAACCCGGTATATCCTAACTACAGGGACACGGGGGTCTGCTGGAGCCAATCCCAGCCAATACAGGGCACAAGGCAGGAAACAAACCCTGGGCAGGGCGCACTCACACACACACCCCAAGGACAATTTAGGATCGCCAATCCACCTAACCTATGTCCATATATTCAATCTCTTTTCACTGTTCCGTTATTTCACCGAGTAATAATTTCCATTTGTTAGCGCTAATGCGATCTTTACTCTCAGTTTTTTGATACTTTTGAATTTTAGTACTTTGATAATCTCTAACCTGCTCTGCATGTGTATCGTGCCGACGTTTTTGAACCTCTTTACGATGTTCTACTTTGTCTTCTACTCTTTATCTTTTATTTCTTCCCCTGCTTGGACCTGTTAAGTTTTCAATTCATCTCTTGGCACAAAGTCTCGTCTCGCAGGACTTGAAATTATCTCTAAGAAAATGTCTTGTCTCGTCTCTATGAAAAAGTCTTGTCTTGTTGAAAATATAAAAAAAATCTAAACAAAATAATAAAGGTAGCAGAAGAATAAAATCACAGTACAAGCAATGGACAAAGGTCTTACAGTTGCCTGGAATAAAAGAGTAGGCTAGGAGGCTTCACTCTGTGGGGATGGCAAAGAAATTTCTAAGATCTGAGTTTTCTTTCTGGAGGAGTAGCAAGTTTTTGGAAGTGATGCCAAACAACATCCACACTACTACATTTTCATTTAAAAATGCAGACATTAGTCTCAGTTTTTGCATTTTGTTCACATTACCCCAGTGATTTTAACTCCCGAAAACAAAAACTTTTGAAGTACTCTCCAGAGCCATACATTTCTGAAAATAATGGCTCAGTGTTACATTGTGGATGGGTGAAAATGAAGAATTTTCAAAATGGAAATGCTATTCATACTCTGATTGGTTCATGCTTATTATGTGGAGCCTGCTCAGTACAACATCTCATTCCTTAAGTTGTCACCGTTCATGGAAAAATTAACATTTTCCAACATAAAGGAGATGCATTCCATAAGATTGTTGTGTTGCCCACCTTAATGAATCTCAATTGTGTTTTGCATAATTTGACTACTTCATACATGCATAAAAGGCAAATAATTTACTGATCGCTACAGTTTTGGGATAAATCTCTTGGCTGGTGCCGTAACCATCTGTTCAAGGAGGACGCTTCCTCTTCCTGTTTCTGCCAATGTGTGAATGAGCAATGTAGGCGAATGGCTATGTCATTTGTGCTTTCGTTCATTTTAGTCAAGATATTTTTGTAAATGATGAGAAAATGCTAGTGTGGATGAAGATTGGCTTCATTTAAAAATGCAGTAGTGTTGCTATGGCTTCAGTCTGCCATATGCCTTATTCTCTTGAGATAGACAATAATAATACTGTAGAGTAAGTGGGACCAGAATATGGAGGGATGAATGGAAAAATAACTGGGGGCCCTTGGACTAGATAGATAAATACTTTATTAATCCCAAGGGGAAATTCACAATGGACTATGGAAAGTGTGTGCCAGATCTGGGCTAGTCTGCAACACATTACATTACTGGTAAAGGTCCATGATGGATTGGACGACCCTCTGCAGTTCGCATACCAGGAGAAGGTGGGAGCGGAGGATGCCATCATCTATATGCTACACCGATCCCTCTCCCACTTGGACAGAGGCAGTGGAGCTGTAAGAATTATGTTTCTGTACTTCTGTAGCACCTTCAACACCATCCAACCTCTGCTCCTTAGGGATAAGCTGACAGAGATGGGAGTAGATTCATACCTGGTAGCATAGATCATGGACTATCTTAAAGACAGACCTCAGTATGTGCATCTTGGGAACTGCAGTTCTGACATTGTGGTCAGCAACACAGGAGTGCCGCAGGGGATTGTACTTTCTCCGGTCCTGTTCAGCCTATATACATCAGACTTCCAATACAACTCAGAGTCCTGCCACGTGCAAAGGTTTGCAGACGACACTGCTATCGTGGGCTGCATCAGGAGTGGGCAGGAGGAGGAGTATAGGAAACTAATCAAGGACTTTGTTAAATGGTGCAACTCAAGCCACCTACAACTGAACACCAGCTAAACCAAGGAGCTGGTGGTGGATTTTAGGAGGCCCAGGCCCCTCATGGACCCCGTGATCATTAGAGGGGACTGTCTGCAGAGGGTGCAGATGCTGCAGATGTTCTATCAGACGGTTGTGGCAAGTGCCCTCTTCTACGCGGTGGTGTGCTGGGGAGGCAGCATAAAGAAGATGGACGCCTCACGCCTGGACAAGCTGATGAGGAAAGCAGGCTCTATTGTAGGCACGGAGATGGACAGTTTGGCATCCGTGGCAGAGCGATGGGCATTGAGTACGCTCCTGTCAATAATGGAAAATCCACTGCATCCACTGAACAGTATCATCTCCAGACAGAGGAGCAGCTTCAGTGACAGACTGCTGTCCTTGTCCTGCTCCACTGACAGACTGAGGAGATCGTTCCTCCCCCACACTATGCGACTCTGTCAATTCCACCCGGGGGTGTAAACGTTAATATTATACAAAATTATTGCCTGTCTGTTATGCCTTCATTGTTATCACTCTTTAAATTAATATTGTTCTTTATCAGTATGCTGCTGGAGTATGTGAATTTCCCCTTGGGATTAATAAAGTATCTATCTATCTATCTATCGATCTTCCTATCTATCTATTTATCTATTATGGTGCAATGGTAAGGTGGCCTGACATTAATGTCTGTCACTTGTGACACCAACATCTGCATCTGGAACACTTAAAAGTACTTTACGCTAGAGAAATGGGGGCAGGCTTGGTTTAAATGCTGAGACTAATGAGGCATCAAATCACTTTGTTAGCAGACAGATCATCCCATACTCCCTTTTTTCTCTTCAATAGACCAATCTGTTCATATCCCGTCTCATTCAAAAGTGAGTTATGACACTGGAACCCAGTGTAACACTTTAAAAAAGGCAGGTTTATCTAGGCTCCATGGCTGTCAGGGTGCTGACCCAAGGTACAACACAATTGTTAATCTCTATTGTAATGCACCACTTAAAAGGACATGCCCATCTTTAAATACATGACGCTTCCACACAAAGTTTGACATGCAGCCTGTCTGTGTTGCTATTCCATGAGAGGAGACTTGAAGGACTGCTGGACTGGCTGAACACTCTCTGGAAGTCTGGCTATCCTTTTTTAAATCCTGCCATTGAAGCCTATATAACACTAAATATGGTATCTCGTGTAAATGCTTATTTAGAAAGATGACAGGTACCTTGACAAAGATTTTAAATAGTCCGTTTCCACAGTATTAAAATTACATGAGAGCACAAAAGGTAAGATGTCTTCTTAAAATGTACTGGCATTTTAAGGATGTTGCATTTGATTTTGATGGTGAAGGCAATGACCCCTTAGTCCCTCGAGAATTAAACCAGTGAAGAAAGTGAATTAACCCTGTCTGAGTATAAAGACGTGGCTCACAAATCTTTAACTTAAATCACTTTCAATAAATCTTTTAATAAAATCTGTAGAAGTAGAGTTTCTTACCGACCGAGACAGCAAGACTAGTCCATTCTTCTTAAGTAAAGTAGGCTGGTAATAAGAGGAATGTAAAAATCACTGGGTCGGAGGGGTTAATGCAGAAAACTGAAAAACAGAATTTGTTAGTATTCTGTGGAATGGAAATGTTGCATAAGGAAAGTTAATGCTGGCTCAGCTTTAGGTCATGGCGACATTTAAATTTGGAAAATTTCCCAGCCTCCAGCAGACAAGTCAAATTAAAGAAAATGGAGGTACTAATTGATAGTGGTATACATAATATTCTTATGTGACAGGTGTCTGGTCACACTTATAGGTAATCTAATCCAAACACAGTTAAAATATCCAACTATGCCACCCAGTTTTATTAAGAGCCCTTGAACTTTGAAATTTAAAGATAATAGCACACAGGTTTCTTTAAATTGGGTGGTGAGTAAGCAGATAATGAAAGAAATGGCAGCAATTTAAAAAAAAAACAACAGTAACTTCTATTATACAAGACAATATAAAATATACCAAGAAGATAAAAGTAGATTAGTCTAAAAATATCTTGAGTGAAACCCTTTTAAAAAGAGAACATACAGTCCACAGTCTAAAAATCTTTTAAAACATAACAGTAGAGGATACAGCCTTTGGTGGTGTGAAGTCCAAGTTGGGTGCTGTGTTAGCAGAGCAATTAATCTTCCAACTAGCCTATTGCAACACTCTGTTAGCCAAATGCTTGTTTCCTAACAGAAGTCTCACTTCTTGTCCACCAGCTTCACTCGATCATCTTGTGAGCGTTCCCCCACACACTGGACTCGGTGTCTCTCTGGTGAAACTGCCAATTCCTCCATGAAGGCAGCATTACGTTTTTCAGCAATTAGTGCTACAGTAGATGTTCTGTGGGAGGGTACCAGATGAGCTAGCCTTTGCTCCAATTGTACATCAGTGAGCCATGAGTGTCCATAACCCTGTCATCAGTTCACCATTTGTACTTTCTTGATCCAGTTTTAGGAGGTATTAACCACTGCTTACCGAGAACAAACCACAAGACCTGTCATTTTGAATGTGCTCTGGCCCAGCTATCTAGCTATCACAATTTGGCCCTTGTCGAAGTTGCTCAGATCCTTACGCTTGCCCATTTTTCCTGCTTTCAGCACATCACCTTCAGCAACTGACTGTTCACTTCGCTGCCTAATATATCCCACTCCTTGACAGGTGCCATTGTAATGACATCATCAATGTTACTCACTGGTTTTCATGTTTTGGCTGATCAGATTATTTAATAATAATAATAATAGTAATAATAATAATAATAATAATAATAACACATTTTATTTATTCCTAGGTGCCTTTCTAAACACTCAAGGACACCAAACAATAGATAAAACACACATTATAAACAAAACTAAAATACAAAATTTAAAATCAGAAAAAGCAATTGTAGTCAGATGAGTCTTAAGTTTGGATTTGAAAAGTGAAAATTATCCAATATTTCTAAGCACAGATGGTAGTGAGTTCCAGAGCAGTTGCTCTGCTCCTCATGGTGGTAAGATGGATGAAGGGGACAGTCAAGTGCATGGAGGAGGAGGATCTAAGGGTTTCGGGAGGGAATGGCAACAGGAGATAAGACAGATATGGAGGGGCAAAGTTGTGGATAGCCTTGAAGGTTAAGAGAAGAATTTTGAATTGAATCCAGAACTTAACTGGAAGCCAGTGAAGCTGCTGCAAAACGGGAGTGATATGGTGAATAGAGGGGTTCTAGTAATGATGCGGGCAGCTGAATTCTGGACCAGTTGAAGCTTATAAAGAGATTTGTGAGAAAGACCAAAGAAGAGGGAATTGCAATAATACAGGCGAGAAGTGACAGGGCTATAAACAAGGATAGCAGTGGTGTGGGGAGTGAGGGAGGGGCGAAAACGATTAATGTTTTGCAGGTGGAAATATGCAGACCAGGAGATGTTATTTATGTGGGACTGAAAGACAAACAAAAAAGAAAAAAAAGAAAAAAAGGACTTTGTAAATGGTGCAACTCAAACCACCTACAACTGAACACCAGCAAAACCAAGGAGCTGGTGGTGGATTTTAGAAGACCCAGGCCCCTCCTGCACCCTGTGATCATCAGAGGCGACTGTGTGCAGAGGGTGCAGACCTATAAATACCTGGGAGTGGAGCTGGATGATAAATTGGACTGGACTGCCAATGCTGATGCTCTGTGCAAGAGAGGACAGAGCCAACTGTACTTTCTTAGAAGGCTGGCGTCTTTCAACATCTGCAATAAAATGCTGCAGATGTTCTATCAGATGGTTGTGTCAAGTGCCCTCTTCTATGCGATGGTGTGTTGGGGAGGCAGTATAAAGAAGAGGGATGCCTCACGCCTGGACAAACTGGTCAGGAAGGCAGGCTCTGTTGTAAACACAGAGCTGGACAGTTTGATATCCGTGGCAGAGCGACGGGCGCTGAGCAGGCTCCTGTCAATCATGAAGAATTTACTGCATCCACTGAACAGGATCATCTCCAGAAAGAGGAGCAGCTTCAGCGACAGACTGCTGTCACTGTCCTGCTCCACTGACAGACTGAGGAGATCGTTCCTCTTCCACACTATGCGACTCGTCAATTCCACCTGGAGGGGTAAACGTTAACATTATTCAAAGTTATTGTCTGTTTGACCTGCATTTTTATCACTCTTTAATCTCATATTGTTTTTTATCAGTATGCTGCTGCTGGAGTATGTGAATTTCCCCTTGGGATTAATAAAGTATCTATCTATCTATCTATCTATCTATCTATCTATCTATCTATCTATCTATCTATCTATCTATCTATCTATCTATCTATCTATCTATCTATCTAACAATTCTTGTGCATCTAACACACAAATACCCGGTAGAATTTTTGCATGACCAGTTTATAATTTCATGATTAATACTAAATAAATAAACACAACACAAAGGAACAACACACTACAACACACTAGGAAGTAAGCATTTAATATGAAGACTTGGAGCCACAGAGAACTTCCAGGACTGAACTTGATAACCACTGTCTGAAACAGATTCATGGCATCGTGCATGGATACCCAAAAGTGACATCACCTTTACTTCTGACCAACATCACTCAGGAAGGACATTTATCATGACACATTTGCTTCTATGGAAGAGAGCAGAAGCTGCCAACTAACCCATTGTAGTGGTGCTGATGCTAACTACCGTATAACTGCAGCAAAGCATTCAGTTGATATGTTCTTTGTCTTGTTAGATTTCTTTAAAGGTAACTCTAACATTTACAAGCAGAGAACTGTGTTTTCCCTTTTCTCTTCATTTTGGAGCAGAGTTAGGCTAAACAAAGCATCATTAGCGCCACCTTGTGGTAGAAGCAAATCGCATTGAGGATGAAGCTAACTAAAACGAAAAGGATCACTCTAACATTGTCCTTCTTCTGACTACTGAACACTGAATAATTTATAACACCATTAAATGTTTTCAAAATGTATTTTATGGGAACACACACACACACCATTTTAGATTTTGAGGCTTTCTGGGGGACTAAAGGGTTAATTAGGGGTTCTTTAATACCCTTTGACCTCCTATATTTCAAATCTTGGAGTTACCAAATGTAAAGTGCCTTGACTCTATACAGTAACAGATGATGCCTCAAACCATAAAGCACAATACTTAGCCATTTTTATTGATAAATTAATGTCATTCTATTTATATACTGCACTTCTCATTTTTTTATTGCATTGAAGTATCATTGCATCTTCACAAAGCACAACTGCCTTGGAAAAAAATAAATAGAATAATGAATGAAGAAAATAAGTCACAGTTTCTTTATAAACAAACAAAAAATTAGTTGACAGTGGATCATACAGTAAATAACATGTAATCATGCTACATATATATTTGATCTGTGTAGCTGTCATGTATTTGATTCATAATGTGATTTATATTTAGCAAGTCAAGACAGCACCTCTTCAAAGCAGAATTTCGTGGAATTTAGTGCAATGTTTCTCAGCTTAGTTGGGTTGCCAGCTTATGTTAAAAATAAGAAATCAAGCACTGCTTTAATATTTTAGGGGGCTTACTCATTGAAGACTTTAGTTCTGCGCCCAGCCAAGTAGACTGTTTGCTGCTGCATACTGAGGAATTGTAAGGAACGACGTAAGTCCAGTCACAAGCTGATGACAATCTATCATACACCAGGTGCTTTATTATGGAAGCCAACAATCACTGCCCTGTAGCATCCCCTTCTCCAAACTCCTCCAATTCCATATCAACTTCATGAGATTCATCTCAAAAACTTGAACCAGACAGAAATTTTAGAAGAACATGAAAGTCAAATTTCATGAGGTATAGATTTATGTTTACCATGAAGAATGGCAAGCAGTGGAGGTTGTGTGTTATCTGCAGTGTGATACTACCAAATGAAGGCACGAAGCCTTCTAAACTAGAAAGAAATTTGGAAGCAAGGCATGCTACTTACAGAAGTAGAATGTTTTTAAAATGAAAAAATAAAAATCTTGAGGATTCACAAAAAACATTCTAGTGTGTTTGTACAACAAGCCAGCAAGCACTCAGGGCATCGTCTCATAGCACATCAAATTGTCAAATGTAAGAAAGTGCTCACAATTGCAGAACAGCTCGCCTTCCCTCATGCAATAAATACTGCATGTGCAATGAAATTCTAGACAAGTCAGCCGTCATCTTCCTTTCTACACTCTACACTCCTGATTTTGACAAAATTGGGAAAAAATCAGAAAAGTCAATATTTCCAATTAATGACAAATGGACACTAAATCTGATTCAGTAATAAGCACCCATGTGTCAAGTTATTTCTGGAGGAATACTGTGACTATTTCATCTATCATGGAGTGTGAATTTAAATGATGAATATGTATTTACTGTTAATTGTTAACATATGCCATACAGAGAAAGGTTGTTTAGTTTATATTAACAGTACTGCTAAAAAAGGGTTAAAAAAAACATAAAACTGGAACTTGGAGCCAAAAAAGGTCGACAACGTCTGATTTAGAGGATTTCAATTCTGATTCCTGTCACCCTAATTTAATTCCAATTTTGTTTCCTAAACTCCATGAATTATTTGGAATTTACTGTGCATTCTGTATTGAGTTCATGAATACCACCAATCCTGGCACTGCTGAGAGACCACCGCAGAGCGAGCCTCATCAGTTCTGTTAGAGGGATCATTTAATAAATGGCATAATTAAAAAAAAAAGTTTATAAAAAGAACTTTGTGTCCTCAGGGAAATTTTTGGCTTTTTACAATAGATAGATAGATAGATAGATAGATAGATAGATAGATAGATAGATAGATAGATAGATAGATAGATAGCCTTGACACACACAAAAAGGTTTGGGGCAGCCACTCATATATTGTCCCTGGCTACATTTGGGTTGAGAAAAAACACTCATGTGCATGGTATTGAGTCCTGAACTGAACTGCCGTTAAACAAAAAGATGGTGGCTTTAAAGGGTCTGGACCAGAAGTGACATCATCTTGGTGCCTGAACTGGAAGTGACGTCCTCCATGGCACCAGAGCTAGAAGTGCCGTCGGCAATGTAGAATCAAACCAGGTTTCCCGTGTTTGGTCTGCAGAGATAACAGAATTAGGTTTAGTGTACCCCGCCATCCCCTGACCTGGCATGGAATTACCTTCACCTGGTTGCTTCAGCTCCCTTGTAGTCGCACATATGTGACAATAGATAGATAGATAGATAGATAGACACTATAGCCTAAACACACCCCAGAATGACTAATAAGGAAGAAAATTAAAAAGAAAGAAAACTTCTGACTTGACGGTGTGGCACCATGCTACATTCTGGCTTCATGTAGTTCATTAAATGACTGGATTGACGGTAAGAGTGTTGGAAGATATAGTCATCAGAATATAAATGCATAAGAAAACAAGTATTCTTTACAGATACTTAATGTTGTCCCTACAAAAACAGAAAAAGGTGCAGAAATGAAATTCTAAAATTAAAATCAATAGAGCGTCACAAATTAAAATTCAGTCAAATATGATACTCACTCAAAAAAAAAAAATTGAGAAAATTGCAAAAAATAAATATATACTGTACAACAAAAACCAAATAAGTCCTCCTCCCTTTCTCCTAGTAAGAAAATTAGGTAGGAGACAAAAAAATTCTACTGTACAAGTAACATGAATAAATACTATTTACTAAAACCTAAAAGAAAATTCTTCTTCCAGTTGTCCCGCGCAAAGCAAAAATTACTCCGGGGAAGGGTAAGTAAATCAAAAACTGTTTGAAATACTAAATAAAAAAAGAACACCGCTTCTGTCAAAGTCCCCACTTCTCAATTCTAGGTCTTTGCCTTTTTGCTCACCTCTTCCCTTCACACTACTGTTGCTCTGATGGTTGCCAGACACTTAACGCAGTCAAGAAGATGACCTCTAGTGTCCATTCCCTGATTTCAATGAGGATTGTGGCGCTCACTGCCTGCCAAAGTCTCATCGTTCCTCCCCTCACAGAGTATGCAGCGACGCTGCTCACACTGTGCTTCCCCTTTCTTAGTAAGTGCAGCATCATCCGGCGTGCGTCCCTTAAGGTGACTATGCTGCCATGCTTTCATATTCTCTGTCTCTCTCATGGACACACTCTCTCGTGTAACTGCTTTAGCTTTTTAACATTTTTCTCCCAGGACTTTTCTAAACCACTACAGCCTCTTTTCTAAACTGGCAACATACTGCACTTTCTCCTTTTTCTACATGGTAAGGTGCCATGGGCAGCTGTCTTTGCCTGCCCAGATGCTTATCCCGACTTTTGTAGCGCTCCAAATATGAAACATGTGCACCACAAGCAACCGAATCCCTGCTGCTGTAAAGCTACATCTTCTTCAGAGATGCAATGCACCTCCTAAACCCCTTTCCTTAATTTTATTTAAAAACAATAATCAGGCAATAAACAGCATCAACTGCGATAGGCTTCTAATTTCCTTCTACATGGTGCACTTCAACACAGGCAGTCACAGCCACAATGGAGCATTATACAGGCATATTGCTGTTGCCATAAAGGAGTCCCAGTCACGTTTCTTGACACACTTCTGCTGAATGATTTGAAGGCTGAAAGTCCTCAGTGTTAGTGTGTCAGAGAGAGGATGTGCAGCATTTGTTCATAATGACACTCAGTTTTGTTTCAATTCTCTCTTTTGCTACGACCTCCAGGGGATCCAGAGTGTGTTTCATAGCTGAGCCTGCAATTTTAATTAGCTTGTTGATTTGGTGGGCCTCTCTTAAAGGGACATTACCAAACTTGCACATCACAACTTGCATTGACCATCCCAAGGTTTTAGAAGATGTGAAGGATGTCAGTTCCCACATTAAAGGAACGCAGTCTCCTAAGAAAAATGAGCCTGCTCTGCTCTGCTATCTTGTACAGTTTCTCTGCATCCTGAGACCAGTCCAACCTGTCATTGATGTGGACCCCAAGTACTTGTAGGAGTGCTAAACCAGTACATCCACTCCTTGAATAGTGACCATACATTGAGTCTCATTGGTGTGTTGAAAGTCAATAACCAGTTCCCTGGTTTTGCTGATGTTAAATTGCAGACAATTTGTTTGAGCTCCTAACAATCAAAGTTGTCCATCTTCCTTCTATACTCTGTCTAACTCCTCCACCTTTTGGATACACCTATAAGTACAGAATCATCTGAGAATTTGTACAACTGGCCTGGCCTTTTATATTTATAGTCACAGGTGTACAGAGTAAAGAGAAAATGAGACAGGACTGTTCCTTGTGGTGCTCCACTGTTGCTCACATCCATACCATAAACACAGTCCTCGAGTCTCACAAACTGCAGTCTGCCCAAAAAGTAGTCCATTACCCAGGACACCACAGGCTTTTCCACCTGCATATCTCTGAGCTTACCACTTAAAAAGGATGGCTGGTTGGTGTTGAAGGCGCTGGAGTAATTAATAAACATAATCCTCACAGAGCTGCCAGACAGATAATTGCATCCTCCACTCCAGTCTTTGAATCACTCAAGTGTCTTGTTAGATTTGGTTGAAGACCCTAAAACATTCTGTGTCAAACATTTTCAATAATAGAGGAAATCACAAAGTGGATTTTCTTGGTACTGTACAGTACGGTATATGTTGCACATCCCTCATAAAAAACAGAATGAGGGCATATTATTTATGCTGACATTTTTTGAATTCATATAATAAGCATCATTTTGTGGAAATGTTAGGCACTGTGGTACTCACTATGAAATGTGCTATATAAAATTTAACTTGGTAAAGAGATTTTGTATTTTTTGAATTAAAATTAAAACTGTTGTCACTATGAATTTATTCAGCAAACACCTTTATATTGTGTAACTGAAATGTTTAAGGTGTGAAATGTGTCCTACAGCACATCTTTAGATCCCTGCATAGAAATGGAGTAAAGGAAAAAGAGAAACTGCTTTCCTGAGCATTAGCTTTGCTGCTGTAGAGGTGTGTCACACAGCCACAACAGCAGCCATTTGAGGGCTAAAGCCTTTATTGCCACAATAAAAAGGCGTCCGTTTGGCTGATTCAGTTGTATCAGTCTAAAGTAAGACAGTCTGTCTCCTTTATGTCCATGTTGATAAAATTTTAATAAATCTTTAAGTGCAAGGAAACATAATAAAAAATAACAGAGTGACATTAACCACAGAAGAAAACATATAAAATAAACTTTGATGAAAAAGACAGAATGAAATTAATAGGCTTGTAAAAAGTACTGTATATACTAACATAAAAAATGTGAAGAAAACATAAAATTGAAAAAGTGGAAATCTATGATAATGCTGTTAAATAAGAGTAACAAATCAGGTGGAAATTAAAAACTTAAAATGAACATAAAAATGGTTAAATTAAAATTGAATTTTAACACCTTCAGTACTCTTTTTATCTGCATTTTCTGAACCGAATTGCAGCCTTACTGTATGTTGCTACCTTGCCCATCTTATTTCAGCCTGTGTATTTAATATCTGTGGTAGCAATTAACCCATTTTGAGGATTTTCTTTATGCTGGTTAGATAGGGGGCTCTTATTAACCCAAAACATTCAAACAATACAGAACATGTGTACAGTGTTGGTGTCCAGGCTACAAAATGGACACAGCAGTGCTGGAAAAAGTCCAGAGAAGAGCGACTAGGCTGATTCCAGGGCTACAGGGGATGAATAATGTAGAAAGATTAAAAGAGCTGAGCCTATACAGTTTAAGCAAAAGAAGCTAAAGAGTTTACATTATTGAAATGTTTAAAACTATGAAGAGAATTAGTCCAGTGGATCGAGACTGTTCTTTTAAAATGAGTTCATGAAGAACACGGGGACACAGTTGGAAGCTTGTTATGGGTAAATTTCACACAAACATTAAGAAATTTTTCTTTACCCAGAGAATCATAGACACTTGGAATAAGCTACCAAGTAGTGTGGTAGACATACAGTAGGACTTTAGGAACTTTCAAAACTCAACTTGACGTTATTTTCGAAGAAATGAATGGCCTGTTCTCGTCTAGAGTGTTCGAATGTTCTAACATATATTTAGCATACAACTAAAGAGATAAACAAATGGAGAAATACAAAAGTTACAAATAAACAGGACAAAAGGCAAAACCTGCTGCCTTTTTGGATCTGTCCTTATGGGTTCAAGGTCTGACATGCTGTAAGGGAAAACCACACTTTATGAAACTTTGAAGTGCTTCACCGTGTGCCTTCCTTTTAAACTATGCTCTCCTGACTTCATTCGTACCAGCACCTCAAATCAGAGATGAGATCATAATGCATTTTAAATTTTTATTTTGTTCTCTAATAATAATTTATATATAGGAAATCCAATGCTATGAACCAGATATTTACGTAGGACTTGTAAACTATTTTGGGACCTTTAGATAATATTAAGATGTTTTTAGAATATGCTATTGATCTGTGTACTGACTGGTGTAAGTTGAAATGCTTTATGTAAGTAAACCTAACTTATAAATTGTTATTATCCCCATATAACTGCTTGGTACATTTTAATATCTCCACCCATCCATTATCCAACCCGCTATATCCAAACTACAGGGTCACGGGGGTCTGCTGGAACCAATCCCAGCCAACACAGGGCGCAAGGCTGGAAACAAACCCCGGGCAGGGTGTCAGTCCACCGCAGGACAAACACAAACACCCACACACCAAGCACACACTATGAACAATTTAGGATCGCCAATGCACTTAACCTGCATGTCTTTGGACTGTGGGAGGAAACCGGAGTACCCGGAGGAAACTCATGCAGACACAGGGAGAACATGCAAACTCCATGCAGGGAGGACCCGGGAAGCGAACCCAGGTCTCTTTACTGAGAGTTTTCTAATTTCTATATTGTTCCCAGAAACACAGAACTTGGGAAATTACACATCACTTAATTAGCCCAGGAGTCCAATTAAAAACAGAAGCTGGTTGGAACAAAAACCTGCAGCCACAGGACCGAGATTTGGAAACACTGATGTAGTGGCTTTCTCAGGAAGACTCAAAGTTGCCAAATGGGCTTCTATAAAGGACTCCATTAAGGGTCCAAATTCTTAAATGAAAGACAGATTTCAGTATTTGATTTTTAATACATTTGTAAACCTTTCTGAAAATATGTTTACATTTTGTCATTAGGTAATTGAGTGTAGATTGATGAGGGGAAATGGTAAATCTGTCCATTTAAAATTAAATCTACAACACAATAAAGTAATAAGAGCAAAAAGTGAAGGGGTCTGAATACTTTTTTGAATCCACTGTTTATGTGAATCATGAATAAATGTAAGGTATAGCAGATGGGAATATGATTTCCATCTAGCATTAGGATAATTTTGGTTCATTCTCTCCATGGTTCAGTTTTTCTTTTTCATAAATGATATTTTTTTTTTCAACTTATTTTAAGTATAAAAAAAGGGCTGAACTTAAAAGATCCAATTTGGTTTCTGTGTGTTTCAAACTGAATTTCCTTTCTGCTGCAATTATTTCACCCTGAGTGTAGACATGTAACTGTTAATTGACTGCTTCAGAGTAGAATACTATTTTATTTAAATGTAAATTTAGTGTCAGCAGACTTCGGTATTGTGTTTGGAAATTCTCATTCTCATCTGTCATATACGCAATGCCTTGCTAGTGTGATCTTTGAAGTTTAACGTAAAGGCAAGGCTAATAAGTTTCTGCCAGAATAAATGATGATAAAATAACTCAGAACACCCTAGCATGAGCTATGCTAGTTACACTCCGGAAAAGCATAAAGAAAGGTTTGCCTACTCTATTATTTTTTCTCTGCAGGATTACTTTATTGTCAGCACAACATTTCATCAAAATCCCCTTCTTATAAAGATAGGATGATTCACCTATAGTATTTTAGATGGAAGGATTTTGTTAAACAAAACCGTAGAAATTCCATAACCCTCAGAAATATAACTGTTCAGATATTTCATTGTGTTGACAGTAATGAATGTAATGCTGTATTTTTCCTCTCAGCCTGAGTAGACTGACTGGCAGCTTCCCATTGCCCCTATGTGATTGTGTTCTTGTGGTGTTCATTCTCTTTATATAATATGGTGTGTATTTGTTAGTCACCAGATGCTAATGCTAGAATCAGTGCTTTTCATATAAATTGCAAATCAGTAATATTACATAACTATTTAGTCTTTGGACGCAAATAAAATGAAAAATTCTAAGACTCATAATGCAACCTAACAAAACATAACATTCTCAGGCCCCCTTAAGTCAATTCCCAGTTGTATGGAACCAGAACCAAATCCACCATCAGTGGGTGCAAGGCAGGAACCTGCCCTAGATGGGGTTCCCCTCAGTTTACACTCACACAAGGCAAAACTGCTATTAGCCTACCATGAATGTCTTTAGAATTGTGCAGAACAAACTGAAGTACCAGGAGGAGAAAACATGCAAAGCATGCTGACTCGACACTGATAATGGCCATGAACCCAAGTACCTGGCTCCATGAGGTAGCAGCGTTAACAATTGTGCCAGCATTCACTCGGCACATACTGTAGAGTGTCGAAAGAAACTTGCATAATCTGTAAAGTTCCAAGCTGTACAGTGACTGATTAGGCAACTTGATTTGAATTTTCTCTGGTCACTTCTTTTTTGGAGTTTGCACAAAGGAAATTTGACAAATGACACAAGGCCATTCAGTCCATCAAGCTTGATTGTCTACACAATAGCTAAGCTGTCCCAATATCTCCTCCAGATTCTTTTTAAAGGTTGTCTAGGTTTCGGCTTCAACTACATGTCTCTGTAGTTTGTTCTAGATTCCCACAATTCTTTGAGCAAAGAAATGTTCCTGGCTTCATTCTTAAATGCATTTTCCCATAATTTCCACTGATGTCCTCGCATTCATTGAAAGAATTGAAAGAATTCTGCTAGATCTACTTTATCAGTACCTTTGAGAATTTTGAAGACCTGGATTAGGTCCCCACATAACCTTCTCTGCTTGAGGCTAAGCAGGTTTAATTGTCTAAGCCTGTCACAGTAGGACATGCCCTTAAGTCCTGGGATGCACTTGGTTGCAAGGGAGCCGGAGCTGAGAGGTAGAAGACAGAGCTTGCAGGGAGGAGTGGAGGAGAGAGAGAGAGAATTGTGTGTGTTATAATTATTGTATTTACTTGCCTGTGTATGGTGGCTGTGGTGCTTAGGGTCACTATTTATAAAAAAAAGAAAGGAATTAAAATGCTTTTTAGTATTATTACATTGTGTCCTGAGCATCTGTCGGGTTAGAGGAGCGGCAGTGCCCTCTAGTTTCACACTAGTCTAACCATAACGTCTCCCAATTTATATTTAGCAGCTTTTGTGATATAACCTAACAATTTGTTAGGCTTTTTATTTAATTATTCACATTATTTGGACATTATTTGAAAATTAGTCAATGTAAATCTGTTTTAGAGGTTGCCTGCTGTAGTACAGCATCCCAGGTCTTGTATTTATAATTGGGGCTCCTGTTGCCTTTGTGTAGCACCTTGCATTTTTGTATATTAAACTGGATTTTCCAAGTGTTTGCCCAGTTCTTAAGATTGTTCAGATCTCTTTGAATTATTTTTGCCATTCTCCATAATATATTATCCATCTACTTTTGGTACCATCCCTGTTGTTTATTCAGGTATTCTGATTTATTTCCTACTTTCCAAAAATGTTGAATATGTTACATCAATTGTCAATACTAAATAACTGGCCTATATGGATGCAAGCTTAAATGTTCTTTGTGATAGGCTGGTGCAAAATTCAGTGTTGTTTACTGTCTCTTGTCCATGAATACTAACTACATAGGCATCAGCTCCCCACAAAATTAGAAGATAAAATCAGATTCTAAAATTTATCGATTTTATATTCTTTAAATACATTTGAATGAAATTATAGGAATGTACTGATTTTCCATGTTTGTTTTATCATGTAATAGCAAAATCAGTTCCAGCATCATGAGGGGGCAGGATATCTCCAAATGGTGGATGCCTGTTGGAGAGCATCTAGTAAAATAACTTGATGAAACATTGCATTGTCGATCAATTAGACCTAACATATGCAACTCAAGGAGGTAACATGCAAACACAGACTTGGACAAATGTGTTGCTATCCTTACAGCTCATTGAAAAAGTATTGTATGCCTCCTTAAAAGTTATTAAATGAAAAGCAATTGTCCCATGTAGGAACAAGACAGAATACGTGTGTGTAAATGAGAGGGAGGTCAGTGGAATGGTGGAGTGAAATTGGCGAAGGTGGATGAGTTTAAATACTTGGGATCAACAGTACAGAGTAATGGGGATTGTGGAAGAGAGCTGAAAAAGAGAGTGCAGGCAGGGTGGAATGAGGTGGAGAAGAGTGTCAGGAGTAATTTGTGACAGATGAGTATCAGCAAGAGTGAAAGGGAAGATCTACAGGATGACAGTGAGACCAGCTATGTTATATGGGTTGGAGATGGTGGTACTGACGAGAAAGCAGGAGACAGAGCTGGATTTACATTGGGTGTGACAAGGATGGATATGATTAGAAATTAGTGCATTAGAGGGTCAGCTCAAGTTGGACGGTTGGGAGACAAAGTCAGAGAGGCAAGATTGCATTGGTTTGGACATGTGCAGAGGAGAGATGCTGAGTATATTGGGAGAAGGATGTTAAGTATAGATCTGCCAGGCCAGAGGAAAAGAGGAAGGCCTAAGAGAAGGTTTAAGGATGTGGTGAGAGAGGACATGCAGGTGAAGGGTGTGACAGAGCAAGATGTGAAGGACAGGAAGATATGGAAGAAGATGATCTGTTTTGGCAACCCCTAATGGGAGCAGCCGAAAGAAGAAGAAGAAGAATACCTGTATGCCTTTGTTATGTCACTGAGTAAAGCAAAGCAAGTGTGAAAAGAAGTCAAGTAATGCTTATTGTAAAATGGCCTGAACACATGTGTGGGTACCCCTAGAAAAAATCATAAGTAATTGGATTAGAATGAGATGTAGTCAGTCTGCTATTTGGTATCATTGTGTCTCCTACACTTAACATGGACCAGAGAAAGCAAAGCAGAGAGCTGTCTAAGGAGATCAGAAAGACAATTATAGTCAAGCATGTTAAAGACAGATGCTCTAAGACCATATGCTGCAAATATTATTAAGAAATTTAAGGTCCATGGGACTATAGCCAGCCTCCCCGGATGCGGCTGTAAGAAGAACATCGACCCCAGAATGGGCATAAGGATAGTGAGAATGGTAGACCAAAAGCCAGGGACAACTTCCAAAGAGATACAATCTGAGCTCCTAGGTCAAGTGTCTGATCACACCATCCGTCTCTTTTTGAGTGGCAGTGGGCTCAATGCAATGGAAGAATACTCAGAAGGGAAGTAAAATGTAACAAGGCCAGATTGGAATTTGCTAAAATACATATTGACAATCCACAATGCTTCTGGGAGAATGTCCGTTGGACAGATTAGACAAAACTAGAGCATTTTGGCAAGTCACATCAGCTCTATGTCCACAGATAAAACAAATGAAGAACACTGTACCTACTGTGAAATGTTGCATAACCTTTGTTATGTTTTGGGACTACTTTGCTGCATCTGGTATGGGGTGCCTTGAGTCTGTGCAGGGAACAATGAAATCTCTCAAGACATTCTGGAGTGAAACATAATGCCCAGTGTCAGAAAGGTCTGTATCAGTCACAGGTCATGGATCCTCCAACAGGATAATGACCCAAAACACGCAGATAAAAGCACCCAAGAATAGCTAAGAACAAACCATTGGACTATTCTGGAGTGGCTTTCTAT
Organism: Polypterus bichir lapradei; assembly: GCA_026402145.1. Taxonomy (NCBI): domain Eukaryota; kingdom Metazoa; phylum Chordata; class Cladistia; order Polypteriformes; family Polypteridae; genus Polypterus; species Polypterus bichir. The sequence continues at coordinate 43,583,620 of JANRMT010062814.1, forward strand.
GAGCCCCGATTTAAATCATGTCAAACATCTATAGAAAGAACTGAAACATGCAGTCTGGAGCAATCACCATTTAAACCTGACAGAGCCGGAGCAGTTCACTCAGGAAGAGTGAGCCAAACTACCTGTGGACAGGTGCAGAAGTCTCATTGAGGGCTCCAGAAATTGTTTGTTTGCAGTGATTGCCTCCAAAGGTTGTGCGACTAAATATTAGGTTAAGGGTCCCATCACTTTTGTCCATTAAATTTTCATTTGTGTTATGATTTGTTTTTTTAGTCTGATTTCTGTTGCATGAGGTGTGCCAATTATTTTTGTCAATTTGAAGTTATTTCAGAGACGATAGTTGCTTCTTCTCTTTTCATGAAGGGGTACCAACAAATATGTCAATGTCTGTATATGCTTTCAGTTCCATGCGTAAGTTTGGAAATTCTCTCTACTGCCCTGTTCACATCCATTATGAAGGTTTTGTCATAAGGTGCTGAAGACACAACCAGTTCTCACACTGGAATCATTCTCTTCTCATCCAAACTCATTTAATTCAACAAAGGACCTTTGGCAGCCATTGTTTATTTGGTGCAAGGAATGAACCAACCCTAGATAGGACACACACACTCATATTCACTTGGGGTCAATCTAGGTTTGCCCTTCAACCTAATACACACATTTATTGGAATGTGAAAATAATATTAAGATCCTCAAACACAGAGTGTGGCTTAACAGAAATTTGAACACAGAGGTCTAGAGCTGTGATTCAGTTCAATTTAAAATCATAACCCCTTGAAAAATGCTAATAATGGAAGCTTGTGTATCTAACCTATTGGCTCAATTTAGCTTTTTAGCTTTACAGTCCTTCTTGTGCTGATCTGGCTCCTTGTGTGGAATGGCATTCCCTAGTCAAATCAAAACTGTTAATTCTCATGGCTTTCTAATGCCCCTGCTGAGAGAAGAAACTTTCATCCTGCTGTGCCATCTCATCAACTGTCAACCTCAGTACCACACTAAGGTCCCCGGAATAGAAATTTCCAGTCCTTGAAAATATGGAAGCAGCTATTGATCGGCTACTCAAGAAGTATTAGACTTAAATACAGCATAAAATCATGCAACATCCTGCAAACGGAATAATGAGAGCCGCTCGGCACTGTTAGCAGCCAACAGCACCCTGGGCGCTGACACGTACAGTTTTCTCATTTTGTAAGCGTCTACAATAAAAATGACAGGCAATCCGTAAATGGTTAATTTGGATGTAGATTTATTTCTTTAATTGGGCTTGCCAAGAATGGTCACTAATGTGAAATGTAATATTTTATCACTTAGTGCGATTGAAATGGACATCTGTTATTTCTACATGTCACTTTGTATCTTGAATTCTGAATAATGTAAATCTGGTATGGATGACCCTTTTAAATTTATGAATTTTTTTGCCTTGCTAATGTTTTCCTCTACAGTTTAAATTAATATAATTTGTGCAAGGCTGAGATTTTCTCTGGGAATACTTCATTACTTTCATCATTTTCAAAGTTTTGGTGAAAATATTGTGCTAATGCAAACCTCAGAGATGGTCCAACACAACAGCAGGATAGAGAACAACGAATGCAAAATGTGTTGTAGAAGTTTGAAATTGTTGTGGCAAAGGATGTTTCCAGGGCTTTTAAAATGACACCTTGTGTGTAGCATATGTTGCTGCATACAAAGAAGGTAATTTTCTCTTGTGAATACCTCAGCAGGCTCATTTGCATACCTATTTTGAATATACAGTAACCACTGTGGGCGCCTCCGCACTCTTTCTGGAGAAAGCAGTCCTTGCAGTCTCTCCCGCCCAACATTTTCTGATTCAAAGGCTGGAATATAAGCATAATAACATTTTCGATTAATAATAAGTGGCCCTTTCTCTACATTGAAGGCATCCCCTTTTTTGTTCCAGTAGCTTTCTGTTCTGTGCCGCAGTCAGTCCTTCCGTTTTCTGCTGCCACCCTTTGTTTATTTGTGAAGGTTGTCGGTGTCTGTGCATTCCAATCAATCCCAGGGGATACCAGCCTTCACTCACTCAATATACATAAATTTAGAGTCAAGCCATCAACCAGAGACAACACATCTTTCAAAGCGGAGTCCTTGAAGAAAACACATAGGGACACTGGAAGAATGTGGAAATTCAACACTGAAGGGGCTTTGGCCATAAATGTAAAGAAAAGTCCAACACTGACAGAACATGAGAAATGTTTTGACAAATTTTGACCAGAACACACAAACATAGCCTATCAATCCCTATTCAAGTATCACCTGCAGATTGTCAAGTTGAGATTTAAAGGTTCCCAAACTACCAATACATTTTTTGGTAACTTATTCTATGGATGTTTTTTTAAAAAAATCTGTGATGTTAACCCTTAAACCGCCACATTCTGTACTTGGGGCTTAATGCATTCCTGGATGCCAAATACTTTTTGCTACACTTTTTAAGGAAACATCACAATTCACCAAGAAAAAGTGAAATTTTAATGGAACACATTTTTTTCATACAAAAAGCATCACAATTACTGCAACACGGATCATTTTACACACTGCCAATGAACTGTAAAAACTATAAAAAAACAAATGCAACAATCTATTATTATATGTACACGGTGCAACTGATGCCATTGATGAAATTCAGTAAATCACAGAGCCAACTGCACCTGAACTGGCTGCACATAAGCACACAGAGGCCAACGCTGACACCGGCAGGCTTGTCTACTGCAGCGGCTGAATCCCAGGGACAGTGTGGCTGATTCGCTAGGTCATGTGGTCATGAGCTGGGTGCTCAACAAATGTACGGCACTGACTGATCAGCTCCGGCATGCTGGCAAATTACACTGGGAACCAACTATAGCTGGTTGCAGTGGTTTAAGGAATAGTAGTGGAGTCCTCCAGAGATCAGTACTGGAGTCTTTGCTCTTTTTATAATCTATAAATAAACGGGATAAGAATTTAAATTTAAAGTGGGTTTAAGTTTGCAGAGGATACCAAATGACATAGAAGAGCCGATAATCTAGTAGAATAATTACAGATGGCCCTAGATATGCCTAGTGAGGGGTGAGCGGTTTCTTGGCCTTGGAACCCCTGCAGATTTTGTTTTGTTTTTTTCTTCAGACCTCTAGTTTGTTTTTTCTTTCCTTCAACTATAGGACTTTACTTTATTCTTTGTTATTTAGTATTGCCTAATGTTATTTTTATCTTGTACTAGCAAAATACCCGCGCTTCGCAGCGGAGAAGTAGTGTGTTAAAGAAGCAATGAAAAAGAAAAGGAAACATTTTGAAAATAACGTAACATGATTGTCAATGTAATTGTTTTGTCACTGTTGTGAGTGATGAGTGTTGCTGTCATATAT
>JANRMT010062814.1:43587078-43608206 GCA_026402145.1 Polypterus bichir lapradei
ATATATATATATATATTTACACACACACACATAAACATATATATATACATATCTATACATATACACATATATATACACAAACCCATATATACATACATATATATATATATCTACATATATACACATACATATACATACACACATACATACATACACACACATATACACACAAATACATATATACACACACATATATACACACAAATACATATATATATACATACACACACACATATATAAACATATATATACATATACATACATATCTACATATATACACACACAGCTATTTCGTATCAGTGCAAGACGCTGCTTGTTAAAACGGATAACTCCCGCTCTTACATGCAAGTCTGCGTGGATATTATGAACTATCATATTTGTTCAAGTTCTATTTAAATTTTAAATAGAAGGAATTTTTATTTAGTCGACAGAAATATCTTTGGTAGGAATGGTAAAAACAGACAGGAATATTATTCTTGAATAAATCAACTCAAACCTTAAACAACTTATAATATTTTGCTCTCCATAAAAATATATGCTGTCTAAATTATACAAGTTAGAAATAAAGTAAACTTTAAAAGAACAAACATTCAAATTTCTTTACTCTTATGTAATTTTATATAAAAAATAAACTTAGATTTTAAATATCCCAAAAGATTTTGCTCTCCATAAAAATATATCCTGTCAAAATTATACAAATTCAAATATGAACATGCTGCATAACAAAACCTGGAAATATAAATAAAATGTGTTCCTTTCAGCAATAACAAATCAAATCATTCAGTTGTCTTTGCTCATATGTCATTTTAGAGCTGGACGCCTAGTATCTTTTTTTGGCAACAAGTTCGTTTATGTTTGGTGTGAGGTTCTGTGTTGTGGAAATTCTCAGGATGGACTGCAGGTGCTCATGAGTGAGGCGACTCCTGTGTGCTGTTTTGTTAGTCTTCATCACTGAGAAGAGCTTCTCACACAGATATGTGCTACCGAACATGCACAAGGTTCGAGCCGCATGTAGACGGACTTTTTTTGTTCTTCAAAGTCACTAAAGCGCCGTGCGCTCAGTTTATCAGCAAAGTGCGTATTTGGGAACACCGTAGTGACGACTTGGTTCAACATTACTTGGCAACAGGGAAAGTGGGGCAAGTTGCACTGGTGAATTTGTGTCTCCCATAAAAGCAGCTTCACTTGAAATCACTTTGTGATTGTGCATGGGTAAAAATGTCCGCTGAAGTGTCAGATTCTTATTTAATTCTTCTGCTTTCTGTATCTTCTGCATTGCATTCAGGTCTTTCAGGTTACCGTGATGTTTTGTCTCATAGTGCCGTCTTAGATTAAATTCTGTAATTACAGCCACATTAGCTCCACAAATGAGACACACGGGTTTAACGGCAATGTCAGTAAACATATACTCAGCCTCCCATCAGTTTTTAAAGGCTCTATTTTCAGAATCAACTTTTCTCTTAAGCATCGTGTGGGCTAGCTTCGCAATAACTTGCAAGCTAGACTTGATTAACGCGGTAAGTGTTCGGCAAGGCAGGTGAAGCGCTGCATTATGGGATCTGTAGTTTATTGTGTTACCAGCGCTTCATATACCCGGGCCATTAATAACAATAATACAGTATATAAAATGATCTCGCGGGCCGGATATAATTACACGCCGGGCCGGATGTGGCCCGTGGCCCTTGAATTTGACAGATATGGACTAAATAGAACTTGAAAAGATATATTTTTTCGTACATCGAGCCCGCGTGCTAATGTGGTTTTGCCTGCATGCCTCAATAAGTGCCCCTCCCCTCGCTCTTAGTTTTTTACCATTCATCTAATGAATACACTGAGTATGGCTTTACCAAAACAATCATTGATTGCGAATAAAGTATTCATTATTCGAGTATGTAGATCAGGGTATATATATATATACATATACATATATATATATACCCGCGTATCGCAGCGGAGACGTAGTGTGTTAAATAAGCTATGAAAAAGATTCGTTTCTTACTGCATCAATAAACAGCTCGTCTTCTTCTTTATCTGAGACCTGACACACTGCATGCACGGGTTTTTTTTTAACACTGTCTTCCTTTAGCGGGACATTCACTTTTTCCACCATGTGCTTTGTTTCTGCAGTAGCTGTACTTATTACATACTTATCTTGTATTTATCAGACGCTTCATATTTTTTTGCTGCCTTTTCAATTGTGTAATTCAGTTTTTGTTCAGCGCTCTTTGGAACTGTTGCCTTTTGTCTGTGCACTGCGTCAGTTCACGTGAGCAGCTCGGTGTACAGGCATCGAAGGTTCCCAGCTGTGCTGGTGCCATGTCGTGCTATGTCCATGGCTGTATCTAATGCTACCGAAGTCCCGGTACTTAAAACTTTCTCTCGCAGTTTCGCTGAGTTTGTGCCAAACACCACCCTGACTATCTCATCTTCCTCTGCATAAGCACAGTCCTACACCCGTGAATAATTTACCCGTGGCATTTTGCTATTGGATTGCCGCTGACGGACGGCCTTATATGGGCAGGCACTAAATTACAAACGCCAGCGGCAGCCTGTCTATGAACTTAATTTAAAGTGTAGGTTTACACTGTGCTTTGTTTCCGAAGTAGCAGAACTCATGAATATGGTTGTATATATCACTCGCTCGCTTCTTATTGTTTCGCTGCCTTCTCAATTATATAATGCATGTTTTCTTCAGCGCTTTTTGGGGCTCTTCCTGGTTTTCTACGTACTGCGTGATTACGTGGGAGGCGTGATGATGTCAAACTCCGCCCCCACGGGTTTCAAGCTCATCTCCATTACAGTAAATTGAGAAAAACAGCTTCCAGTTATGACCATTACGCGTAGAATTTCGAAATGAAACCTGCCCAACTTTTGTAAGGAAGCTGTAAGGAATAAGCCTGCCAAATTTCAGCCTTCTACCTACACGGGAAGTTGGAGAATTAGTGATGAGTGAGTGAGTGAGTGAGTGAGTGAGTGAGTGAGGGCTTTGCCTTTTATTAGTATAGATCAAATCTCATCAGACCCATAGAGATTTCTAAATCCAAACTTAAGAGCATATTCCTTGTTCTCATCAGTACATCACTGTTACTCAAGAATTGATTATTTTTTATAGATAACAATTTTTTGCCCACAATCAAATCTTGCAAGTACACTATTGTTATCTCCAACAATGCCTCTCTGATCATGGATCTAAAATTACTATGCCCCACTTACTTATCTCGCAGGTGGCGTTTTAAACTCCTGTTATTAGCTAACAAGAACCATACATTTTTCAAATCCAAGCAAATTGATTATTTTCTGAGACAAATGCATCCTCAGAGGTCTCAGCATGATTACTCTGGGAAACTCTGAAGGGAATTTTAAGAGGACAAATTATCTCATATCTCTCCCACAAAAATAAACTGGAAAAAAGAAGGCGTCAGAGTTAATCAGTTAAATTACCAGAATAGATTAAGAACATGCCAGGTCTCCAAATGAGGCACTCTATAGGAAAAGACAGGCCTTGCAATCAGAATTCAACCTCTTGACAACAAAAGAAATGGAACAACTCATCATTACTCTGAACACAAAAGTAGGGCAATAAGATCATAGTCCAGTAGCAGGAAGTTTACAATGCAATATCAGTAATTACCAAGACAGACGGTGATAAAATCATTGACCATAAAAATATAATGTACACATTTGGAGAGTACTACAAGTCCTTATATTCTAGTCAGTTTAAAAAAGACAAGACACAATCTAATGAGTTTTTCCATGCATTACAGATACCACAGCTAGATACTCTCGGTACAGAGGAACTGGATAAACCTCTGACTCTCTCAGAAGTACTAGATGCTATAAACTCAGGTTTAGTGTGGGAAAGAAGCAGGCCTTGATGGCTACCCTGCTGAATTCTATAAAACATTTTCAATTAAGTTAGCTCCCTATTATTAGCAGCATTTATAGAAGCCAGAGGCAATAAAATTCTACCTTTAACTTTTTGTCAAGCATTAATAACTGTCTTTACTAATAAAAATAAGAACTTATTACATTGTGCATCATGTAGACCAGTCTTAATTCTGAATAACAGTGTTAAGATATTCTCCAAAGTTGTAGCTAGAAGGATCGAAAAAATGCTTCCTTCAGTAATATAACAAGACCAAACCGGATTTATTAAAGGCAGACACTTGGCTTCTAATATTCGATGAATGTTTAATGTAATATATTCACCCATAAAGTCTACCACCTCATTTATCTTATTATCTTTGGATGCAGAAAAAGCATTTGATATGGTTAAATGGGACTGCCTATTCACCACATTGCAGAAATTTGGGTTTGGCCCAAACATATGTGCGTGGATCAAACTACTGTATACCAGCCCATAAGCTTCAGTTTGTATTAACAACATTATCTCAGACTACTTTAAACTAGGATGTGGTGCTAGACAAGGATGCCCCCTGTCACCACTGCTCTTTGCAATGGCCATTGAGCCACTGACTGTTCACTTTCAAAATGCATCTGAGATAAAAGGAATTATCAAGGAAGGACTTGAACAGAAAATATCACTATATGCAGACAATATGGTACTCTATATATCAGACAAAATTCTGTACCAGCAGTCTATCTGCACTAGCAGGATTTCAAAAGATACCTGGACTCAAAATTAATTTGAATAAAAGTGTGCTTTTTCCAGTAAACTCTCTAGAACACAATTTTAGATTGGACACCTTCCCATTTATCACTGCAGATCAGTTTAAATACTCTCGGGGTAAACATCACAAGTAAATATAAAACTTTTTTAACAAAATGTAAACAAGACGTGCATAGATGGTCTACCCTTCATCTCACTTTATCAAAGAGAATCAAAACTGTCAAAATGAATATCCTTCCCAAGCTTCTTTTTCTCTTTCAAAACATCCCCATATACATTAAGAGATCATTTTTAAGAAATTAGATTCCATCATAACCACATTTATTTGGAATTCAAAACATCCACGCATCCAACGACGTAATGCAGAATTTGGCATGGCACTACCTAACCTTCAATTTTATTACTAGGCGGCAAATATACAAGCTATAAAAAAAAAAACTGAACATTGACACAAATTGATGAACACACACAAGTCTTACCTGCAAATGAAATAAAATCCTGCATTACCTTTCTATATTCCTTGCTTTGTACCCCAGTAAATAAAAATTATCATCAATACACTAATAATCCAATTGTCCTTCATTCACTCAGAATATGGAACCAATACATGAAACACTTCAAGATAGAGAAGCTTCTATCTGTTGCATCTCTGAACAATAACCACCTTTTTCCACAAATTCAAACTATAGAATATATAGAATTTACTCTACCTGAGCAAAGCATGCAATTATTCAACTTAGTATATTTTATCTTGCTTAAAATTGTCCAAAGTGTTTCCAGGATAAGATCCAACCTGTGAACTTTGCAATCGAGCTCTGGCTATTGGCCTCCCTCTCTTTCTCTTGGGTGGGGGCTGAATTTAGAGTTGTTTGTTATGTGACTTGCTAAATACTTACTTAATAAAAGCAATAAAGTATTTACAAAGAGTCTGAATAAAAAGTGTCTAATCTGCTGAATGTGGACAAGGATTCTGGCATATGTTGAATTACAATTTAAACCATTCATACTAAAAGTGATAATGAAAGAGATTGATGCTAGACAATAAGTTCCTTGTATTTGCTGAAATACAGTTTTCAGCTCACGTTGGGCATCATCAGCATTGTTCTTTTTTCTAAAATGTTAGCCAAAAACTGCCTAGCCAGATTTGACAAGAACTCATAAACCTAAATGAATATTATGCTAAAAAATATATACTCAGTATAGCTAAATAATATTTATGGATGTACTTTTGAGCATACAAGGCATGACAGAATATCTACAGTTTTTATTTTGCCATCTGGAAAGCAGTAATAATGGATTTAGAAATGGGTTGCCCAGGAACATGCATATGGTGTCCTAACCTACTTTAAGTAAAAAATAAATGTTTGTAAATAACGAACTGGCTTTGATTTCTTTTTTAATTATGCTGCAGCCTGCTACAAAGTTTTTAGTATCAACCTGGAAAGCAATCACTTAAATAACTGGATGGATCATGTCATAAGGGGTCCTGTGCAAAGCTTTAACATCACAGGCAGGTTTAACTCCAAATTTACATGCTGACATTTTGGGCTGGTTTTTTCTACCAAATATTTCATTATTATGTTATACACTACTGATACAAAATGTAAAGTAATTTATAAAGATGCATTTGCTGTGTGAATATACACTTAGTGACCATTTTATTAAGATCATATGCTTGCTAACATAAGCCCAAAAACAGCCAATGATGTAAGTGCAATGCAGTATGCAGCGTAGAACATACAGACACAGTCAAACATTAGAATGAGCAAGACAGACTCCTGTATGATTGTTGGTGTCAGAAATTCTGTTTTCAGGATCTCATAAACAGCTTGGAGTTTCACACGTTTCAATCTCTAGAATTTACAAAGATTATCTTAAATGGTGAGATTCATGAAAAAAAAAACACTGACCAACAGTTCTACATTTGAAAAGATCTTCAAAATGACAGAGGTAAAAGGGGAATGGCCTGACTCATTCAACCTAGACATATTCAAATATAAGCTCTTTATTAAAGTGGTGTTCAGATGGGCTGCTCTGAACCCACAACATATTGGATGGGCTACAGCAGCACAAGGTCAGGTTGGGTATCTTTACAGGAAAATGAGTACACACTTGAGCACCAAAACTGAAGACTAGAAAAATATCTCACAGCCTGATGACTCTTGATTTCTGCAGTGATGTGTAAATGGTAGGGTCACACATTTGAAGTAAACATTGTAAATACATGAACACATTTTCCATTGTGCTAATAGTTATAGCACCTGCAGTAGTATTGTTACATGTAGAGTACTGGTGACATTATTACTTGCATGTTCACCCTCTAGCACCATGATATAAAAGAATGTATTAAATGCAATTACTAATACCACAAGTAAAAAAAAAAAAATATATATATATACAGTAGACCTCCGCAAAGTCGTGGTTCAGAGTTTACGTCCTCAGTCATTCAAAGATTTTTCCTTAGAACCTAACTAATAATTGTTAGCGGAAACCGCAAATATTCTCCGCAATTTGGCTTTTTTTGTGGCAATACTGTACTGTAGAGAGAACAGGAAGCAACTGCGGCTTGGGATGGTGAAAGTAGCCAAAAGAATTTGAAACTGCAACTCCCAGCAGTCCCTGCCGTGGCACTGATTGGTCTTCTGCTGAGGGTGCTGGGGCTGTTGAGATCAAAGGATGTCAGCGCGGATTTTAAAAAGGGGGCCGGTGACCAAAAGCAATAAAAAAAGTTTTTGTAATTTGTGTTTCAAGTTCCTGTCTGTCTGCCATCTGTTTGGTTACTTCTACTTATTCATTTTGTCCTGGATCGTTTTGTGCGTCTGGATTGTCTGCATGTGTACATGAGGACTGTAAGTGAATTCATGGCCATCCTGCAAAGAAAGGAGTGCTCCTGAACCCGTCTTCACCATTTCAGGAACTACCGGTAGGACTATCTGTACATTCCAATTCAACGTGTGGATCTCTGGACTATCTATTTTCATCATTACATTTAATCTGTTGCCGTTTTTCATTAACTTTTTTATGATTTACTGTGTGTGTTATGTTTGTGCTTTGTTGTATTTAATTTGTAATTGCCGTAAGCAATTACACGTTTTCTTATTTCTTTTGTTTTCATTACATTCTTTATTTGCACTTTGATTACCGGTTTCCTTTGTTTTTGTCTCTGTTTGTGAGTGCGTGTGGGTCAGGCTGAGTGCGTCCCTGGAATCTCCACCATAAAAATAAATGAATTGCCATCTTCTTGACGGTGTGAATCTTAGTGGCAGCCCCTTGTGAGCAGGGGGGCTGAACGCACCCCTAGAAGACACAGACGCTCCTCAAAAACCCGCTCTTCAAAAACGCTGATAGATTCACATTGCTTCCTTACTTGCTGGGCTTACTTGCATCTGCTCTATCGCTTTATATGTTTCTTGAGCTACGCTTACTTAAAAGCCTGAACAATGCCTGTCCTTTTTGGCTGATTGTTTTGTTTCTCTCTCCTCCCCCAGACATTATCTGCTCCTGTTGGGGGTTGTGCTCCCCTATGATGTTTGTCTATTATTTATCAATAACTAACTGCATACTGAGCTTGTTTTACTTCTGAAAGAGACATGTTTGTTTGAAGTGTTTGAATAAAGTTCCTGTCTCTACAATCTCCTGTGTTTCTGTGCAATTCTGTGACCCAAGCGTGACACCCTGCAGTACTGCAGCCTCACTGTCCCTGGGATTGAGCCGCTGCACTAGACTAGCCTGCCAGCATCAGCGCTTAGCTCTGTTTACTTGCGTGCAGCCAGTTCAAGTGCAGTTGGCTCAGTGATTTACTGAGTTTCATCCATGGTGTCAGTTGCACTTTGTACATATTATTCCAGTAGTTTTTAAAATATTTTTTACAGTTCATTAGCAGTGTGTAAAATGATCAGTGTTGCAGTAATTGTGATACTCTTTGCATGAAAAAAAATGTGTTCCATTAAAATTTCACTTTTTCTTTGTGAATTGTGACGTTTACTTAAAGTGCAGCAAAAAAGTATTTGGTGTCCAGGGATGCATTAACCCCCAAGTATGTGGCAGTTTAAGGGTTAAAGCCCCAAGATGCCGGCGAAATGAGCTGCACCATCTAAGGCGGAATTATAGTAAAAAATAGCAATAACATCGGTATTTACATTCTAGCACTGTGGAAGACATAGCAGTGCAGTATACAGGTTTATCTTTACATTCTTTATTTTTAGGTAATGTATTAAAGCTGAGTTTGAAATTAAATTAAAGTGTTTTGGGGGCATTTTTTGGGTTTTAACCACATCCAAAATTCGTGGTTTAATCACAATTCGTGGGTGCTCTAGGAACGTAACCTCCATGAATTTTGGGGGTGTACTGTATATATATATAGTGGCTGGGTGTAGGAATGACAGGTCTCGAAATAAAAGTTGGAGCGCCAACCCGGTTGTCCTGTTTAATTTTCAAGAAAAAAAAAATCTTGGGGCACTTAGGAATCTTGCCCTTGGGCTTTCAAATAAACAAAAAAGCTTGATTTTAGCCACAGGTTCAGAGTCTGTTTGCTTGGAGGTGCGTCATCTGGATCACTCTTTCCAGAAATACGTCTCCATCCGTGCAGCTGGGGTTTTTATTGCTGGGGAATTGGAAGGGGCAGGTCTGAGTGCCTTCTCTGGGTGGTTTCTCTCTGCTGCGGGGTGAGAAGGAGAAGACATTATTAATGATAGCACTCCCTCTCATCCCGGCAGATTATTGCATACCTTGATGAAGCCCATGAGGAGATTCAAAGACAGGTAATAGAATAAAAATTTGAAAATATTTGCTATCTCTTGCCCGACTTACACGTTCAGCTACATTCCTCTGTTTTTAACTTTTGTGCGAATGCTTCTTCACCCATGCTCCCTCTGTTGAGCTTGTTCTCATAAAACCTGCTTCTCGGACTCTGTCATTATTTTTGAGGTGGCTTCTTGCATTCTTACCACTTTTATACTTGCAGTTGTTGTATACTCTCTGTATGCCTCCTACGTCGTTTCTCCTCTTTGTGTGTCTCACACTCACAGTTCCTTATTCATTGCATCATCAAAGCTAAACTGACCAATCAGATTGCTAAGAGGGACTGGACATACACACTATATTACCTAATTATGTAATAGATATACACACACATACAGTAATGTACTTCAGTCAGGAAGCTATTCTTTGGTTTTTGGGGAAGCCAGGTCCCCATTTCTTGGACATGTGCTGGCCTCACCCTGCTGGTAGTGTTTGGGGGATAGCTCTCTGGGGTGAAGCCTTCTTTGGGCCTCACACCTTTTGGCCTAGTCTGTGACTCCATTACACAAAAAGTGCAAAGCATGAATATAATCTTTTGAATCTTAACCTCAAAGCAGCATTCTGTTGTGTGATTTACATTATTCATATTGTTGAGATAGACATTTTGAGGTTTTGCAAGAGTAGCTCCATTGCACTATAATATATTAATTACATAGTTCCAGGATTTGTGTTCTACATATAGTATAATGTAGTGGTTTAAGCGTCTAGGTTGTTCTAAACTGGTAGAGGTGGCAATAAGTGCTTTTGATTATAGGCTGGTTGTAATAGAATAATGTGATGTGGTGATGTATGAAATGTTTTCTTGACACAAATTACCATCTTGGCTTTTTAATACCAAATGAATGTCATCTGCATGTTCATGCCTTTTTGCCCATAGTCTACCCTTTCATGTGGATATTTCCAGTAGGATAATGCACCACAACACAAAGCATGCATGATCTCTAACTGGTTCCACAAACATAATGGTGACTTAAGTTTACTCCAATGGTTCATAGAGTTCCCAGATTTCAATTCAACAGAGAACTTTTGGGGTGTGGTGGAACAGGAGATTTGCAGAATGTATGTGTGGTTAAAAAAATCTCCAGGATCTGTCTGTTCCTATTGAGTCAGCATTGTGTACAAAATCCCAAAGGAATGCTTCCAATGCTTTTTTGAATCCTTATTTTAAAGAATTCAGGCTGTTCTGGAAGCAAAAAGGGTTCTTTCTGATAGTAGACAGGTGTAATTAATGAAGTGGCCACTAAGTGTATCTGCCTGACAGAGATCAACCATTTATCAGTTGTCTGACTTCAGGTTCATAAAGGGCTGAAGTATTTGCCTCTAAACATCCACCATGTGCCTTAAAAAAGCTTTCTCCTTTTGTAAACTAAAAATAGAGCAAAGCCAGCGTAGGACATGTTTCAAGATCATTTTCCTCACAAAGATTTATTTTGCAGAATAATGGTAGAAAGCTGAATGAAAGTGAAGGACTGCTTTTTCTTCAAGTTTAAATAATGAATTACTTTAGATCAAGGTCCAAATAATATGTCACACAGCTCAACCAACCATCAAATCAATCAATCATGTACTGTACATTACATTTAGAGTAGAAATGAAGTATACATCCACTGGGATGCTTTCACATTTCACTCTGCCTGAAATGGAATGTTAATGCATATACCTGGAATGTTCTGATTGGCACCAAAAGTGCAGTAAAGTAAAAGTGAATCCAAAAAGCTTCATAGCATTCTTAATTATTTACAACATGTGGCTTGCAACATGTGAGATATGATTGGTTACATTTATTTAGTTTTTTAATTTGGAACGCAGGTAAGTGCAGTGACTTGCTCACAGTCACACAGTGGCAGTAGAAGTCCATAGCCTTAGCCACTATAACATTAGATTTACATTACGTTTTTTTGCTAAGCAGACGCTTTTATCCAAACCAACTTACAAACGACATTAACAATCAAGTAACATTAGGCTAGGGCCTGTTTGTTCAGCAAGTGTAATAGGACAGGTAAAAAAAGTTGATAGCCACAAGTTAAAAGATGCGATAACATTTACAATCAATACAGCAATTACCTTTAAATAGCCAAGAATATAAAGTATTGCAGCGCAAAGTTGTTTTTATTTTCAATTAGAAAGATATTCACAGAAGAGATGGGTCTTCAATTGCTTCTTGAATACATTAAGGGAGTCAGCAGTACAGATGGAGGTGGGCAGCCCGTTCCACCAATTTGGAACCACACAGAAAAAGAGACTGGATTGAGAGTTGATACCACGTAGAGGTGGCATCACTATATACTGTTCCCTGGTGGACCTGAGTGGGCAAGAAGGAGCATAGCACTATGCCACACTACCTACTGTTTGTCACAGATTCCACAAACATTCACTCCATTTGTTAAATCTCCCCTAAATAACCTGTATTACAAAGAACATATATAAATTATTTACTAAAAAGCATTGCTGGAGTCCATTGTTTTATAAATTCACTATTAAATACATCTGTCTCTTTGAGGTCAAACAGCAGCACTGTGTACAACAGAATGTCCTCTCAATTTTGAGTAACTTGGTCAGACAGAAAGAGTTAGGGAAGTCTCCAAATGGGCAACAATGCCTATATAACATAACAATCTCCTGTGCTGCCAGTAGAAAAGTGCTAGATGCTATAAACTCAATTCAGAGTTGAAAAGCAGCAGGCCCTGATGGCTACTCTGCCGTACTTTATTAAAAATTCCCCATTAAGTTAGCTCCCCTTTTACTAGAAACATTTATTGAAGCTAGAGACAATAAAATTCTACCTCAAACTTTTCACCAAGCATTAATTACTATCTTTCCTAAGCAAAATAAGAACTTATTACAATGCACATCCTACAGACCAATCTCACTTTTGAATAACGATTTTAAGATACTCTCCAAAGTCCTAGCTCCCAGGATTGAGAAAGTACTTCCTTCGGTAATATCAAAAGACTAGATTTATTAAAGGTAGACACTTCGCTTCCAATCTTCGACGCCTGTTTAATGTAATAAATTCACCCACAAAGTCATTGTTGGATGCAGAAAAAGCATTTGATGTGGTTGAATGAAACTACCGTTTCACTACATCAGAGAAATTTGGGTTTGGCCCGAAAATTTGTGCATGGATCAAACTACTGTATACCAGTCCAGAAGCTTCAATTTGTATTAACAACATTATTTCAGACTACTTCAAACTAAAATGTAGTACTAGACAAAGGTAGTTCCTTGTCACCACAGCTTTTTGCAATTGCTATTGAGCCACTGGCAGTTCACTGTCAAAATCCTTATGAGATAAAGGAGATTATCAGAGAAGGAATTGAACAGAAAATATCTCTATATGCAGATGATATGCTTCTGTATATATCAGATCTACAAAATACTGTGCCTGCAGTCCTAAAAGCACTAACAGAATTTCAAAAGATTTCTGGTCTCAGAATTAATTTGAATAAAAGCGTGGTCTTTCCAGTGAACTCTCTTGCACACAATATTAGATTGGAGACCTTCCCTTTTATTATCACAGATCAGTTTAAATACCTAGGAGTAACCATCACAAGTACACATAAAGAACAAAAGTTTGCTGTCTGCATGGAAAAATTGAAGCAAGACTTGTATAGATGGTCTACTAACTTTAGTTGGAAGAATTAACATTGTCAAGATGAATATCCTTTCTAAGCTTCTTTTTCTATTTCAAAACATCCCAATATACATCAATAAATCGATTTTTAAGAAATTAGATTCAACCATAACCTAATTTATTTGGAATTCAAAACATCCATGCATCCTAAGGGCAACCTACAAAGACCTAAGGCAGAAGGTGGCATGGCTCTACCTAACATTCAGTTTTATTTATTTTTATTTATACTGGGCAGCAAATATACAAGCTATAAAAACATGGACATGGACACAAATAGATGAACATACAGGGTACACAGGCTTCTTTATATCCCTTGCATTGTACCCCAATAAATACAAGTCATCTCCAATACACTAACAATCCAATTGTACTTCATTTACTCAGAATATGGAACCAATGTAGGAAGTACTTCAAGATAGAGAAGTTTTTATCTGTGGCACATCTGCATGAGAACCACCTTTTTCCACCCTCTCAAACATACACAGTTTTTAATGTCTTGAAAACATTTGGGATTAAATCACTTAGAGGTCTGTACATAGATAACATCTTTGCATCCTACACACAATTACACTCCAAATTTAAGTTTCCAGCAGCACATTTCTTTAACTAAATCCAAATCAGAAACTTTCCTAAACAAAACTTGCCCATATTTCCTCACATCCTCCCCCTACCTCTATTCTGGAAAAAATATTGATCAGTCTTGAGGACTCCGACACTATTTCTGTAATATATAAAACCATTTTACAGTCCCTCTCTTTCAAAGATCCCAGAATACAGTGGGAAAAGGATCTCTCACTCAACATCTCAAAAAATGAGTAGAAGGTAGCAATGCACAGAATTCACTTGTGCTCCATATGTGCAAAGTATACAATTATTCATCCATCCATTATACAACCCACTATATCCTAACTACAGGGTCAAGGGGGTCTGCTGGAGCCAATCCCAGCCTACACAGGGTGCAAGGCAGGAAACAAACCCTGGGCAGGGCGACAGTCCACTGCAGGGCGCACACACACACACACACAAACCAAGCACACACTAGGGACAATTTAGAATCACCAATGCACCTAACCTGCATGTCTTTGGACTGTGGGAGGAAACCAGAGTACCCGGAGGAAACCCACGCAGACACGGGGAGAACATGCAAACTACACGCAGGAGGACCTGGGAAATGAACCCGAGGCAGCAGCGCTACCACTGTGCCACCGTGCCACCAGCATACAAGTATTCAACTTAAAATTATATATCGAGTACATCTGTCTTGTTTAAAATTGTCCAAAACGTTTCCAGGGCAAGATCCAACCTGCAAATACCGCAATCAAGTTCCAGCCTCACTGGGCCATATATTTTGGGCCTGCACCCAATTAACATTATTGTGATTATATAACATTATTTCTATTTATTATGTATCTTATTTTATATTCATATATGTTATTACTATTTATGTTTTATTGTCTATTGTTTTTTCTTTTATTCTATTATTGTAAAGCACCTTGGCCGCAGCATTACTATGTTGTTTTAAATGTGCTATATAAATAAATTGACATTGACATTAAAGTTTGACTCTGCTGCCCTAGGTCTGTTTCTTATGGATGGGGGTTGATTTGTTTTAAACCTAGTTTTGTAAAACTTGATTTGCTTGTATGGAATGTTATTTGATTTAACAAATTCAATAAAATGTTTAAAAAGAAAGGAAAGTAAAAAAGAAAAGTGCCAAGTCACAAAGACAAGACATGATGGATTTGAAGATGACTCATGAGACAGAATCAGGCAATGTCAAAACCAGAAAGGCAGGCCAAAAATTAAATGAAGAATGAATTTCAGTATACAGGAGCTAAACTTATTTGCTAGAATTTGATGCTAAGAATCACACTAGACTTTCAAAAAGAATCCTTAAACATGGACAGAGGGTAAACTGGGACACTGGCTTAACTATGGTTATACCATTGACGTCTCTTGATGCAAATTCTATGGATGCATCTCCTAGCAACTTTTGGAATGGTTGCTTAAAATAGTAGCTCCAATCAAAACCAAAATGGATTCACAGTAATATTTACAAGCAAAACGGTAAACAATTTGAACTATTTACATACTTTTAATAAAGAGGCAATGTTTTTTTTGGAATCCTTGTGGTTCAAACATAAGGAAAGCCCAGTAGTTTGCTAAAGAAAACCCAGTGCTTTGCACAGAAAATATTGTAAAAGAACTGTAATCATAACATCTCCAAACTGTTTAAAAGAATTTGGATTTTTTGGAGATGAGTGGAGAGAACTGCGCTGAACAATACTGAGCACAAGGAAAGAAACATACAGAACCAGCTCATTGTAGGGTCCACTCATAAACACTCACACACATATAGATGCTCTGACGCTCTCTTCAATTGATCTAAATGCTCCAATGTCTTACATTTCTGTGTAACTGACCAATCCCTATGCTTGGCAGCTGTGGTCACTGTTCTCATCTTTCCTAAGTAGTTGACCAGTTCTCTACATGTTCTAAACATGCTTGTCCCATTTTCTTTGCATCTGGCCCATTTACCTAAGTGTCAGCCTGTGTCTTTTGAATCAGCTTGCTGTTCCTTGACTGCACATGTCGTCTGCATCTCTGTTCATAAATGCATGGAAAACTGAATTGCTTATTTCAACCCTGGTGCTTTCCATGTTGAATTTTCTGCTTTCCTCCAATTGAAACACCATGATTAGTTGTTGTTGGCAAAGAAAACATTTTTAATAAGCCTAGGAGAAAGTTGTGCAGAAATCAAATTCAGGAACAAGCAAGGGTCTTCACCAATATCTAAATTAGCCAGAAATACCAAAGTCCAAAATGCAAAACATAACTCAGTTCAAGGAAACACAATATACAAATGATTTTGAATCCGTGATTTTTACTTGTGCTTGTATCTGACTTGAAATTCTGGCTCTGCCATGTTTCAAAAACACTTACAGTACCATTGAAATACCTTCCAAACACTGACAGTTTTTTTACAGACCAAAATTTCATGGTAGCATTTAATCCTTAACCTCTGCCACTCTTAAGAGTAAGTTTAGTGGCAGGCTTGGATCAACTAAGAAGAATCCTGACACTCGATCTTAATATCAGTATGCTGATTGCTGAACAGTGGAAAGGCAATACCAGCTATTAATACTCAAATCCCTGAAGCCTACGAAAAAACTTGTAATCCTGGGCCACCTTAAATTCCTGCACACCTCTCCTCATCAGCGTCTTTTGTTTTGCAAATGTGTCGATCAGCACGAGCAGCCTGCTTTCCCATCCACCCCTCCCACAAACGACAGAGCTGAAGTCAGTCACAAACTTCTCCCAGCTCAAGTCTCTTTATCATGGTGTGAGGTGCCTGAAGCTATATAGGGTAAATAATATATTATTTGGAATACATACACTATAATGTGTGAAGACTTTAGTCCAAATATCAAATAAATATGTGCGCTTTTATTCAAGAATATAACTAAAGAAAAAAAAAGCATTCAATTTACATGTTGTTTTGAGTGAGTTAAAAACCCAAGATCAAATGTCAATCGACAGAAGGTTGATATGTGTTTTTCGATGGTGCAGAGGTAAGAACTGCTGCCTTATAACCAAAAGGTTCCGGGTTCGAGTCTGTGGCGCTCCACGTTTTGAGTAGTGAGCTGGTATTATTTTACTTTAATATAATAAAAACATACATTGATTTGAGTCTGTGACACCCAGTGTAAATTTTGGCTACTTGTAAAAGTTAGCGCATTTGTTTATTATTCAGTTTTATTCTGTCAGTGACATTTATGTTGTACAATGAACTGGAATTTATCCCTATTCCTTTCACAAGAGCAGTGATGACCACAGTTGGTGCTATGATTGATGCCTGCTCAGAACTATTTGTTGTACTGGCAACCAAAGATACGATGTCCCGTGACCGCTATCAGACTGGACAAAGGCAGAACTGTAGCAACAGACAGTTTCTTCACAGCGCTTTCCCTGGCTAATAGACTGCTGCACCGCAACAGAACTCTGCTTGGCATCCATAAGTAAAATGGGAGTTCCCCCTACAGCTAAAGTCACTTTAGTACGCGAGCAATTCGCCACACTAGTGTTTAGATCTGGCAGCGCCATGCTGACGGTGCATGTCCCCAAAAGAAGAAGCCTTTGATTTCAGTCTGTAACAGCCTGTGTAAAGTTTTGCTACCTGCAAAAGATATCGCTGAAGGGGTATCTGACTGCATATTTGCAAAATAAAGGATGCTGATGAGGAGAGGTACGAAAGAATTTAAGGTGGCCCTGGATTATGAGATTTTTCATAGGCTTCAGGGATTCTAGTGTTAACAAAACACTCATTGCATTTGACCCGATTCCACAATTCCAGAGAAGCAGCAAGGGAACAAAGTGCTAGATCCACTTCTGGATCACTCTTTCATGGTAAAATATGTTTTATGAAAGGTAGTTTTTTCCTGTATTTACAGTAATATTATTAATACCAGTTCACTAAGATGCACCTGACCTCACCTGTGGATCTTACTGCCACAATCATTGTCTCATTTAATGACATGTTTCTTCTACTCAACAGGGTGTATCTTTTGACAAGACATTGTGGTGGACACATAGTTTTCAATGAAATCTTTCTGACAAATTTGTTGTAATGAGAAGTCAAGCAAAATGACACCTTTCATTGGATAACTGAAAAGCTTGCATTTTGTAATCTTTTGCAATATTGCAATCTTTTTTTTATTATTAATTTTTAACCTCCACTGAACACCTTCTTTTTATGGAATAGTTATTTATTTATTTAAGAGTTTCATTCCACTTTCGAACACTGTTTGTTTGACTGTTTTTATTAAAAGCACTGAGCACCTTATGCACCCACCCCTTGCAATGCGTTGTGTGTTTGTTCTCGTCCACTGGCTCATCTAGTCATAACTATCGACGGTGTCAGAAAGCAAAAGTAGAAGTGTGGAGCCATCCCATACCGTCACAGCTACATTCCCCTTGTATGAAAATGTGCTATATAAATAAATTGGTGGCCTTGAATTGACCAGCAAACACCTGCCCACACCTTGGCAAGCACTTGTACCAGACATAAAGAATGCTGTTGAAGTCATTCAGTGCATTATCTTCATATTATTTCAGTTTGTCCTTTCTTACCTCGAAGCTTTTAAATTCAAAACCTGAAGTGAGCTATTAGGCAATATATTTTCCTAAGCAATGATTGGTTGCGAGACTCGCATTTTCCTTAATATTTCAATCAATGTTGCTGTATTTTGTCAGATGATCACAGTGTCAGAGGGTATCATAATGATATGCCAGTGAAGACAGAACATGACATTAGTATCCCATTGTTTGATTTTTTTATGTCATAAGTGGTGGGGTAAGTTCAGGTAAACATTAGAGAACTCTGCATGGATATAGGACAGTTTTGGTATGGCCCCATCAGAAGTTTCATGCCAAAAATACCTCTGTTAGTCTATTTCCAATAGATATACATTATTCAATGCATGGAATGCTGTACATAATTAATGTAGACTTACTGTATTCACACTAATTTCAATGTGTAATGGTGTTTGGTGTCCAGTCCAAAGGTGGTCCTTGCCTTGCATCCCACGATAAGCTCTGACTCTCCACAGCAGTGAACTGGAAAAGCCTACATCATTCCTTAAAACATCCTTTGGCTAAGGCTGGTTTGCACCTGAAGAAGATGTCAGACTCTTTTTTTTATTTTAAAGGGCAGCCATAGCTCATTGTATTGGAAATGGTGATCCTTCACTGGTTTACCTATAACCAATTACTTCCACAACAGGTAAGTCAGAGATGACACTTCACAATGCTTTATCCCCAGTGGTTCTGTACATTTTCCTGGCATTTGTGGATTATCCCTCATTAATGAGGTTGGCCTAGATTGAAGCACAAGAAAATCACAAAAGTCTAGATGGAGATGGCACATCAGCATGGACAGCATTCGACTCTACTTGTCATTGTATGTTATTTTTATATGTGATAATTTGTGTCCTGTATGTTATGCCTTTATGTTCCCTCACCCATCACTACTGTATCATTTCATATCTTATATTGAAATACCTGCTGGTAAGAGCTTCTTGTTTTTGAGACAAGGTTAAAAGAGCCCAATGAAAACTGACAAGTGAGCCAAATTAAAACAACAGGCCTCTGAGGTTTTGACAGTTCATACAGCAGAGGTGGCAGGGAGGAAGGGACTTGCCCAAAAAAGGGTAGCCTCGGGCAGGAAAAATTCATTTTCCCAAAGCACATATTTGAAACCTAAAATAAATGCCAAAACACACAACGTTTTGTTCAGAAATCTGGGCCTCAAATAAAATTACACAAGTTGTGACAAATTCCATACAAAAGAGTGTTAACTTATCAGAAGCTGTCATAATTAGTCCACTGTTGGAGCAGCTGGTTACGTCCTATTAGGCCACAAAAGAGGAAACAGAGGCTTATTGTTGTAATAGAGGGGCACCTTTGGGAGTCCATGATTAATGAAGGATTCTTTCTCCACTTTGTAAAGTTTAAGCTTCTACAGGTAATTCCATCCTTTTCTTATAACAACCCAGAGAATTGCTTTCATTATTAATGATTAAGAAGTGTAAAATGTTTCAGCGTTTTTAGTCGATGTTTCCCAGCTCTTTAGCCATATAACTCTACTCTAGAATTTGAACAGAACGTTGCAGGATACGATCCAGATGCCTGCAACCTTGAAAATTAACTAAGCTGGTTTAGAGAATGTATGGAGGCTATTTCTTCCTGTTTAGTTAGCTAACATCTAAGTGATAGCTGACAGTATAAACTGTAATGACAAATGGCAGCCACAGATTAATACACATACAATTTGAGACGCTACACATAAAAACAGGAGAATAAAATCTTATGGTAGACACCAGCTATCCCTCCAATTTGTGAAGAAGGAAAGGTCAGAGCTTTTAAAAACTGGTGGTGTGAAAAAATACAGATGACTTAATTGGGTTTATTTTTAGCAATTTCTATTCTTTGAACGGTCTGTAACTTGGGGAAAACTTGTAAACTCATGTTTCAAAAAATGAAATCTGGCACCGACAGCATGCGAAGAGTATAAACTTTTTATGTGTCAGTATTCAGTGCTGTCTCTACAGGAAAACTTCGGTCAGCTGTTTACTTGACAAATTAGGTGATCTGCGGACTGCAGTATGGTATTACAAGGTAAATATTCAAGTATTGCTATTTAGATGGCTTGATGATATCTTGGAATCCATGAACAAGGCCAACTGATTATGGGCATGGTGGCATGATGGCAAAGTGGTTAATACTGCTGCATTATAGTTCCTGAGACTAACTTCAAATCCCAATCTGACCACTGTGTTCATCCTTTCATCAGTTTCCTGACATTTCCAAAAATGTAGGTGTTAGGCTGACTCTAAATTGTGAAGTGTGTGCCCTGTGACAAACATCTTCTCTATGGTTGATACTTTTCTTGCCCTTGATGCTCCTGGGTCAGGTGTCAGTGCCCAAGAATTTGTATTGGAATAAGGGACTTTAGATGATACATGGAGGCTGGCATGGGGGCACTGTGGTAGCTCTGCAGCTTCACAGTAAGGAGACCAAGGTTCATATACTGGATCCTCCGTACATGGAGTTTGCATGTTCTCCCCTTGTCTGTATGGGTTTCTTCCAGGTACTCTGGTTTCCTCTCACTGTCCAAAGATATGCTGGTTAGGAGAATTGACAATGCTAAATCGGTCTTAATATGTGTGTGTGTGTTTGCCCTGTGATGGACTGGAGCCCTGTTCAGGGTTTGTTCCTGCCTTCCACACTATACTAGCTTGGATGGACACCACCACTCCCTGTGACCCTGCTCAGAATTAAGCAGGTTAAAATGACTGGGTGAGTAACTGATAATGAATGGATGATCACAAATTCATAGTGCATTAATGACAATAAAAAATCTTGAAGTGGAAATGACTCAGGCTAAAGAGATACTGCGATTGTGTGGATACTGCATTTTCTTTCTGTCTCTCTAAAGGTGTTTGTCCAGTTTTTTGATATACAGTGGTGTGAAAAACTATTTGCCCCCTTCCTGATTTCTTATTC
>JANRMT010062814.1:43618206-43668392 GCA_026402145.1 Polypterus bichir lapradei
TTGTATGAAAATGTGCTATATAAATAAATGTTGTTGTTGTTGTTGTTACATTACATTTATTTTGAAATACTGCACTATGTACCAAATACCAAAAAATACTAAATTAAGGGCCTACAAGGTAGGTAATAAAAAACTAAAACACTTTAGATCCCCTTCAAGACCTTTCTATACAAGAGTTAAGAACATAACCATCTTTTCATTGTTCTCCTGCTTTGCTCTGTGCTGCTCTCCTTCATTGCCTTGTTTGCTTGCTTTCTGGTCGGAATCCCATGATTCTGTCTCCTTCACAAGTTCAATAATTCCTCGTAGAGAGTGACATTTTAAATAGTGCCTTTTTCTCTTAGAGGATTTTGCTGTAATCACAGTATATTGAGGTCCCTTGGCTGACATGTTCCTTTAAGGCTTGGCATATGTTTAAGAGTCTAGGTGCTCAAAATAATTTGTGGACTGCCAGCACTTGCCAATACACTACTATTACACTGCCAACCACTGGGGACTCTAAGAGATTCACCAAAAGGGGTAGAGACTTTTTGTTATAGTGTACTTCTTTGTGCATTCTGGGGATTATGAGCATCACTGAATGTAGGATCTTTTTCACTGAGGTGGCTTGGCCACAGTTGGTTTATGCATAGTGCTTGGTCCAGAATAGCCCCTATTTCACTGCCTGCCTGAACTGGAGTAAGTAGGAACAGAGTGTGAATGAGATATCCTTCTTCTGCCATCTCTCTTTGTACTGTAAAGGAGCACCAATGGAATCCTCTTATGCCAGTGTCGCATTACATGGCTGAGTTAAGTGCAGTTGCTAGGTTACACAGCTTTGAAGATGGCAGACTGCATGGGATGATGGATTGCACAACTCCCTCATGACTTTTCTGTACAGTTGCAAATTTCTTATTGCGTCAGAAAGGTATTGCAAGGTAAACACATTTTGGCAGTCAATTAATGTGGACTATGAAAATAACAATATGGAGATCAATCAGGTAGTGGCTGCTGCTGCTGTTGGTATCTGTGCTTTCCTTAGTAAAAGTGCAAAAAAAGAAGAGGAAATGTAATACCAGGAGAAGACCACAATTATTTGGTCATGGACAATAGCGTTCTTTACTTCCTTATGGATACTCATTGATTGCCAACCCTCTCACAGATGCCCATCCATTCCACTTGTGACAAAATCAAACCTGTTTGATTATCTTGTGGCTAGTCACAACACTCTGCAACTTGTTGCTGGGAATGCCATTCTACATGACTGACGTGTGCCAGGGCTGTCCATGACAGGCTGCAACTGAAAATTGTGAGAAAAGTCATATAGTGTGATGGGAGTTTTGGGCCAATGTCCCAAAAATAACGCCTACTGTCCTAGCATGTCCTTTCTCCTGCCACACTGGCAGAGTCCTGGGTTACACCGCATACTAGCTAAGAGTAAATAAATGTATCGTATATTAAAATGAATTTATCTTCTCTTATTTTTTTTTACTTCATAGTATATTTTCACTGTAATTTTTTTTCTTTGTCCCTGAACTGGTCCAGATGTCTCCGTTATTCACCAGTTAGCAGAGATGTTTTCTCTTTTGTCTTATCTAAAAGAACGAAACATCTTCTTCATACGCAGGTATGGAAGCCGCCTGCAGATCACAACACAATGCAGGTAAAGTGACTTCTGTAAGCTTGCTGCTCCTCCCCACAAGCTGTCCTCAACCAGATTTGATACTTTTCTTATCGCTCCTCATTCACAAGCCATGACAGAGGGCAGATAGGATTAACTTCAACAATACATGAATGGTTTTCATAAATATTCATGGGATAAAGACACTGAACAAGACTCAAAGGAAGGTCAGGGTTGTAATTAGCTAGAGCCGCTTATAACATGCAAAGGTAATTTACAAGATGGAAACTGTAGTATGCAAAAGGAAACAAGGTGTTATTGATGTTTTTTTATGAATAAGCTTTTTTCCAAATGCTAAATTTCACTGCTTCTGATGTCTTCCAAGAGTTTCTTACACCAACATGTTGTAAACTTACTGCACATTATCTGAAAATTCAATCACCCTTCAAAGCAATAAAGCCGACTCAATAAAGACGGGCTGAATAGACAGCATCTTCTTAAACAATCCTAGCATGTTGCTAAGTGATGTGTTTAAGCGGCCCACAGATACCCGGTAGAAACATAAATGGTTTGATTTATTTTTTCTTCTTTTCGAAAGTAATGGAAAAGTGTAAAGCATGTATTTTTCCAGAGCTGATAGACAGGAATCTAATAAATGCTTATATAGCAGTGCAACAATATGGCCAGCAGTAGGAAGAACTTTCAGGGTTGTTCTCACATAGTTTTAAATTAAATATTAACTTTGAAAAATATTCATCCATCAATTATTTAATTCCAATTACTTGAATGGGCCCAGTCCTATGATTTTAGGATTGTGTGATAAGAAGAACCCAAACCCGCACAAGGTGCCAGAACACAGTCACACACTTTTGGCCAATCTAGAAGGAACAATCGACTTAACCTGCACGTCTCTGATACGTGGAAGGAAACATTTGGAAAAACATGATGATATAAATAACAGAAAAGTTAAACACAGACATCCAGGGACTTGACCCTCTTAGTACATCTGTCCAGGTACATGGCTTAAAAGTGTTTGATTAATATTTTGTGAAAATAACACAGAGTGGTCTAATCCAGTGAGTCTCTGGATGCTCTAGATGGATTGTCTGCTTAGGTTAAAAATAAATAAATAAATCAGACATTCCTTTAATAGGGGGTACTAACTGCAGATTTCAGTTTTTCAGCCAGTCAAAGGGACATTTTGTTTCTGCATACTGAGGAGTTCAAAAAAACTGACATACTGTTCCATAATGTTTTTTTTACTTGATTTGCCAATTTTACAAATCAGATATGATTAAAGTCTGCACATTGCAGACTTTAAGGATATTAACATACATTTCGGACACAACATGTAGAAATTGCAACAACTTTTTCTACATGGTCCATCTTTTTCGGGGCACCACAATGTCTGGGACATTGCAATGGTAGGTATAATAAAGCATTCATATTTTGTACTTTGTCGAATTTCCCTTGCATGCAATGACTGCTTGAAGTCTGCGATTCATAGACATCACAAGGTGCTGAGGATATTCCCTGGTGATGCTCTGTCAAGCCTCTAATGCAGCCATCTTCAGCTCCTGCTTATTTTGGGGGCTTGTGCCCCTTAAGTTTTTCTCTTTACCATATGGACCATAACGCGCTAACTGAGTGACTGACTTGGCCATTCAAGAATTTTGCATTTTTCCCCCTGGCAGTATGTTTAACATCATTATCTTGTTGTAGGATGAAATGCCATCCAATGACTTTGGCAGTTTACTGTAAATTGAGCAGATAAAATGTTTCTATACAAATCAGAATTCATTGTACATCTGCGTTCAACAGTTATTTCATCAATGAATGAATATGTGTGCCAGTGTCCTGTGGCAGCCATACATGCCCAAGCTATAATACCCTCACCACCATGTTTAACAGATGAGGTGGTCTGCTTTGGATTTGGGCAGTTCCTTTTCTTCTCCACACTTTGCTCTTGCCATCACTCTGATGCAGGTATGATCTTTGTCTCGACTGCCAATAAGATCTTTTTCCAGAATCCTGCAGGCTCTTTTAAGTACTTTTTTGCAAAATGTAATCCGGCATTCCTGTTTTATTTATGGATAACTGGTGATTTGCATCTTGTAGTGTGGTCTGTTCATGAAGTCTTCTGCACATAGTAGACTGTTTCTGATTTGTCAGACAGATGTTTGGGGCTTTTTCTTTACCATAGGGAGGATTCTTCTGTTATCAGCAGGGGGGATCCTCCTTTGCCTACCAGTCTATTTGCAATTACTGAGCTTGCCAGTGCTTGCTTTCTTCTTAATGATATTCCAGACAGATGATTTAGGTAATCCTAAGGTTTTACTGATGATTCTAATGGTTTTCTTCTTGGTTTTCAGACTCATAATGGCTTCTTTGATTTCCATTGGCATAGCTGTTGTCCTCATGTTGAACAATGGCAACTACAGACTCCAAAGGGTAGAAGTAAAGCCTATATATCTTATGAAGCAATGAAACACATCTGAATAATCACAAACACTTATGACACTAATTGTCCCAAACATTATGGTGCACTGAAATAGGGGACCATGCATAAAAAATGTCGTAATTCCTACAAAGTGTTACTGAAATGAATGCAAATCCCCTTAAATTAAAGTCTGCATTGTGCTCGGTAATCATGTCTGAATTGTTTGATTTGCAATTTTAAATTGTGGAGTAGACTGTTAAATCAAGGAAAAATGTGTCTTTATCCCAAACATTATGGAAGGCAGTTACGAGCAGATGACAATCTTTCATACTTCACATGCTTTATTAAGAAAGGCAGACGTGAACAAATATGGACAGACTTGGACAAGTTTTTCAAATGCCCCTTAGCATCAATTACTCCAAAGTCTTCCATTATCATATCAGTATCACAAAATTCAACCCAAAAATCTGAACAAAACGGGAATGCTAAAAGGACATAAAACTCCACTTTTTTAAGGTATAGATTTACTTTTAATGTGAAGCTTGGTGATCAAAAGCTCTACTAAATAAAAGCATAAAGGCTTCAGCAAATAAGACAGTTCGAAACAAAGCTTCTGCTTCAGGCACGTTTGTACAACAAGCCTTGTAGCATATCAAATTGCCAAATATAAGAAGGCATACACAATTTCAGAACAGCTCGTCTTGCCTTATACCTTAGACATTTGCACTGAAATTGTAGACGAATCAGTCACCAACAAGCAAAAACATCTTCCTGTCTGCGCTTTTTTCATTTATTCAGAATTTTGACAAACTTGTGAAAAGCAGACAAGCCCAGGTTACCCATTAAAAATGCCATTGTCAATTTATTTATAGAGCACATTTTAAACAACATCACTAATGCTGTAGCCAGAGAGATTTACAATATAACATACAATAAATATAAATAAAATACAATCAAACACAATACAAGCAGCAGTAAAGTGAAACAATCAAATGACTAAGATGAAGGATACCATTAGTATCACTGAAGGTCACGGAAAGCGAGGAAATAGAAATGCGTCTTCAATCTCGTTTTAAACAGTTCAACTGATGGAGACTCCTTAATTTAATTAGGCAAAGAATTATACAGACGAGGTGCAGCAGCTGCAAAAGCCCCTTCCCCCTTAGTTTTACACTTAGTACAAGGGACAATGCGATACAACTGACTGGTAGAAGCCAGAGTAAAGAGGCTAAAATTGGAGATACAGAGGCAAACTTTTTTGCCCCAACTAAAAAACAAGCAGCAGCATTCTGAACCAACAGCAACATACATATCAGGGATTTACTGATCCCAGAATGCAAACAGTTACAGTAATCAAGCCAAGAAAAGATAAAAGCATGGGTAACTTTCTCAAGATCAAAATAACAAATGGATACTAAATTTGATTCAGTATTAAACACTCATGTATAGAGTTAATTATAGATGAGTACTGTGCGTATTTACTGTAAATGTTGAATATGTGTTTACTCTTATTCGCTAATGTGTGCCATTCAAGAAAAAAATGTTGGCTAGTTTAATTTTAAATTACTTCCACTAAAGGGTCTTCAATGAATAAAAATAAATATAAAATGGCTCCTAATTCCAAAAAGAAGGGAACCACTTGTTTAATCACATCCATGAGGTGTATTTCAGCACTTTCATATTCAGATAAATCTCAGATAAATCTTCCCTGTCATGTCTTCCAGAAGCTTTTTTGAGAAGTTCAGGGTCCTCTGATCAGGCAGTGTGTCGGCCTACTCTTAGTGGTGCTGCCTCACATGTATGAGAGTCTTGTTTCAGTCCTCCTTGTGAATACAAGCCATGTCATATTACATGACTATTCTGGGCGATTTCCGATTAGAAACTTAACTTACATATGAGGTGAGACACAAAAATAACTGGGTTGGTAAAAAAAAATATTTATTGATGACTTACAGCATTCTAAACATTATAACCTTCTATATACTCCCCCTTCCGATTTCTATACTGCTCCATACGTATCTTCCATTGATTGAAACAGTGCTGGAATTTTTTTGCTTGAGGGTCTTCAACAGGCTTGCTGTTTCTGTCTTCAAATCATACATTGAAGAAAAATGTGTTCCCTTCAGGTCACTTTTGATTTTCGGGAACAAGTAAAAATCACAGGGAGCTAAATGGGGAGAATAGGGAGGATGATCGAGGACAGGAATGTTTTTGTCAGTCAAAAACTGTTTTATGGAAAAAGCATTGTGCACTGGAGCATTGTCTTGTCTTGTCTCGCTGCTCGCTTTTTTCAACTGATATTGTCACAGCAACTCGTGTAGTGATTGTTGTGCAAAAACTGACTGGGCTATTCACAGGATATACCTAGCCGGTCGGCGGTTTGAGAGGGCGTGTAGGAGGGGATATACAGTAGTTCTATGATTCATGTCTGGCTGACCTCCAGACAATTTTCCAGAAAAGCCCCAGGCCAAGTCCAGTTATTTTTGTGTCTCACCTCATATTCTTAACAAGTCAGGGATGGTTGCAGTGTGCTCCAGTGCCTGCCACTCAGATAATATGAAATACCCAGTGACTCAGACTAACTAGTCTGGAACTCGCCCTGACTAAATCAAACAATTTTGATCTTGTCTTTAGACATAAGGGTGGGCTTGTGTGAGTGTGAGATCTGACAGCCAATGAATGCTCATCCAAGGGTACAATGCATATAACACACCTAAGAGGAGTAAGAAACACAAGTGTTTTGGACCTTGCGAACACAAGAGAAGTTCATCTGTCTGATGATGTTTCATGTTTGACGTACTATATCAAAATTGAAAAAAGAACAAAAATGGCAGAAGACTGTAAAGAATTCATACAGCACCAGCTTTATCAGGAAGAAAGCTAGTGACTGTCAGAAAAGGGAAAGAGTTTGCAATACTTTGGGAATGTGAAACAATACGGGAGAATTATTACACAGTCAGATAATTTGACATCCTCCGGTGATTTCTAACCATTCTCAGGCGACCAGATCAGCAGCTGTAGTAGTCAAGTTTAACATCACCTCCATCTTGAAGTCATGCAAAGTGACATTGGCCAAGTTGTTTTTACTGAGTACCCAATTTCTTATAACTGTGGATCTGATAACTTTGGGTTTCTGTTGTTCCTGAAAGAACATTAAGCTTTGCTTCCAGGACTCACCTTCAGCTAATCAGCTTTAAAATTAGCCTACAACATGATAAAGAAGGAAATGAACACAATAAGTCTACATAATCCACCATTTGAAGAAAACAAGGAGTTGTTTTTTTTGTAATTCAGAAAAAGTATGTGGAAATCCTTCAGTCTTGGAGTAAAAATGTCTGATCACTGAAATTCAGAGGTTTTTTAAACTGTCATTGAAAGATTTGAAATCTTGCATGCAGTTGCTGCTTTATGATTTCAGAGGTTAATGTTAAAAGTGAATGACTGTCCTGGAGAAACAACTTTGATGTATCCCAAGTGTTTGAATTATTTAATTATATGTGAAATGGCATGGAAGTATTTGCAAAAGAGAATACTCCTCTTCTTGAAATCAATACATCAAGGTATGTAATTATATAGCTACTAGCTGTGTAAGCCTGTGCTGTAAAAAACCCGGGATCCTAGAAACTAT
The DNA here is from genome assembly GCA_026402145.1 of Polypterus bichir lapradei. NCBI lineage: Eukaryota > Metazoa > Chordata > Cladistia > Polypteriformes > Polypteridae > Polypterus > Polypterus bichir. The sequence goes on from JANRMT010062814.1 coordinate 43,625,875, forward strand.
TGAAATCGTCAGGAAAAAAAAAACTGAAATGTAGAGATGTCAGATAATTGAAAGGAACTACTCTGGGGATCTCTCTCCTAGGAAGATTCGTTTTGCCGACATGCTCACATCGTTTGTGCATTAGCAGTGGGAGGAAAAGTAAAAGGGATACCGTTTTGCTGATGTTAGCGGCTAAGCAACTTTGTCTTTCTTCTGAGGTTTCGTTTTGCTGACGTGCTTGCCTCGCTTGTGTTATTAGTGGCTAAGCGAGTTTTCTGTTTCCTCGGAGGCGGAGCCCTTACCCTGACTCCAACTCTCACTTCTGGGCCAGACAGACACAACACGCACTTCCATGTGTAGACGTTTATATATAAGATGATTATCTTCATCGGATGTCCCATCCAGCATGAAATCAATTTTTCAAAGCTGGGATGTCTGTGTGTTGGACTGCTATTTTGTCATGATTTCCTTCAATAAGCTCCAGTTTCCCATACTGCTGTATTGAAGGTATAATGTCAGACAATTGATGAATGAATGTGTTTAGCAGCTCACCTAGATCTTATGCCCCCCTTACATTTAGACACATTATACCATTGCTTTATCTGTCATTGTTTTTGAGAATACAAATTAACTTTTTAAGTGTAACTGTATTTTTTGCCTCCTTTTACCCTCTCATTGTGTCGCCCCTTGAATCCACACTAGTCAGTACCACTGCCTAAAAGGTCTGACATACTGCAATTGATTCCAAACCTAGACACAAATTTCTCCTTGGAATTAATAAAGTTAATCTAATCTAATTCTATCTAATCTAACTGAATTTTATCTAATCTAATCTACTGTTCTGCCTGTGTCTGTATGTCTTTTCTACAGGTACTCTGATTCCCTCCCATATTCTAAAGATGTATGAGTCAGAGTGGGCTGCAATGCATCAATACCCTTTTTGGGTTCTAGCCTTACACTCAGTGCTGCAGACTCTAGTCCAATGTGACTAAAATTAAGTGCAGGAATTTGTTTGCCAGGCAAAAACAATACCGCCACATTCCCTGCCCCTGAAGGATTTATGTACTGTACTGCAAAGCTTCAATAACAAGACACCAATTTATTCAAATTATACTTCAGACCTTCCTTAAAGCTCATTAGCCAAATGCTATTGCACACTCATTCTGAATAAACTTAACTCAAGCAGGGAGCTTGCAGGGCACAGGCTGTTCCAGTCTTTCTTTTAGGTGTTTGGCATGTGGAGGACAAACAAGGTGGAGCTCTTCTCACTTTCAACCGAGGCAGTGTATGCTCAACATGTTGTAGTGGGCTCCTTAGGTAACGGGTAGGTAGCTTCTCTTCCAAGTGAAACATTCATAACTGTAAACTGAAAGTGATGAATGTTCTTAATTATTAATATTGAGTTGCTTATGATTAGAACTAATTTTAACATCTCTAATACACTAAATGTATGTTTTCATTCTTCATTGGTTTTGTCCTTGCAGAAAGTCAGTAGCACTTGGCACACTGGAGGAGCTGTCATTGTCTTTATTATTTGATATTCAGTATCAATTTAGGGTGGCACAATAGACAGCGCTACTGCTTCATAGCACTGCACATTTCCAGATAATCTGTGAGGACACTTTGTGTACATTTTCCCCTTGCCCACATTGATTTTCTCAGGGGACTTTATTTTTCTTTTGCTACCTAAAGACATACCAAATAAAGTTGGTATTGGCCCCATGCATCATTAGCAATACACCTAAAATATCTGCTATTTATTCCTGCCTTGCATCCAATTCTATTGGCTCAGGCTCTGCTTCGCCACAAAGGTGCACTAGATTAAGTGAACTAAGCAAATGTAAAGATGAATGGTTTAATTTTGTTGGAAGGAATCTGGAGTTACTGGAGAAGATGACAAGTTTGTAAGGTAGTGTTGCTAACTGGAATGTTGCTGTGCCACCTTTATGATAAACAAGAGTATGATAGCAGGCATTCCACTAATGTGCCATCCTCCTGATTTGCCACCCACCCCATACCCTGCTGCTTCTGCAATTGCATGAACGCTATTCCACTTTATTCCAATATTCTAACTCACCTAGGTTATAATAAATTTCATAATTAATAATGAAATGCACATGAAATATTCATTTAATGAGGCAAATTGTGCTGCTAGTTCATACTGTTATATTTAACAAATACTCACAAGTAAGTACAGAATGAAGTCATTATTGTGAGGAAGTTTGAAAATCTGAAACAGTCTCTTGCTAATGCACCCATTAACAAACTGTTAAGATATTGTTGGGCAACACCCCCTTTTTTAAAAAGTTGTTACTAAAAACTAAGACATACAGTTCTAACTGATGGAGAACTCTGCAGTACCCCTATAATAATGGGAAATAATAGAGTCACTGTCTCCAATACGCTTTTGAAAAACAAAAGAAAAGCACAAATATCTGTTAGCTGTTACACAAACAGTATCGAAAGGGTGCAACTTGAACCCAGATATTACATCTGTAAACATCTTTTGTAGAAGCAATGATTCTTCTTGCCATTATCTCCAGCCATGACTTGAAGTAATTACAGTGAAGCCTGAGTCAGACTTGGGGTGACATTTACTGATCTGCTTTACCTTTTTAAACTAGAATAATGCTCAAGACAGTATTCTGTTGCCATCTAGTGGATGAAATAACATCATGCTACAAAAAAATCATGAATATTACTGTGTTTTTGGCCACTCTAAGGTAACTCATCAATTATGTGGGGGCAGAGCCTTCAATCAAAACACTAAAGCATGTAAACTAGGTTATAGGTTATAAAGTCAGTTTTAGAGCAAACTGAAACTGAACCATTAGTTGAATCCAATGATAATGGTGACAATGAGAATTGGTCATCAGAAATTGATATGGATAGTGGAACTGATACATATGGCGCTGTATGACAGTGTTGTGCATGAACTAGTTCAAAAGAGTGTGTTCATTGAACAAGCCAATTTTTCTAAGAACGGTGAACTTAATGTAATTTGCAAGTAAAGAACTTGAACGTGAGCTAGCTCAGTTTTATGTGACATTCTGGATCTGGTTTAGGTCCAGATTAAACATTTTGCCTTACCCTGTAATGTAGGGGTGGAGCCGAATCTGAATACGGTATTCAGATAAGCACAAATAGTAGATTTTTACGAATATTTATTTTGTACAAATTTTTTGCCATTTATTTGTATTTGGAAAAAATAATGTAAAATCAAATAGACACTGTCTGTGTCTGCCTGCTTGTGCTTAAGCTGCACCCCCACTGACACAAGCACGCGGTAGAGCTCTGCTTTTGCTTTTAAGAAAACGTTGTACTTCGCGAGGCCACTTTATATTTTTCCCCATTGGACATGCAATATGTGATGCAAATTTTGACCGGCAGTGTAACAGGTTAGTTCACCTACACGCTGGTTCCACAGTCACCATTTGTGTTACATGGTTGGAAATGAAGCGGTAATTTATATGTATACTTGTGTCTCTTTAATTTCTTTTTTGACCAGGAGGATATTAGCATATATGGTTATACAGTACAATACAATACAATTTATTTTTGTATAGCCCAAAATCACACAAGAAGTGACACAATGAGCTTTAACAGGCCCTGCCTCTTGACAGCCCCCAAGCCTTGACTCTCTAAGAAGACAAGGAAAAACTCCCAAAAAAACCCTTGTAGGGAAAAAAATGGAAGAAACCTTGGGAAAGGCAGTTCAAAAAGAGAGACCCCTTTCCAGGTAGGTTGGGCGTGCAGTAGGAGTCAAAAAGAAGGGGGTCAATACAATACAATACACAGAACAGAACAAATCCTCAATACAGTATAAAAATAAAACATTTTACAAGTACGGAGCAGAATTTAACAGCAGATGATATCACATAATATGATTTGGATTTGTTTAGAGTCCTGGAGACCTCCTCCATCAAGCTGCCTCCCCCATTTGGCCAGTGCTGGGCCAGTCAATCCGATGAAAGGACCCCTCTACCCCATGATTCCTGCGATCCTCCATCAGGAATGACTTTACAAAACAACTTGGCATGTGGGCCGTGGCACCAAGTGCCACATTTGAGTACTGAGAAGAGAAACAGAATAGGTGAGGGTTAGTATCCAGTTATAACTATCATGTTAATGATGTTTTAGCGCAAATGACTAACAACAGAGATGCAGTCTGTACAGTTAATCAGCAGCTCTAGTCAGGATATGCTAAACTGAAGTAGTGAGTCTTCAGCCAGGATTTAGAAGTTGAGAGTGAAGGGGCATCTCTTATAGTAGCAGGCAGAGCTTTCCACAGTTTAGGGGCCCTGTAACTAAAAGCTCGACCTCCCACTGTTATTTTATTAATCCTTGGAATCATAAGCAGACTGGCATCTTAAGATCTTAATGTGCGCTCTGGTTTGTAAGTTATGATAAGTTCAGACAAGTAAGCCGGACCTTGGCCCCTTTTAATGCTTTATATGTTAAAAGGAGGATTTTGAAATCTGCCCTAAACTTAACCGGGAGCCAGTGTAAGGATTTAAGAACTGGAGTTATGTGTTCACATTTTCTTGTTTTTGTAATAATTCTTACAGCAGCATTTTGAATTAACTGGAGGCTGTATAAACAACAGTTTGAACATCCAGTGAACACCACATTGCAGTAGTCAATCGTACTAGAAATAAACGCATGAATTAATTTCTCACAATTAGCATTATGTTTCCTAATGATAGATCCCAGTGGAAGCATGTAAAGTGAAAACAGTAAAGGTGCCAGTACTGAGCCCTGCGGGACACCATATGTCACTTCTGTGTATAATGGTGGAGTACTGTCAGCACATTTCTGTACATATTAGATTTGATTTGATAAATAAGAATTAAACCAAGCAAGCACAGTGCTTGAAAGCCCAACATCATTCTGTAGCCTGTGCAGTAAAATAGAATGGCCAATGGTGTCAAATGCTGCACTTAAGTCTAACAACATAATTACAGTGGACTTTCCTTTATCAGAGGATATCAGAATGTTATACGTGTTTGTTGCTGGATATAACTCAATAAAGTGTATTTAAATAAAAAAACTCTTCATAATTATTGTATTTTATTCAAGAACACTGTAATAGCCAAATTAGGGTTAGCAAAAATGAAAAAGTAAACTCATGGGTTATTTATTCTCACTCCTTAAAAAATACAAAATGAACTGAACATGAACTGGTTCAAAATTGAAATGGTGAACATGAACTTTGAGCTAGTTCTTATGCGGTGTGATCTTGCACAACACTGCTGTATGACCTACCTGCCATAATAAGTCTGGTGACTTCAGTTACGTAAACCTACAACAGGGTGCAGTATCTATGTAGCTAACAGGCTAAATGATTACAATGAAGTAGAACAACAAGGAAGACGTTTGCCCCTAATCACTGTTCACAATGCAGCAACTATCAATGTTTATGTGGGGGAAATGTCCCACAATAACACAAAAGGAACATTAATCATGTAGATTGAGGCACTAATTTTGTACCCTCTCATGCATCAGTAACAGAAAAAATATTATAAAAAGTGCTCAAGGAAACACACTTGTACTGTTCTGATTCCAATGGTGGGCTGTGCGTTAGTGACATGTCTCAAAACATGGATGTTAGAACATTAGAACAATCTTGATGAGAACAGGCCTTTCAGACCAACAAACCTGCTAGTCCTATCCACTTAATTCTATTAAAATAACATCAAGTTGAGTTTTGAGAGTCCCTAAAGTCTGTTTGAGCACCACCACCACGCCCCGGTTGCTTTTGAAATTAAATAGAGTTGGCGAGTTCCGAGCAGCAACTGGATGATAACAAACATACAAGACCACAAGACAAGCATATTAGTGAGTCTTCATTGTTTGTTAATTTATTCTTATTTATAAAGTTTTTTTTTTCATTATATTTTTCTCAAACAATTAAAAAAAAAAACACTTGATTTTCCTCCCGGGCAATGTTGGATATTTCAGCTAGTATGTATATAAAAGTCAGTGTGTGTGTGTGTGAATGTATGTATGTTCCAGGATCACTTCCAAACAACTGGAGCAATTTCATTAAACTTGGTACACATGTTTCTCAGCGGTTGACTAAAAATACTGTAGGGTGAAATCAACCTTAACCCACCCCCTTCTGGTTAGGGTGGGGGGTGATCTTGTGGTCTTGTATGCATGATATCATCCAGTTGACACTTGGAACAACTTCCAGAGGGCGAACTGGCGGCGACTGCCAGCATTCTTTATGTTTGAGCACCACCGCACCCCTGTTGCTTTTGAAATTAAATAGAGTTGGCCACTTCCAAGCGTTAACTGAATCTTAACATACATAAGACCGCAAGACAAGCACATTAGTGGGTCTTCATTGTTTGTTAATTTATTTTTAAAGTTGTGTTTTTGTGTATTTCAGCTGTGCTAGTGGTTAATAAGTTGAAGTGCTATAACATCTTATCAGGACTCCATTTGGTTTATTTATTCAGTACCAGCATTTTGTGGAATTAGCCTTGGTCACTGCCATAGTAATCCATCCCAGCAGCCCCTGGGAGATGATAACATGTGATGTCATTTGAAGCGCTGGCATGAAGGTCAGCTCAGACAGTTTCCTAAGCTCACAGTGCTGGGATTCTGAAATTGATTTCACAGCTACTTTCTGTGACTGGTTTTTCAAAACAAATATTTATCTGGTTTTTAGACTTTGATGTTTGGGTTAGCATTACTATTGCTTTTTAATTATTTTATTTGAAGAAAACAACATTGCATACAATCAAGTTGAACTTATACAACAAATGATTTCATAGTCAAACTAGAAAAAGGAGAAGAAAAGAAAATAAATACTTAGAAATTTTCTATTTTTTTATTATTGGTCATCAGTCCTTTTGTTTATGCCTGTTTATGACTATGTCTTTCCCCCCAATTCTATTGTCAAATTTTTCAATGTCTTACTGATTGATGTTTATATCCTTCATGCTACAAACTGGAACTCAACAAGAGAAATGATTACCAGCATCTCAAATGATGAATCATTCCAATGCTGTGCTTTTAATATGTGGTGACCTTCAACCAGGGTACTTAGAAGAAGCAATGGTAAACGTCCATCAGTATGTGGACACAACAACAATTTATTTCTTGTATATCCCAAAATCACACAAGGAATGCCTCAAATGACTTTAATAGGTCCTATTTTTGACATCCCCCCAGCCTTGACTCCCATACGAAGATAAGAAAAAATCTCCCAAAAGAAACTTGTAGGAAAACAAATGGAAGAAATTTTGGGAGAGGCAATTCAGAGAGAGACCCACCTCCAGGTAGATTGGTCATGTAATGTGTGTCAAAAAATTGGGTAAATACAACACACAAAACAGAACATAAGTAATCCTCTTCACAGAGCTGGATGGCCAATCTATCATTGCCACTTCAGGAATACAATACGCTAATAGAAACTACTTTGTTCTTGTACAGCACTCCTCACCAAGTGCAAGCGCAGAACATTATATAACTCTCAAGGCAAAATGAAAGAATAGATTATACCACTCACTAAATACAGAACTAGCACATATAAGGATACAGATTTCTTCATACACATCAAAAACAAATTAGAAACTAATTTACATAAATGAAAAAAAAATAATATCTGTCCATCAGTTAATGGCAGAACCACTACCAGATTGTAGAAAAGGAGTCAGACAAGCCTGACACATTCAGAGTCTTGGAGACCTTGGCTAACAAGCCACCTCCCCTTATTGGCCATTCTACAGCTGAGTCAAGCTGGGCCGGCCAATCTTATCAAAGGACCCTCCTACTCAATAATTCCAGTGCTCCTTTATCTGTAATGACAAAGTAGACCTTCTTTATTTAAATGTCCATGCCTTTTAATATAAACCTGTGGCACAGGTGGGAAAATCCAACCAGAATCAGATCCATCGTGTGCCCACCTACAAGCCTGTTATTATACAGAAACAGCTCTCTTACTACTAGCCCAGCCAGACGTTCTTGTTTGTGTCTGAGGGGTTGCTGTTTTTTGTAGTATTTCCTATTTCCTTGGAGTTTCTGTAAATTCTTGATCTATCTATCTATCTATCTATCTATGCAGGTTATAACTCTAACTTGTGTCCAGTATGTTGCTATCTTCAACTTGGTTATGCCAGGCCCCCACAACTCTGAATTGGATTAACAAGTTTAAGAATATATGTGATTCATAATTGCTGCATTGCTTTTGAGTCTTCTTATTTTTATTATATTTTTTCCATTTACAGATGTACATTGAATGCATTATAAAAATAAAGTGTGGCGGACAGCTGGGGCTCATGCCCAGTCGGGATGCCTGGATGATGGAAGTTACCTGGGGCCTCATGCATAACGCCATGCGTAGAACTCACACTATAACATGACGTAAGCACAAAAGCTGAAATGTGCTTACACACAGAAAAATCCAGATGCAGGATCTGTGCGTTCGCCAACTTCCGCGTTCTTCTGCTACATACTGTAAATCCCGGTCAGCGTGAAAAGTAACACTCGTGCACGCGCCTTCTGTCCCACCCCAACTCCTCCCAGAATTACACCTCTTTGAATATGCAAATCAATATGGGAAAAGCAAGGGGGAAAGTATAAGAATTTCAGCGAATACCATGTGGAGGCAAAGAAAAAACATACTATTTGTTGATTTAAACCATGGTATAATCAACAAAAGGAAGTTGATCGAGTGACATAGCGTGTTGGAGAAACTTGAAAGCTCAAGTTAATAAAGTCGCACAGTGCCGGAGATAAAAAGGAAGTTGTCACATATCAAAGTCGCCATGAAAAGCCGAGTTGTAGCCCACCATCTGAGTGTCATATGAAAGCTTATTAGGGTACAGAGAAAAAAAAAGGCACACAGTGGGAAAAAGCATGAAATGTCAACTTCAATCTCGAAATTTCCACTTTAATCACATAGTTTATTTTGTCATTACGGTAGAACATCATAAACTTCATCTTAAAATCTTTTAATTAACCAGTTTCTCAAATCACATCGTAATCAAAGTAGTTAAATGCTTTGTTTTGTATGTGATCTTCTATGTGTGTGAATCACTACGTGCTTCTTAAACCGGCTCTCTTCCTCTGACAGGATACAGAATCCATTACATTCGTGATATTACAGCCCCCTGAATAACTAAAATACTGAGATGTGTACGTGATATCATTTTTATGATGATAGGAGTTAAAGCACGTTATTAAACATGGGTTTTAGGGTGCAGTGATTGTGCATGATCTTCGATGAAATAATTTATTGCAGCAGTACTCAGGGGCAGCTCTAGGCTCATGGCGGCCCTGGGCAGAGGAAGAATCGGTGGCCCCTTCGCCCGCCAATGTCAATATGGTATCTTATGCATGGCAGACAGCCACGTCCGTTGCGGACACTGCATAGCCGCCTCGTGGTCATGACACAAGTGTTTAACTTTTGTCGAAATTTGCCGCTGCGTTTTTAGCTGTGTCATTAGTTTCTCTTTCTGTTTTATATTCAATATATATTGGCGTGGCCACCCCTGCAGTACTGTCTCTTTCAAACGTACTAAACTCCAATCCACGTCCTTCCTTTTCTTTCTCCAAGTAACCGATCGCCACACAATCAGCTCTGTAATAGACGTTAAGCCATCTGTAAGCTTAGAGTGCCGATTCTTCAAAACTCTTAAGGAACATTGAAATATCTTCGTAGTACATGTTTAATTATTCTGTCCTTCACGCCAGTCCCAGTGAAGCATACAGTGCGAGGCAGGAACAACCTTTCATTATCTGTATAATATAATAAACATATTTCGCTGCATTTCATCTTAAAAATGATATTGTCATCATATGTAAATAAGCGCTTTATAAAGTCGCTCAGGTTGTGCAATATTGTAACTGTAGTGCAAGTTTACAGTGAGGTAATTCTACTTATAAGTACAGATAGTTCTACAAGAAGCACTTGATTGAGTGCGTTTAGAGCTCTTGGGATGAAACTCTTTCTGATCCACGAGGTCCATACAGGAAAGATCTGAAGCGTTTTCCGTGTGAGAAACAGTTCAAATAGGAAGCATGGCTGAGGCAGCATGTGCTAGATGCTGTATACCGATAATTCTCTTTCCAGTCAGCTGCTGTAGATCTGTGATTTTCCCACTTAGATACAGTGATATAAATACTCTGAGTGGTGCAGTGAGAGTAATATGGAAAAAAATGATCCACTGTGGCAACCTCTAACGGGAGCAGCTGAAAGAAGAAGAAGAAGGTGCAGTGAGAGTAACAACGCTAAAGCAGCTATGGTATTTGGAATAGTTTGACCATTCTGTGGACCATTATATTGTTACTGGTTAATTACAATCAGATGCATTAAACTAATTAACAATATGCCGTTAATTTCAGTGTATTTATAAAGCCGCGTTTGGAAAAGAAAGGATAACCACACAGGAACAGTAGCACTGCTTTGACGCTGGGTGCCGCCAGTCTGCAAAACTGAGCGGAGAACATGCGTACAACAGGGTATGAGGTACCGTGGAAATGTGTGTGGCTTTACGCAAAGTTTAGGTTTTATACATCGCAATTTGAACGTGGAAACATTCTTATGCAACATTTCTGTGCGTACACACCGTTTCTACATGAGGCCCCTGGAGAGGAGCAGTACCTCCCCTGGAACACGAGAAGGCAGCCGCCCTGGTGGGTGTTGGGGCCACGGGAACAGAGCCTGGAAGCTAAACCCTGTCGGGGCCCATGAACATTGGCAAAGCCCTGGACTACAACACTTCTGCCACACAAGGAAGTGCTGCAGAAAGGTCATCAAGGAGCACCTGGAGCACATCCAGGTGCATTAGAAAAGGGGCCACCTCACTCCATTCAGTGAGCCGAAGTAGCACGACAGAGGACGGCGCTTGCAAGTGGGGGAGTGAGGGCAGCAGAGAAAAAGGAAAGAAAAGGAGAAGAAAGAACTGAGAGCAATAGTGCTGGTGGGTTGTGCATTCTGTGTGCTGTGCAAAGGACTGTATATTGAAGAAAGAAAATAAAAACGTGTTTGGACTTCTGTTTGTCCTGGTGTCTATTTGTAGTCGGGCTGATCTTCCACAAACGCTTGTACTGAAATTTCTGTATAGATTTTTTGGTTGATGTTTTATTAACCATTTGAATAAGTCATTGGTAAGTTGCCGATGTCACAGTCACTTTACCCCATGAAGCAGGTTAATTGCCAACTTTACACTGGCCCAGTATACACAGCAGGTTTGTGTGAGTTTGTGTGTGTGATTGTGCCCTGATGCCCCACTCAGTGTTGCTATAAAAGGCTCATAGTCCAGAACTGGATAACTGCATTATTAAATGGCTGGCTTTAGATAGATACAGAATATATGCTTAAATCGCAATGTAATTTGCATTTTTAACTGTTTTGCATTTGTAAATTGTGTTGTGTTGTGCCCAGAGGGGACTGGGCGGTCTCATGGCCTGGAATCCCTGCAGATTTTATTTTTTTTCTCCGGCCGTCTGGAGTTTTTTTTTTGTTTTTTCTGTCCCCCCTGGCCATTGGACCTTACACTTATTCTATGTTAATTAATGACTTATTTTATTTTCTTAATGTGTCTCTTATTTTTCTATTCTTCATTATGTAAAGCACTTTGAGCTACATTTTTTTGTATGAAAATGTGCTATATAAATAAATGTTGTTGTTGTTGTTGTTGTGCTTCACTTTAGTGAGCTCGTTAAGAATACACCGAATTGAGCTAAGGATCTGTGCTGGTATCCAGAAGGTTGCCGGTTCGAATACCTGTCACTGCCAAAAGAGATCCTACTCTGCTGGGCCCTTGAGCAAGGCCCTTAACCTTCAATTGCTCCAGGGGCGCTGTACAATGGCTGACCCTGCACTCTGACCCCAAGGAGTATGCGAAAACGAACAAATTCCTAATACAAGAAATTGTATAAGGCGAAATAAAGAACAAAAAAAAATATCAGGGAAAATCCACTGCTTGTATTAGAACCCTAAGGACATCCTATTTACTTTGGTTTGCAGTTTAATGTTTCTGCTTACTTTCCAGAGTTAGCAATTGATTTCAGAATATTCTCCGTGCAGTGAAGAATTGTAACCTTATTGTCAAAGTCTTTAAAAATGAAAAAAGTGAATAAAAAGAAACTAGCTGTAATAAGGAATAACACATTTTCCTGTTTTCTTTTTCTAAGCAGTCAATTAATTAGTGGAACTTGGGATAGAAATAACAAGAATATGTAAAAAGCCTGCTGCTTCTGAGATGCTCAGAATTTGCCTGCTGACTTTCATTTTTATTAAATGAATTGACTGCAGCCATCTGTCACAAAGATCTCATTTATTCAGCTGGTGAGCTTCTGATCAGGTAAAATAGATCTGCACGCTGAGCTCTCGCAAAAACACAAGATCACATAACGGCCTCCGTTTGCAAAATCAGTTATAAAGCTTTTCACTTTGTGACAACATGAGATGGTTTTATCCTAAGGGTCCATCTAAATGTTATTTAGATAAACCATGTGACATTTGCCAGATTCACACAGAAAACACTTAGCAGCTTCAGGGGAGCATTAGTATGAAATGTTGGGCTGTTAGCTCTCTTCAGATATTTTTCTGCCTGCCACTGAGAAATGAAAAGTTTACCGTGCCTCAAACATTCATCATTTCTGTTTGTTAGTCTCTTAAAATCTCAATTGCCTAGTAATTGTATGTTCTCAAGAACACCATTTTCTTTGTCTATAATTTGCTGTCTCTCATTCACTTGTTTCAAGGAAACTGGATCATGTAATTTGTTTGAAATTGGTTGGCATTATATACCCGATGGACTCTGCCTTGTTCATTCAAGTAGATATAAAGGCATTAAGTTAGAATTAGGCAAAAGAGATAAAACTATCACATTTATTCAATTGTTCGGTTTCTATGCCTTGCTGTTTGCTGGGAGGCTATTATTTTTGTAAACCTGTCTGCTATATGAATTGGCCAATAGATGACAGGTGATTAGTGAACCTCAAAATGACAAAGATGCATTATTAGATTAGTGCAATGTGAAAAAATATTTTTATGTTAAATCACACATTGGTCAGTATATTCACTGTGGTTGTCCGAGTGAATGACAGGCTGATACAATAGTGAATTTTGGGGAGCCAACCCGGCTGTCCCCATTTACAGAAAATGATAACAAAAACAACACTCAATGGCATTCTAAAAGGAGAAACAAAAATCATGTCCTGTAGCACTTGGGCTAGTTCAAATAATAAAAAAGAATTTATGAGCAGGCTGTGGAGCTCCTCTTCTTAGGCTGCTTGAACCAGAAGCGATGCCTCCTTCCGGGTCCATGGCCTGCACTGGTCAGTTTCTCAGTACTGTGGACAAAAAAAGAAGGCAAGGCAGTTAGTGGCAGTGCCCCCTCAAGGGTTAGGGTGGTACACATACATGGGAAGAACTTGGAGGTTCACATGCATTACAATAAACCAGGGTCCTTTCCCAAAAACAGTTTTCTTTTTTCTCTGTAGGTGATGGATAGCAGTATCCCCAAGTTAAAGATTTTCAGTACCTTGTAGTTCTGCTTACCAGTGACGATAAATGCAGTTGTGAGACTGACCACTGGGCTGCTGTAGTGTGTTTTATCGTGGAAGTGTTCTAGGGTGATCCTATTCTAAAACCTAAATGCTTTTATACTCATGCCCTGATTCTTTGTTACGTAGGCCCATACATATGTCATCCTCCCCAGTTCTTGTTCTCTTATCCTTGCACTCACCCGGCCTGGATGGAGACAGAGGCCATAGATGCAATGCACTTACCGATGGGACTACGAATCCGAAGAACAACCAGAACTGACTCCTATGGTGCTTCACTTCATCTATTAGGGAACCTCTCCTCTTTTCTGTATACTCCAGATGGCAAGACAGAGCAACAAGGTAAAACTTTTATTCAGTCATTATAGACTGTAAGATTCTTAGATATTCTTAAGGTGTTAAAAAGCGAAAGCAAGTAAAAGTAAATGGGTTTGTCAAATTACCAATAATACAATCTATCTATTTCAGGAGCTGTCATAGACTATACTGGCTGACACACCCAATGTGTGGCATTGAGTCTCTTAGGGTTACATTGTGTTGTGCTGCTGTGTTCTTCCTGCTTCTCCTCCTTCCTGGTTCTCTCACTCTTCAATGGTTTCACTTTAATCTGACATGTCATGGCCAAGGTGAATACCCCTAGCCCCTCTCTGTCCAATGTCATCTGACAGACCAAATCAGCACATGTTCACGAGATGGGCATGCTCGAAGATAAAGATAACCAACAGTTCAAGAGCTTTGCTTTTACAAGGTCCAGAAAGAGACCAGATTACCATTTAAAGTTCTGACCTTTCTTCTTGCTAGCCTACACTTTTTATAGTTATAAGTGTTTATGTTTTAGTAGTTTAGCCTTCTTTCTGCTGTCTCTATTAACATTTCTTCTTTCTGTGGTTAGACAAGCTATAATACGGAGATCAAAAGTTCAAGGGCAAAATTAAATAATAAAACTTACAGTTTAAACATACGGTATTAATCACATAAAAATGATCTGTAATCCTTTTTGACATTTTAAACCACAAGAATAATATCCTATACAGTGGTATCAATTCTGTGACATTTCATCCCATTCTCTTTTATAGTCATAAACTTTGGAAAGCTACCATAGGAATGGTATAGTAGATATGAGTGGTGAGGATGCTGGACTCACTCTTTGAGACAGGTGGATGTACCTGATAATCCTGGAAAAACTCAGCCGGACATAGGATTGAGCTGATATAGTTGAGGTGGTCTGGACATTTACTGAGGATGACCATTATGTGCTCAATGGGCGGATTCTTACTAGCAGATTATATCTCTCAGATGGCCCACAAGCATGTGGGAATTACCCTGATGGAGCTGGTATTATGAAAATATAAAGTGATCAACCCATTCTTTCTCCATCATGACCCTAATTATGAAAGCTGGATCAGAAATGAGATGGCAAATGAGGCAATTAACCTGAGCACATCATTTAGAGAATATGCAAAGATGGATGTTTTCACATCACCCACTTTTATGGCTAATTAAAAATTTAAATGAAATAATAAAATGTGCACCTGCTGCCAGGAAAAATCTGCGTTGTGCTTGCTCAAACGATTGGAAGTCGTAGATATGGAAATGGTCAAACAGCAGAGTTATTTATTTAAATTTAGTGTAAGACTTTCAAAAGGTGATCCTCAAGAGAAGACAGACTGGCTAGATCTGAAAACAGTGACCAGAAGTGGAAGCAGAAATCTTTAGACTTAAAGCAGGAAAAACAAAATATGAATCGAGATGTTTTGGAATATTATTGTTAGCATTAGGTGCAATTTTTTATTTGTTAGTATTATTGTATCCCTATTAAACCATTTTGTTTCTGATATTATGATATTCTGCCACCATTTGTTACTTTTAACAATAACTGCCATTGCCATCTAATTGCACTGGATTATATCAGCATACTGGCACTATTTAAGCAAACATATTCATAAACAACTAGCCTCCGGAAATTTTTTGGCTTATGAATATTTGTGCATATTTTGACTACAAAATGTTTAAGACTTAGCAATTTTTTATTTTTTTTTACTTATTTTTATGTTGGCTAGAACCCTTTACTATTAGTGACCCCTAAATGAAATGTGTGTTTAGCAAGACTAAGCAGTTGCAGAAAGCTGAAGGTCCTGCAAAAGCAAGTGAGCGACTTTACAGCAGGGGTCCTCAATCACGGTCCTGGAGTGCCGCAGTGGCTGCAGGTTTTTGCTCTAACCCAATTGCTTAATAAGAAGCACTTATTACTCAAGTAACACTTCTGCTTCACTTTAGTGGTCTCGCTTATTAAGATTTTGAACCCTAATTGCTTATTTTAGTCTTAAACAGCTGTATTCTTGGTTTTTAAGTGCTCTAAATTACAAATGACAAAAGAGATCAGCATTTCTCCATTTAGCTTGTAACCATTTATACCTGTGTGTATTTATCATGCACTATTTGGTTTAATTAAATACTTGGAAGGAAAGTGAAGAGAAAAAAGTGAAGGACTGAGAATTACTCATCCATTTTAGCCTTCAAATCGTTTGGATGATATCCTTAGAAAGGGGAAGAAAATCTAGGATATGAGAATTACTTGGCATAGCAGAGTTAAAGCACTAACAAGCCATGAAATTAAATTATTTGCAAGAAGTGCTTTCTAATTAAGCAACTGGGTTAGAAAAAAACCTGCAGCCACTGCGGCCCTCCAGGACTGTGATTGAGGACCCCTGCTTTAGTGTGTTGTTCCAGCAAATGGTGCTGAAATTTGGCTTTGTGCAGCTTCTTTAAAGACTGGCTTCTTCAGCTAAACCACTATGACAAGCAAGTGTTAATAACAGAGAGTCACAAATCTTTCGTCCTGCTAGATTTGCTGGTAAAAAGGCACAATGCAGACTTGTATTCAATCAGCAGCCACATATATATTCCAATGATAGACCCCAAATTGCACTTGCAGCTTCCCATTTAGAAACCATTAATATGGGCCTTGTATTGTATGATATGAAACACTTTTGCTGTTTTTGTTTGGAGGCTTTTCTATCTGATTTCAGAATTTTTTTTGGTCAGCGCAAAAGAAAAAGCATTGCTTTAAACTGCTTGTTGGATTTTAAGCAGGAAAATAGGTCCAACAGCAATTATACAGCAGTCTTCAAAACCAGCAGATGTGGGTTGTGAGTAAGTAACATTAGCAACTTTCTTTAGAAAAAGCCTTTATATAAAAATTACAAAACCAGCAATTAAAAAAAAAATTATAAGGCCAAAAAAGCAAATTTCATTCCTTTTACCAGCGATAATATTCCAAAATATCTGGAATCATAGCAAAAAACATGAAAATTCACAAGGTAGTGAACACCTGTACTGCTAAGTATAACGCAGAGCTCACCACCGACGATATGAGCGCTGACAAAGCTGCTTCATATGGCATACAGCATATTGTAAAAGAGCTTGTGGAGTCATTTTTTCACTAGGGTGGCACATGCAGAATGTGGCACAGGATGTGAACAATCACGGACTTTAAAAGCAATTCTAACAAGGCTGTAAGTGCCCACTCTGTGTTCGCCAACAAACTTAATGCATTCTACACGTGTTTTGTGGCTAATTGTGCTAACACTAGCCAGATGACTAGCCACAGCCTGCAGCTGACTGGAGTCTTCACCTACATCTTCAAGGAGTCTCTGGCTCCTGTGTGTTTTAAGATCCACTATTGTCCCAGTAGCAAAGAACAAAACCCCCTTGTGCCTGTATGACTATCGGCTTATTGCACTGACCATGGTAGTCATAAAGATTTTTGAGAGACTTATTAAAGTCTTCATCACAGCATCCATCCATCTCCAGCGCGACAGACCCACTCCAGTTCACTGACCGCCTCAAAAGATCAATGGAGGACGCCATCTCCCATTTCCTGTATACCACCCTCTGTCACATACAGTAGATGTGAAGCATGGGAACTATTTGAGACTGCTGTCTATTGACTACAGTTCATCTTTCAATACTATTGTCCCCCATAGACTGTTCATCAAGCTGAGAAACCGAACAGGCACCAGTGTGCCTGGGTTTTCAACTTCCTCACAGGTAGACCACAGGTGGTGAGAGTTGGTCATTTTGCCTCCAGCATCATCACACTCAATTAAGGAACTCCACAGGGCTGTGTACTCATCCCTTTGCTCAATGCCCATGATTGTGGGGACACACATACCTTCAACTCCATCATGAAATTTGCTGATGACATGGTGATGCTGGGCTTCATCACCAACAACAATGAGACAACATACATGAAGGAGGTGGTGAATTTGACATTGTGTTGTCAGGAGAACTGCCTCCAACTGAACATCAGCAAAAACAAGGAGCTGGTGGAGGACTTCAGTAGGAGACAGAAGCAGTCCTACACCCCCCTCAAAAGCATCAGGACCACAGTGAAGTGGGTAAGAAGCTTCACATATCTGAGCGTTCGCATCACCGATGATTTGATGTAGACTGAACATATTCGAGCCCAGGACAAAAAGTCAAGGCAGCGCCTTTACCATCTGAGACAGTTGAGGAAGTTTTAGGTCTCTCCTTTGATCATAAGGACTTTTTTAATTCTGGTGCTGTAAGAAGTGTCTTGACTCAGAATATCACCTCCTGGTTTGAGAACTGCCATTCACAGGACATTAAGGAACTACAGAGAGTGACCTTCATGGTGGAACACTGCATCAGATCTGATCTACTATCTCTACAGAACATTTATACCAGGAGATGCTGGACCAGAGCAACTAGGATCATCAAAACCTTGTTCCACCCCAGTAACTATTTGTTTAACCTGCTGAAATCAGGCAAAAGCTTTAGGAGTATTGTGACATAAATAGAGAAGCTCAAGAGGAACTTCTATCCACAGGCCATAAGACTTCTTAACCTGTCTTAACATGCCACCGTAAATGTTTTCAATTGTTCTTTATAACATAAACTGAACTCCCTAACTCACTGTATCTCAGCTGCCATCATGTCATTTAAGTCTATATATTTACCTTAACCAGCAGACTGCACTAGATATTCTATTCTATTACATTTTCACATTGTTTAGATCTTCTTTATAATTATAATACTTATTTGGAATATATTATCACACACATGCGCATGGGAGGCAGCTGAATGCCAGACCAGGGGGTGGCAGAGTGCATCTTTCCTCTTTTTCATCAGCAGACCAACCACAAGAAGTTTCGCCTGAACTTGATGATGTCACTTCCAGATCTTGACCCGATGATGTCACTTCTGGTTCTTGCCCCGATGTTGTGACTTCTACTTCTGGCCCCAATGACGTTACTTCCAGTTCCTGCCCCTATGACATCGCTTCCTCTGCCCGGCTTTAAAACGGTCATGTTTCCCTGTCTGTACTGTTCTGTGTTAGACTGAAGTCTGTTAAGACCTGTACCATTTTGAACCACAAACTTCCGTTTTGGCGGCCTATCTCAAGTATAGGTTGGTCCAGATTTAATTATGCAATTTTCATTACGCTACAACCTATTAAGTTTATTACATAGGAAATCACCCGAAAAATCACATCGAAGTGTGCGAACTGACGACGTGAAGAATCATCTTTGCACTGAATTGGAATCGTCCCCGCATAAATCAAAGTCATCCAGAGGATCTGGATCTGCATAATT
This sequence comes from Polypterus bichir lapradei, assembly GCA_026402145.1. NCBI lineage: Eukaryota > Metazoa > Chordata > Cladistia > Polypteriformes > Polypteridae > Polypterus > Polypterus bichir. Next base: position 43,644,999 of record JANRMT010062814.1, read on the forward strand.
AGATCTGGACCACCCTGTATACAAGTTTTTTATATATTGTATCACCTTAGTGATATTTGTGTTGTATTATTTGCATTTATTTTATTGCACGTGGCCGATTCAGGGCACACTTCACTACATGTTGTACTTGTATAACTGTTTATGTGATAAATTAAGAATCAATCAATCAATAAAAACACATAAAATTGCTGAATAATTTAAACTGTTCCAATGTGTCATTTTATTTGAGAAAACAAATTGCAAATACCAAATAAACTGTCTCTCAATCTTCAATCTCAAAGCCTGCTTTGGATTTGAAATCAAAACACAAACTACTCTATTAGGTGGAGAGATATTACCTATTTTATGAAAAACTGATCATAAGATAAACTTCTTTTTTCAAATGATAATATACTGTTAACTTGAGATTTTTTTTTCTTGTAGTAGGAAATGCCAAAACCTAAAAACTCATTCAGGAAAACTTCACACCACCAAAAATAATCAAGTAATTAAATGAAATTTTCAGGCACTAGCAAAAAAAAAACAAAATATCAAACAATACACTTAAAAAAGCAAATAACAACTAATATTCAAATCAGAAATAAATAAGAACAAATAAATGGTCAAAAGAAAGAGAAAAAAAACATGGACAAACTAAATCAAAATCATTATAAAAACATCAGTGCCAGGTACAAGACCCCAAAGAGAGTATGATAACTGCACCAGACGTCCATGCCTTCTGGCTCATTTTTATTGCTGGTTTCCTTCTAAATTCAAATGATTGCATCCAAAGGTCTTGCCTTGGGAGGAGGGAAATGCTATCTTAACAAATTATTACATGTCTATTTTGTACATTTTATGCTTATTTCCCTTAATGATTCATTTTCTATCATGCAGGTGACACCATAAAAATTATGATATTTAAATTTGATGGTAACAGTTTGCATCACCTTGAAGGGTATATACAACTCTCTCCCACTTTCATTAGCATAGTTAGTTTCTGATTTAATTAGGCGTTAGTGCTAGGTTTTTCATTTTATTTCAACTTTTCTTTGGTTGCCATCTCTAGTTTGTTTGCATGCCTTCTTGGAATTATGGGAACTATTGGAGACCCTATGGATTTCTAAGACAGATGATAGTTTCTGGCAGTGATTGACAGGCGGCCCCGTCTCTTAGGGAATCATCCACAAAACACATGGGACATTACTAAGGCATTGATACCTAGCCAAAATGAAAAACAAAGAATATAAATAAACACAAGCAATATTAATCTAAAGAAAAGAATCAAAAATTAAGAAAAAAGAAATAAAAGATCTGAACCACCGCCAGAGGAGGAATTAAGTAGTGACATGATTAAAGTGTTAAAATTATAAATTGAATTAGTACAGTGGATTGAGACTGTTATTTTAAAATGAGTTAATCAAGAACACAGGAACACAGTTGGAAACTTGTTAAGGGTCATTTTTTTCACAAACATTAGAAATGTTGTTTTCACATAGAGAACCAAGGGCACCTGAAATAAGCCACCAAGTAGTGTGGTAGACAGTAGGACTTTAGGGACCTTCAAATCTTGACTTGATGTTATTTTGGAAAAACTTAAGTGGATAGGACTGGCAAGCTATGTTGGGCTGAATGGCCTGTTCTCATCTAGATTGATCTAATGATTTTTGCATGTTATGTCGATATAGAAACATAACTGAGATATGAACTGTAAACCTGAAACTGAAACATCAGTAAGCAAGAAATTATTTTTTCAGGCAGATTATCAGTTTTCCTTTGTATATACTTAGACTGTGATTTTTTTTTTTTTTTTTGTGTAAACTGTGGAAGCCAGCCCGGACACAGACAGGTGGACACGTTAATGTCACCCAACAGACGTTTATTCATAAGTGCCATATTTACAAGGTGCACACAACAACTCCCAAAAGTCCTCAAAAGTCCTGGCCACAACACAGTGCCTCTGTCTCTTCAGGCCGCCTCCTTGCCTCTCCGTCCAAGACCTTGTCTTTCTCCTCCCGACTCCAACCATTGTCTGAAGGGAGGCAGCCCCTTTATATGCACCCGGATGTGCTCCAGGTGTCCTCCAGTGACCTTCCGCCGACACGCCCCTGTGTGGCGGAAGTACCGGCTGTGTACCCGGAAGCACTCCAGGTGTCCGCGATCCTCTTCCCCCCAGCACTTCCGGGTGTGGCAGAAGTGCTGAGGTCCAGGGCTCTCTAGGCACGGGGCACCCCCTGGCGGTGACCACGGGCCCCTACAGGGTACAGCTTCAAAGCTCTGTACCCGTGGCCCCCAAAGGAACCAGGGTGGTCGCCCCCACGTGGTCTGAGGTGAGCGTAAGCCCTCTTCCGGTCCTCCTGGGCGTCCCGGCCAGGTCGCCACCCAAGGCATCTCTGACAACACGTTATATTCAATCCTTTTCAGTGCTACAGAATTTTGGAAATGTACCTACAACTATAAAGTCTGTTAGTTTGCATTAGTTAGCTTTTCATTTTCAAGTTTGTCATTGTTTATTTTAGTTGCTCTGCTGCCAATGAAATAAAACCACTCCCATTGAACAATGCCACTTCCTTTATACAAGAAATACATTAAATAAATCCAACACTTTGACTTGACCCAGGATTCCTGCACTAATTGAGTGTTTTTCTTGTTCAAACGTATGTGTTTCTCCTTGATTCTTGGGTGTTATTTTGTTTCTGTGTGCTGTTGTTGTTGGTCACGCTCCCTATTCTTATGAGAAGCATTCTTTGTTCGATTCACAAGGACATTATACAGTAGAAAGTTGTCCTTTAGCGGCCATATGCTTAATTCTAGATGGTAAGTTAATGTGAACCAGTCAAGTTGATGAAGAATAGAGGTTTTTACATGAGCAGACTTCAAAGCTTTAGACAAAATGCTCAGAACATGTTTCATTGCATTTATTTGACTGATATGCAGTATGCACCTGTAACTCCTGCATACTGTTCATACACAAAATAGAGTGTCAATGCATTTGTTTACTCCTGATTGCTTCCTATATTGGTGTTTCCAGCCCTTAATCAAAATGTCAGGCATGAGTGAGGCTGCCAGCATCTATGCTAAAGAAACAGGCAGGACAGGTCTCTTTGGGTGGCAGGATGTACTGTACAGTTCTGTGTGTCTGAACAAGCGGGGAAATTACTAGTTCATCCTGTAAAGTGCTAGAAATGTATGTGTTTCTGCAAGGAGCACACTATATTTATCAGTGCTATAAATTTCCTTGCTTCATCTCTGGTTTTTATTTATAGGGTAGACAAAGCCCTGTCCTCTCTTGTGCTAGCAGACAAATTGGCAATTCTTCAGAGGCCATGTTAAGACTACAAAGTGCTTTAAACCATGAAACCACAAATGTGTACAATTAAAGCTAGACACAATAATCATTCTGTCTGTAATTAGCTCACCCTCAGGTCAGGAAAACAAGTCATTGTTTATGTTTGTCCATCATTCATTCATTTTTATTCTGCATTTCCTCCTGAGGTCTGCAACAGCAACATGCTGAGCTGGGCTGACCAGGCCTCCTTATCCACAACAACTACTTCCTGCTCTTCCTGGAGAATACTAGACAGTCAAGAATTCCTCTAGTGTGCCTGGGGTCTGCCCCTGTGCCTTCTGCCATAGCACCATGCATTATAAACCTTCCAAGGCCGGCACTCGGGGGCATCATAACAACATGCCCAGCCCAGCTCAGCAGCAGTGGTTCTACATCATGAAGCTCCTCAAATTGCCACAGATGGTAAACCCAGCCACCCTGCCATTTGCAAGAACCTCTTTTTGTGTCTTTGTACTGAGAATCACCTTTCAGTCACTACTTACAGCTCTTGATGTCGATTACATATGTTCTGCACAAATGGAAAATGCTTACGAATGTGTTATAATTCTAATGTTTTAATTAGCTTCATGTTGGACTTACAATTTGACTTTTGCACTTGTTTGTTTTGGAATTCCTAATTCTAATTCTGCATTTCTTTTTTACTTTCAGTCACATTTTGCGCTGTGGGGAATGAGTGGTCTTTTGCTCTTGGAAGTCCAAGAGTTTTATCTTCATCAGTATCAAGTCACCTGAAGTTTTTGCTTCGCTCTCCTCTCTGGCCATCTCATCAGATTCTGTCTCGGTGCATACTCAATAATCCAGGTAAGGAAATTCTAGAAAGTTGATTCTGTTCATCTGGACATAGTTTTTTTCCAATACGTTTCATCACCCATCCAAGTGACTTCCTCAGTCTCAGTTGACTGCAGTTTTCTCCGACCTTATAAGCAGTACCTTGGCCTAATGACTGAACTAGCACCATTGACTAGCACTAGCAATATTTATTCTTTCTAATTGAAAATATTTCTTTAACTTCTTGTAAAACACTGAGATACTCATTCAATATGCAATTGTACTGTATAAATAAATGTTGTTGCTTATAGTGGTTGCAATAATTTCACATTATTATTTATTACTTTTCATGCTGCCATTTACTTTCACGGGCACCATTATTTTTTGTTTCTTGGCCAGCAGTGGTGACCAAATGTCACAAAGAATGACGTCATTATTACAACAGTATAAAGGTCAGCATTGTGGCCTTCCATAACTATGGATATTTTAAACAAAAATGTGGTGTGTTAGTAATATTTAAAAGGACATTAGTTTGTCAAACTTCAAATTTATCATCTTTGTTCTTTACAACTTGACTTCTGGTTAGTGTTCTTGGTTAGTTATCTTGGTTTTGTTTTGACCTCTTGGCTTTAGACCCCTGCACGCTTACTCGTCTGATGTTTGGCTCACCTCCTGTTTCTGCCTACTCTCCGTTTGGTCCTGAAATGGCAGAATGGACTGTGTTCCCCATAGGTGTCTGGTTGAGGGTGCTACAAGTCTATAAGATTCCAGTGCTGCACGTCATTCAATTCTTGTATTCGTGGAACAAGAGTTGTGTTCACATACTTGGTTTTAAGTTGATAGCACTTTATGTGAATTTTGAACTCCACCAAGAGCACATATTTTCTCCTGTCCTCATTTATGACTTTTTAAGTTTGGGGATTGGGAGATAATATGTAAGTCAGCGAGTGGGCAAAGTTGATAATCAAAAGTCCACACTATCTTTTTACTAAAGCCAAAATCAGAAATCAAAAAAGAGAGAATTAATAGTGAGAAGTCAGGAACCAAGTCAAAAATAATAAAAAGCAAAGCATGTATAAGTTAAATAGATTTATCCAATACTCAGATGATTCAGGAATATACACATCAGCATTTATATGGTGGCTCTGATGATGTCACATGTGTGCTTTCCTGGGGCATTATAGGTACAATCACCAAAGCAACACACTATGATAATGTTAGAAAATGGTGCCCATGAAAAAATAAAATAGCATTGCAGAATAACATAAAATAATATTGAACCTCTAAATAGCTTTTATTAGAGGGAAATGAACATTAGAATCAGATTGTTCAGGCAAAAAAGTCTACATTTGATACATATTTTGTCTTTAAAATACAAAATGAAGGACACAAAAAAACACCATAACAATCAGACTGTGATCTTCAAATGCCACTGGAACTGTGCTCAGCTGAGTGTGATGTGGATGGCACGTGATGAGGACATGATCTGCTCATAGAAAAGAGATTCTTGTTCCCTTCAGGTAAGGCGTGAGCAGCTATCCCAAGTGGAGGAGTTCAGTTAAGCTGAGGTCTTGTTCATGAGCTAAGTAGAAGTGACCGTGAAGCTGGCCAACATATCAGTACAGTCATGCCAGTATTATGAATGTTGTACCAGAACATTGTAAAGTAGGAGATAAGTCTACAGATGAAGCTGTTGATCTACTCATCCATCTACATTACCATCCTATTCTATGTTCACCAGCAGTCATTGCTCATAGCACATTCTTTTTATAAACCTAAACAGCTCCACACACATTGACAAATGAACTACAGCTAAAGTAAACCTCAAAATAACAACATAGAGATACATGAAAACGTAGTATGTACTGTATATACTATACAAATGTACTACAGCAGCATATACTCACAGTGTAAGAAGCTGCATAAACTGTGACAGCTCCTACCAGAAGACAAGTCACTGCAGCAGGTTTTGAAAGACAGTATCTTTTGTCTGTTGTTGCAATGTACTTAAATGACTTTCACGAATAGATGGCATCTGGGAGAGAATATTATATGAACAATCATGAGCAAAAGTAAATTTGGGGAATTGTGCATGAAGATGCAGAATGAGCATTAATGCTCACTTAGACTCTTTGGAATTGGTCAGAACTGTTTAGGGGTTCCTCTAAAAACAGAATTATGTAGTACATACACTACCAGCCACATGTCTGACCACATGCAATAATTTTCATGTTTTGATAGAAATTGATACCATTTGTTACCTACCGTATATACTCACAGATAAGTTGGTATTTTACAATGTTGGTCATATAAGTCGAATGTTGGTCCAAGAGATTATGATATGCCAACGTCCACCTGAGAGTAACCATGGATCACACTGCCTTTTTTTTCTATGTATTGTGCCTATGTGACCACACAGTAATACCCAAACTATTCCGAAGCAACGTTTGCACTGATTTGTGTTTTTTGTATCTCACACCCTCATACGCCTTTATCGTAAGAGCATCCATTATCTACGATTAAGCGTTCGATCAGGAGAAAATATGAAGCTGGTTTTAAATTAAAAGTCATTGAAGTAGCAAAAGAAATTGGTAACTGCTCTACTGCAACAAAATTTGATGCGTCTGAGAAACTAATGTGAGATTGAAGGAGGCAAGAAAATGTAAAAAAAAAAAATAAATAAAATGTTGCATTTTTGAATGGGCATATAAGTTGGGGTCTGATTTTATGACCCAACAAGAGTATATATGGTAGATACTATTACATTGATATAAAAATACAACCAAGGTATGATTACTGTTTATAGTTACTGCTTAATATGACTGATTTGTAATTTATTATTCACATATCACTGCAAAACTCCATTTTCAGCAGCTACCCTTTCAGTGTCCCAATGGTAAATGTCCACAGCTTATTCTTAACTAGCAAAATACCCGCGCTTCGCAGCGGAGAAGTAGTGTGTTAAAGAAGCAATGAAAAAGAAAAGGAAACATTTTGAAAATAACGTAACATGATTGTCAATGTAATTGTTTTGTCACTGTTGTGAGTGATGAGTGTTGCTGTCATATATATATAAATATATATATATACTAGCAAAATACCCGCGCTTCGCAGCGGTGAAGTACTGCCTTAAAATTTTTATTAAGAAGAAAATTAAACCTTTTTAAACTGAGGGAAAATATACCAATAATTATTTGTTAAGGATCTCTTTGCATGCCACGTTGTCAGTTCGGCCCTCCAGTTGTAATATGACCAAGCTGTAGCTGTGCGCTGAGCTTACTCTTGAGTATGCAACGTACAGTTGGCCATGTGAACAGTAATCTTGTTTCAAATCTCACAGCTTGGATTGCTGCTGTCATAATCGGTTTGAGTTTCATGGTTTGTTTCAGTTACGACAGTATTTGTAGGACTTGTGTTGAAGAGACATTCGGCATCTGTCAAGCGTTGTAAGTATACAACCAGTTTCATTGATAACTTCACATCCAGCTTTTGAGAGTTTAAACATTTCTAAACATCAAAGTGTCCACTACTGAAATCGTCACCTGTGAAGTTAAGATGTTTAAGAGGCATTGGCGGTTGTCCAAAGGTGTAAAATATTTGGCCATTTCGGTACACTTAAGCATTTCACTCTTCTAGTGCTCCTGTGTAGTATAATTATCTCCTGTACCGTCATCAGTCCACACCTTGAACCTGTCCCAGTCATTCAATACATAAGACACAATGTTCCTCCGGATATCAAGAGTGAGCCTGATATGGCTGTGCAATATGTAACAAAGAGAATGGAAAAGGCAGGTGCCATCTCCGGGCATGGAAACCACTTGGTAAGTGACAGTTCTTTGATCGATGGTGATTACCTCGATAGACATGTTAATGGGGGTACGGTTGGAATGATAAAGGAAATGGGTACCTGAACAATGTAAAGTAAGTCTAAAATACCTATACAATAACTATAATCGTAATAAATGAACAATAAAACAGCGGAGAAGCCGTGGATTAAATAAAAAGGCTGTAGTTATCAGCAGGGAGACGTGAATACCGTGGCGAAGCAAGGAAGGGAATGTAGAGACTGGAGCGACAGACGGCCTTATATAGGCAGGCAGCCAACAACGTGGGAGGCGTTGGGATGGGGGACCCAACGCCGCCTCACACGGTGACCGAGCTGCAGGCTATGGACGTATATATGTACGTAAGTAGGATTCAGTTAGCGTTGGGAACCCGCATACCAAATTTCTTGAAGATGGGCCCATAAGTAACAAAGACCGTTGAAAAGTTCAATATGGCAGCCGACAGTGGCATCATATCACCGAAATAAGTACCAAATTTCAGCCTTCTACCTATGAATAAGAAAGTTCAACATGGTGGACGTTGTTGACCGTTATGACCGTTACACATAGAATTTTGAAATGAAACCTGCTTAACTTTTGCTTAACTTTTAACTTAACGGACAGTGGCATCATACCACTGAAATAAGTACGTACACCGGTTTTGGTTAGCGCAGGGAAGCCACCTACCAAATTTCGTGAAGATGGGGCCATAAATAAGAAAGTTAAACATGGCGAACATTGTCAACCGTTATGACCGTTATGCGTTGAATTTCGAAATGAAACCTGCTTAACTTTTGTAAGTAAGCGGTAAGGAATGAGCCTGCCAAATTTCAGCCTTCTACCTACATGGGAAGTTGGAGAATTAGTGATGTTTGGAAAATTCAATATGGCGGCCGACAGTGGCGTCATACCACCAAAATAAGTACATACATCGGTTTTGTTTAGTGTAGGGAAGCCACCTACCAAATTTCGTGAAGATGGGGTCAGCCATCTATCTACACGGGAATTTGGAAAATTAGTGACGTTGGAAAGTTCAATATGGCGGCCGACAGTGGCGTCATACCATCGAAATAAGTACATACATCAGTTTCGGTTAGCGCAGGGAATCCGCCTACCAAATTTCGTGAAGATGGGGCCATAAATAAGAAAATTCAACATGGCGGACGTTGTCGACCGTTACCGACCGTTATGACCGTTACGTGTAGAATTTCGAAATGAAACCTGCTTAACTTTTGTAAGTAAGCTGTAAGGAATGAGCCTGCCAAATTTCAGCCTTCTACCTACACGGGAAGTTGGAGAATTAGTGACGTTGGAAAGTTCAATATGGCGGCTGACAGTGGTGTCATACCACCGAAATAAGTATGTATATTGGTTTCAGTTAGTGCAGGGAAGCCGGCTACCAAATTTCGTGAAGATGGGGCCATGAATAAGAAAGTTCAACATGGCGGACATTGTTGACCGTTATGACCGTTACGCGTAGAATTTCGAAATGAAACTTGCTTAAGTTTTGTAAGTAAGGTGTAAGGAATGAGCCTGCCAAATTTCAGCCTTCTACCTACACAGGAAGTTGGAGAATTAGTGATGTTTGGAAAATTCAATATGGCGGCCGACAGTGGCGTCATGCCACCGAAATAAGTACGTACATCGATTTTGGTTAGCGCAGGGAAGCCACCTACCAAATTTCGTGAAGATGGGGTCAGCCTTCTACCTACACGGGAAGTTGGAAAATTAGTGACGTTGGAAAGTTCAATATGGCGGCCGACAATAGCGTCATACCATCGAAATAAGTACATACATCGGTTTTGGTTAGCGTAGGGAAGCCGCCTACCAAATTTCGTGAAGATGGTGCCATAAATAAGAAAGTTCAACATGGCGGACGTTGTCAACCATTATCGACCGTTATGACCGTTACGTGTAGAATTTCGAAATGAAACCTGCTTAACTTTTGTAAGTGAGCTGTAAGGAATAAGCCTGCCAAATTTCAGCCTTCTACCTACACGGGAAGTTGGAGAATTAGTGATGAGTCAGTCAGTCAGTCAGTCAGTCAGTCAGTCAGTCAGTGAGTGAGTGAGTGAGTGAGTGAGTGAGGGCTTTGCCTTTTATTAGTATAGATTAGTCATGTGTACATTCTAGTTGGTTATTAGAGAAACCTTTGCAATTGCATTAGCACAACTGAAACAAACGTTATTCTGTTCACTTGTATGTATTGATATTCCTAAAGTTCACTTGTTGGTTCAAAAATGGCCCAAATGAAACAGCTTTCTCAAGAAATATGTCAGTATATTGCTTTTTTTTTGGCAAAATGGAGGTTATTGCATTCCATAGTTTGACAAGAAACTGAAGATTTCAAGCGAAGGTGTCTATTACTGTCTTGAGAGAAGGGAGCAAAACTGGATAGAAACCAGGATAGAAAAAGAAGCGGAAGGCCCAAAAGCACAACTGCATAAGAGGAGAAGCATATCAGAGTAACAAATGCCCTACACACACATGTTAGGCCAATTTAAATTCACAAATCAGCCAACCTGCAAGTGAGAAATAAAAGAGGACATTGGTAGATAATACAAACATCTCACAGACAATTACCAAGCTGGGACTCAAACCCTGTCTATGGAAACTGTGAAGCAGCAGGACTACTTTGCACAGCATTGTTCCAAACTGAAAATCGACATACAATAAAAAATATCTATTTTTAACACAACATTGGATCACACTAATACAGTAGAAGTAGAGGCAGCCACACACTGTAGAGAAGGTAACATTTCTAACACATAATAACAATTGCTTGTTGTATAAAGCCATATTATACACAGGAGCCATCAGCTATTGGAAATTAAGAGTTTCAGCTTCTTAAAATGTATAACTTGTTACAAAGAAACATCCAGAAAGTGCCAGATGGTCAGGCTGCCAAATTGAATACACTTAGAAAGCGTAAGACAAGGATAAACAAATTTGTTTCACTATCGATGATTTGCCAGCCAAAACTATAAATAAAGACAAAAGGACAAAGTTAATCTGAAGTCCTTTCTCAAAACCCAATTTAATGCATGGAGAGCCTACTGATGCATCCAAAATTGAAAAAGGAGGTGCTAGGAGTTTGGCACGGGTTCACAACAGGGGTTGATCTTGTTGAGGAGTTACTTAAAGTTCATTCTCATTGATCTATCTGCAGTGTCCATCAGGCTAGACAAAAAAAAAAAAACTGAATTATTAATGTAATGGAAGGAAAAAAACATTTGTTTAATGACAATAGCAAATAAATTCAAGTGCATTTATCCTTTGAAGAGTAAGCAGCCAAATGAGCTGCATATTAATTTAAGAAACGCTGGTCCAATCTGTAACACACTCAAAGACGGAAGTCAAACATTCAGATGATTTTGTGTAGCAGCTAATGCTGAAGCCTTAACAGAGTTAAGTTCAAGTCATGGCCTGGACGGTGTCTATGCACAGTTTCCATATTCTCCTGACTTTTGTTTATGTTTTTTTCCATACATTCCAGTTTATTTACACACTCTAAGGTTTTAATAAATAAATCAAAATATGCCTACTGAACCTTGCAGTGGACTGTCATCTTTATCAGGGTTGACTCCTGCCTTGTGTCCAATACTCCCAATGCAGATGCTGGGCCACTGACACCCCATAATGGAAAAAAAATACTATTTAAAAAAAAAGATGGAAGCTTACTTTAAAAGTGGAGTGTGACGAACATCTCCTAGGTTCATGTCAATATTGATTAATACAGGGATCAGGCAAAATAAGAGAAACATCACTTGAAAAAAGAGTTTAACTTTTGAAGTATCTAAACCTCAGTTTCAAGTGCAGCTGCAAAGGTGACTTGAATTATGTTGATTGCCAATTAGAAGTAAGTGTCAGGTGTAAAAAGAGCTCTGGCAATTTGCACTTCACTGATTTGGGTAAATCAAGTGGAGTGGTGTGTGCGTTTCTAGAGAATCTCAAGGCAACTAATAGAGTTCAACAAAGTCCATAAGAGTTGTGTCACAAAACCTGCAAACGTATTTCACATGTCAAAAGGGTAACATTCTCTAAAATAGTGACAGCATGTGCCAAGCATGGACAAATTCCATTTGCAAAGATAGTGGATATGGGTTGAAAGTCACTGACTCCACAGGATAGTTGCTTAATTCCACAAAAATACAGGCTACAGAATTACCTTAGAATAAATCTACAACTTTACGACCCAGTTTCAAGAAAGCCTACACATTGTGAGCTTCACAAAGGTGGAATTTGTGGAAGAACTGCAATTTGGAAACCAAAACCAACACACAGAGATAAATAAACTGGAGTCAATATCGCAAAATCTCACACCCCAAAGAATAGAATGAATAGGGGTTGATGTGTGATCTTTTACCTTATTTCCAACATGTAACACACTGTGCCTGCTGCCAACTGTTAAACATGGCAGGGATCCATAATGGTTTGGTCAGCCATATTATTGGTGCCATCTAGTCCAATGATTACCCTTCATGGTCATATACAGTGCATCTGGAAAGTATTCACAGTGCATCACTTTTTCCACATTTTGTAATGTTTCGGCCTTATTCCAAAATGGATTAAATTCATTTTTTTCCTCAGAATTCTACACACAACACCCCATAATGACAACGTGAAAAAAGTTTACTTGAGGTTTTTGCAAATTTATTAAAAATAAAAAAACTAAGAAATCACATGTACATAAGTATTCACAGCCTTTGCCATGAAGCTCAAAATTGAGCTCAGGTGAATCCTGTTTCCCCTGATCATCCTTGAGATGTTTCTGCAGCTTAATTGGAGTCCACCTGTGGTAAATTTAGTTGATTGGACATGATTTGGAAAGGCACACACCTGTCTATATAAGGTCCCACAGTTGACAGTTCATGTCAGAGCACAAACCAAGCATGAAGTCAAAGGAATTGTCTGTAGACCTCCGAGACAGGGTTCTCTCGAGGCACAAATCTGAGGAAGGTTACAGAAAAATTTCTGCTGCTTTGAAGGTCTCAATGAGCACATTGGCCTCCATCATCCGTAAGTGGAAGAAGTTTGAAACCACCAGGACTCTTCCTAGAGCTGGCCAGCCATCTAAACTAAGCGATCGGGGGAGAAGGGCCTTAGTCAGGAAGGTGACCAAGAACCCGATGGTCGCTCTGTCAGAGCTCCAGAGGTCCTCTGTGGAGAGAGGAGAACCTTCCAGAAGGACAACCATCTCTGCAGCAATCCACCAATCAGGCCTGTATGGTAGAGTGGCCAGACGGAAGCCACTCCTTAGTAAAAGGCACATGGCAGCCCGCCTGGCGTTTGCCAAAAGGCACCTGAAGGACTCTCAGACCATGAGAAACTTTCTGGTCTGATGAGACAAAGATTGAACTCTTTGGTGTGAATGCCAGGCGTCACGTTTGGAGGAAACCAGGCAGCGCTCATCACCAGGCCAATACCATCCCAACAGTGAAGCATGGTGGTGGCAGCATCATGCTGTGGGGATGTTTTTCAGCGGCAGGAACTGGGTGACTAGTCAGGATAAAGGGAAAGATGACTACAGCAATGTACAGAGACATCCTGGATTAAAACCTGCTCCAGAGTGCTCTTAACCTCAGACTGGGGCGACGGTTCATCTTTCAGCAGGACAACGACCCTAAGCACACAGCCAAGATATCAAAGGAGTGGCTTCAGGACAACTCTGTGAATGTCCCTGAGTGGTCCAGCCAGAGCCAAGACTTGAATTCAATTGAACATCTCTGGAGAGATCTTAAAATTTCTGTGCACCGACGCTTACCATCCAACCTGATGGAGCTTGAGAGGTGCTGCAAAGAGAAATGGGCGAAACTGGCCAAGGATAGGTGTGCCAAGCTTGTGGCATCATATTCATAAAGACTTGAGGCTGTAATTGCTGCCAAAGGTGCATTGACAAAGTATTGAGCAAAGGCTGTGAATACTTATGTACATGTGATTTCTCAGTTTTTTTATTTTTAATAAATTTGCAAAATCCTCAAGTAAACTTTTTTCATGTTGTCATTATGGGGTGTTGTGCATAGAATTCTGAAGAAAAAATGAATGTAATCCATTTTGGAATAAGGCTGTAACATAACAAAATGTGGAAAAAGTGATACACTGTGTATACTTTCTGGATGCACTGTAATGCTTTAGAAATATAAGACCATTTTATAGGACCAAGTAGACACTAAGATTGATCCAGAATTTATGTTCCTCATATACCAAAATGATTTCTTTATTTTGTCAGTTACGTCTACATTTCACTTCAAGTCTTTGTAACAGGCTCCCTAGAACGTTAACTCTACTGTTGTACAATAAAATCTACAGTACAATGTCCTGAATGGAAATAACAATTTTGTTAATTCAATTTCATTCTAGCTGATATCATGTCTATGCTCCATGGTCCATAAAGAAACAAGATGAGTGCTCACTTCAGAGAAACAAAGAAGAATTTTAAAAAAGTATCACCGATTTATTCCCAAGAGCTTATATTCGATACTGTTTTGACGGTGTTCCATATTTAATTCATTATACAGTTGAACCTCGGGTCATGAACGTCTAAGATTACGTGCATATCGGGTTATAACCAAAAAGTTTGCCAAACTTTTGCATCTGTTCACGACCACACACTCGGGTGACGAACAAGCCAGTTTCCCTTCTGGTTCGTATGCGCTGATGATTTCCGCATGTGATCAGTCTCTCCCTGTGCATTCGCTGTGAACTCTTTGTGCTTTATTTCGTTTCCCTTCCGGTTTGTACGCACCGGTGATTTACGCATTTGTTCAGTCTCTCCCTGTACAGTACATTGTTCTCGGTCAGACGTGCATCGCGCAGAGGGACTTTACCTCAAAACTGTAATCTCCTCTCCACCCAGTTCCTCCTCACTTCCTTCATGCCAGAACTCGACTCATGCAAGGTTAGTTTTCATGGTTGTTTATGGTTAGTTTTTGTATAAATTATGGATTTTTCAAATGCTTCATTTTTTTCCCTGTGCTTAAAACTCATTAAAAAAAAGTGTTTACAGCGAGCGGTTTGTAAGGCTGTAGCGTGAACTCTTGCAATGTTAGTTTTCTCTGTTTAAGGTTTTCTCAGTGTTTTTCAATGTAGTTTACTATTACACTGCGCATTCTATGGTATAATTAACTATTTTTATGCTTAAAAATCTTTAAAAAATATATATTTACATGCAGCTTGTATGGTCCGGAATGGATTAATTGTATTTACATACAATCCTACGGGGGAAATTACTTCGGGTCACGACCAAATCGGGTTGCGACCAGAGTTTTGGAACAAATTACGGTCGTGACCCGAGGTTCCACTCTAGTTTCTTCTGCATGTTTTTCTTAGTAATTTGTCACTCTGTTAATTTGCATTATGTGTATTACATTGGTTCATTGTTTTGACTCTCCTCTGACATTTTTATATTATATTCATATTATGTCTTTTTAGCACCACTGTTGTTTGCTGATGGTTTCCCTAGTAATGACCCAGACATGACATCAACAGAGCAAATACATAAAAGGTCATCAGTTTAGTCCCATCTTTATCCAAGACTATTTGAAATACCCAGCGTTTTTTAATAGTTTGAGAAAAATATAATTAAAAAAACCCACAACTTTAAAAATAAAAATAAATGAACAAATAATGAAGACTCACTAATGTGCTTGTCTTGCGGTCTTGTATGTATGCTATCATCCAGCTGACGCTCGGAACTGGCCAACTCTATTTAATTTCAAAAGCAACAGGGGCACAGTGGTGCTCAAACAAAGAATGCTGGCAGTCACCTCCAGTTCACCCTCTGGTGGTCGTTCCAAGTGTCAACTGGATGATAACATGCATACAAGACCACAAGATCACCCCCCACCCTACCCAGAAGGGGGTGGGTTAGGGTTGATTTTTAGTCGACCATTGAGAAACATATGTACCAAGTTTCATGAAAATCGCTCCAGCCGTTCGGAAGTGATGCTGAAACATACAGTACATACTGTGAATACACAAATATATTGACATATATATATATATATATATATATATATATATATATATATATATACAGAGAGAGAGAGAAATTACAGATTACTACGCACCTTCTTGTTATTCTAAGTGATCGTTTTGTGTTTTTCTGGTTGGGTAATTATTGCATTGCCGTTTTGACTTTGTTTAAAGGTTAAAACTTATATTTTTGCTTTCCTGGTTACAACATTTGTCTGACTCACAACTGAATCTCTTCTCCTTATGCTTATTTTTCACTTCCTTCTATTTAACAATTCTATAAGGAAAAGATATATTATCCTAAAAGCAAAAATAGCAAAATCTGTTCTGTGCAAAATGACTGCAAAATGTTCAGTGTTCCCAGGATAGACTGTAGCCCCCAGAGACCCTGGATTGAATTATGTGGCTTTGAGAATACCTAAGTGAAATTTTAGGGCCTCTTCTGAGGGAGAAAAAATCATAATTAGTAAAACAAAAGTTAGTTAGACCAATTATCATCAAGTTTAATAATTGTAATACTTTTTGCTAGAAATTTTGCTAGTGTTTGGTTGAGTTCGGCATGGCATACACTGGCAAACATCACACTGGAGATGTTCAGATTGTATTCTTGAATATTTAAAACAAGTGGACACAGTCAAAGATGACATTTTAAAGTCATTTGTAATACCTCTATCTGTACACGTGTGAGGAATGAAAAAGAAAAACAAGCACTATTCTAATTTCTTCATTTTTACAAAGGTGCCCAGTCTCAGTAACCAAAGTTTTTTGCTGCAAAAATATCTGATTTAAGTTAATAATAGCTGCAGGATTAGCTTTTCTTCCATCTGCATACTGTTAAGAAAAGTGTCTATAATGCATACAGAGGTCTAACATTTCAATTTGTATAGCAAACAATGGCACATTTTCAATATCACCTCATGAAAAAAGATATTTACAAAAGGATTTGGACCATAACACCATTTACAGTACAGTGTTAGTGATCTAGTAAATAAATGCTAAATTATATTTTTATAATTAAGTGGACTACTTTGGTCCCACTAAAATTATTTCAGAGTCTTTGTTTTTATCAGGCTTATGATTTTTATTTATTTATTTTTCCCCAACTGTTCCTTGGCCTTTAAAAATTTTTTGCATAGGTTCTGGGATTTTGAAGGTCAAGGAATCTCTTGGTAATATTTATTTTTTGTTCCCTTATGATTTTTTCCAGTATTAAATATGATTTACATTTTCCCACAGTGCTATTTCGTTTTTATATTGATAGTGAGGCAGCAGTGTGAGTTTTTTTAGGAAAACCAGGAGAAAAGACATTGTTAGGGTCAGGAAAAGCATGAAAAATCAAAAAAATGCTTCACGGTGTCAAAAATGCCAACCTCCATCCATCCATCCATTATCCAACCCACTATATCCTAACACAGGGTCACAGGGAAAATGCCAACCTGAAAAACAAAATTAAAATTAAAAAAATCGCAGGCAAGAGTCTTAGAAGAGAGAATAACATATCACAAAATTGGGTTTTTGGAACTCACACACTTGAATATGGAAAAGATCTCATGGGGACATTTTTAGACCCACCACATCATTTACATGGGTCACATGGGTCTGAGGACGCACCACTAACAACAAAGGAGCTGCCCCAATGACAGGAAGGCAAAATACAAGCGATCATAAATATCCAAGACTAGCCGATCCCTGCCGCCCTGCTAGTTGTGAAACAGGAGCAAACTTTAAAAATCAATAAACAAAAAGGTATCACTAGCTAAGCAGAGGCAAGATACATTTTAAAACGTGGCTAGAGGTAGGCCGACTCCCCACTCCTGATGTCACGCTTCCCCCTCCCCTCTGCCCGCAGCCTCTGTCTCGGATTAGCTCGAATATATCGCTCCTGAAAATGAACTATGATTCTTAGCACAATGACAGAAGTCGCAAAATCAGCCAGAATGTTCAAGCAAATTCTAGGAAAAACCCCAATCTATGTCCATTAAGTAGTTCTCTTGTTTGCTAGCTAAGCAGATGTGAGATATGCCCCAAGGCTGGAGCGTGAGTGAGGTGGGACCCACCCCCCTGCTCTCGGCCTGCTGTGTCTCTCACAGATTCGTCATTTGTAAGAAATCAGTCATCATCATGGGAGAAGAAATCAGTATGATCTGAAAATGGGCGCTCTCTCCTAATTCTTCCATTTGCAATGTCTTCTAACAACACTAAAGCAGCCATAATAGTTGGAATAGTTTGGCCATTCCGTTCACCATTACATTGTTACAATCAAGTGCTTCAAATTTGTAAACAATATGTAATTAATTTTGCTGTATTTAATAAAGCCCGTGTCTTGGATATGAATGTAAAAAAGAAAGAGAAACCAGTAGCACTGCTTTACAAAACCGAGCACAAACATGTGTACACATGGTCTGAGGCTGCCGAGAAAATGTCAGTGGCTTTAAGCCAAGTTTATTTTTTTGCATCTCGAAAAAAGAGTGAGCATGGAAAAAGCCATATGCAACATTTTTGTACTGTGGCTGACGGCCGGGATCCTTGTCTGGCTCGGACGACTCTCTATTGTATAGAGTGGGGGAGCAAGCCTGGTCAGGATAGTGCCTTCCCTGGAACGCTAGATGGCAGGCCCCCTGGGTTGCAGAAGTACCTAGGACTCCTGCAGGGCTTCATGGGAGTTGGAGTTTGGTGCAACCCTGTTGGGATCTGGGGGTGCCGCCAGGGGGTGATGTAGCTGCTGCTCAGCCCTATAGAGCAGCTCTTCCGCCACACCTGGAAGTACTGCCAGAAATAGGTTGTCAAGCACCTGGAGCACTTCCGGGTGCGTTATAAAAGGAGCCAGCAGCCACAACTCGGGGAGCCAGAGTCGGGTGGTAGTGGATGAAGCTTTCCGGAAAGGAGTGGTGGAGATAGAGAGAAGAGGAAAGTATTGTGTTGTGCTGGGGACTGTGTGCTATGCTTGTGGGGAACTGGGAAGGTGTTTCCCACAAGGGAAAAAGAATATAAAAAACGCTTGTGTGCTTTGAACCTGTGTCCTACGTCTGTCTGTGTCAGGGCTGGCCTTTACAGCACGTACATTGTTTAGTACCGTTTATGAATGAGGCCACACATTTGCTTAGATTCCAGGTTACTCCCGGTGTTTTGTGACCTCACATTGTAGAACTCTTTCCTTACATCTTAGTCTTTTTATAAAGTCAAAATTATTCTGTTTTACTGTATCTTTAAAGAAGATTGAGTGTTCATCTATGTAAGGCCCCTACTATTAATGTGAGTTTTGGTGACCCAACTATGGTGTGTAATATTTGACCTCATTAAAAACCTACATTTGGAGAGGGTCAGAAACAGATAGTGGCCACATTTAACACAAGTGCAAGTGCAAATCAATTTTCTATGCAGACATCAAAAAAGTAAGTGAATATAATCCAGAATTTTTATATACAAATACTAATGCCCGAATGTAAATTGGGCCTAAATATTGTATGATCTAGAAATTTACTGTTAACGCTTTAGAGTTGGACATTTCCGTCAGTACTTTGAGCATGCACTCATTGAAATTAAATTAACTGAACCTCTCAGTAGCCCAATGTCATTGTTCTGGTATCATCGCTTCCTCTTTTATGTCACACTTCATGATGCTGCTTACTGAGAATAGGCCTATGTAAGATAAGCACTAAGGCAACTGAAATCTGTGGCGTTACATAATATTTTTTTGTGCTAGTACCCACTAAGTAGCAGATGACTCACAAAAATATTTTAAACATCATTAACCTCCACTATATGCCAGCCAACAGGAAAAGAGACTTAAATTGCTCTCAGTTACATTGTTTTCAGACTATTCTTGTCATTCTTGTGTGCTAATTTATCTCACTACACCATTGTATGTTCTGTCAGGATTTTACCGTAAATGTCAAAGAACCTGAACATACAACTATCAAGCACTATCCATTCATAGCTAGGGGCTTTTTATTTTGACAGTGCCCAGTAATATATTATACAAATATGTTTCCAATGCAAATGTGAGTCATTGTGTTATTAAGTGGCTGAACAGATAAGAAAACAAATGGTTTTATAGTAATCCTCTAGTCATTCTCAGTCACTTCCATTTGTCTTGGGGCTCTGCTATCTCAGCAGGTGCTTCTACCTTACTTGCATATGCTTTCTCTGTTTAACTATTTGACAGCCTGAAATTTTATGTTTCCTTTAAGATGAAAGTATATTTTTTAGATTCGATAAACTTTATTAATCCCAAGGGGAAATGTAGATGCATATAGCAGCAGAAACATAAAAAAAACCAAGATACAGGCTCACTGGACAAATAATACAGCCAATCAATAAATAAATACATGTTTATTATGCAAAACATTAATTAATTGCAAAATTAATGTAAAGAGTATAAGCATTTAGTTTGGGGCATCAGTAGAAAGCACCGAATTGCCCAATAACAGCTTACAGAAAAGATTTCCAAAGTTGCTTCTTAGCATACCATGGGGTAATGAACCTGTGACTATATAGATATAATATTAAAAGGCGATACCCCTCCATACGCGGCATAACAGACGGGAAGCCATAACAAGACCTTTGTGTAGAGTCTGCCATTTTCGTCACTGCACTGGAAGGATTTTCAGGATCGGATGACATTATCTCCCATCTGTTTGTTGGCTTCAAAGGTGTGCCGGACAATGTTCCAAGGCTTTATACTCTTTCTTCAAGTGCAGACCCCTACTTAGGTAAATCATGTCATTCCAAACAAGGAAAAGAAGATCCAATGTCATGCTGACTCCGTCACACAGAAATAGTACAATGGCCATTTTAGTAGTTGTCCCTTTCTTGTCTTCTAATGCTTTCCTAGCAGTTCTAAATGATGAGTCCCTGTGTGCTAAATCTGGCCTTGTGTTAGCTGTAAATGTGAGAAGAAGCAGATTTATAAAATATTTTTTGTACAGAGTACAGTGACATATTAAACATATAAACTTATTACAGCTTCCCCTTGAGACCATTGCATAGAAAAATACACAGACTACTACGAACTGATAGAACATTTCCAGTAACTTGCTGCATACATTAAAAGACCCGAGTCTCTTCAAGAAGTGCAGTTTGCTCTGATCCTTTGTCTGCAGCACCACTGTGTTGTCTTACCAGTCCAGTTAGCTGTTTATACGGTATGAACCCCCAGGTACTTGTAGCTCTGCATCACTTCCATGTTCTCCCCCTGGGTGGTGACTGGTCTGAACTCTTTTGTCTTACTGATGTTGAACTGCATGGAAGTTTCCAGGCACCAAAAGACAAAGTTCTCCACAAGCTTCCTGTACTCTGACTTGTCTCCATTAATAATGCAACATTTGATGGAGGAGTCATCTGAGAATTTCTGTAGATGACTAGTGCTGTTATTGCACTATACTGTAAGTCTGTTAAGCAGGAGGGCATGCAGGACAGTTCCCTTAAAACCCAAGCTGCATTACATTTCAAAACTTTTATCAGAAGGGTTGGTCTTATTGGGAGGGGGGCAAGAAATGCATCCCACCAAAATGGCTGAGTCGAAGTTCATGAATTTTTCAGGCAAATTACTGTTAATACAACTTAATATCTAAATTTGTAAAAGTTCTGTTGAGAAACAGAGTTGTAATGGGAGGAATATGCAAAACTAAAACCACATTATCACGTCAAAAATGGTTCAGTCAATAAATTTGTTAGACTGTTTAGGTTTCACCCTACATACAGTGAAGGCTGCAGGCCACATCAGTGATTAAATGGAAATTATTGTGGGGGTGGCAAAGTACAGTGTGATGGGGGACCACCAAAAAAATCATGCAAAATTCTTAAACAGCTATGATAACTTTTGAAAAATTTGATATTCACATTATTGTTCATGCAATTTAAAATATAGGCTTCATGAAGTTTCAAGAATTTCACTGGGGAGTCATAATGGGAGGGCCAACACCACAAAAGCAACACAAAAGAGTTGAATGGATGTTTATTAATTTTTTCATGTATGTTACAGTTAACTCAACTTAACATACAGAGTTTATTATTTTTTTCCAAAGTTTCATTATGAATAATGGTTCAATAGTGGGAACAATGCAAAAAAACATAATTTTGCCCAGCTTACATGGCTTCTCAATGAGTCAATTATTAAACAGGCTATCCAGGTTATTGAAGTGAGATTAAACATCTATTCATGTGGTTTACACTAAAGCAGGAAATTCAAAGAAGTAACCTTATATGGTTTCAACCCTGCAAGGAGTTACCACAATTATGGAATCCAGTCATACACAAAAAGAAAAAAATTCTGCACCTGAGAGCAGTGAAATTGATAAAGAGGTAGTTTAGATAACAGATGGGACAAAAGGGTCAGCATTTAAAAACTGACCCATTCTAAGATTGTGATTATTGTTTTATTTTATGTATTTATTATAAAGGAAACCAAATCAGGCAACAAGGAACAAATAGGAACATTAGAACAATCTAGATGAGAACGGGCCATTCAGCCCAATAAAGCTTGCCAGTCCTATACACTTAAATCTACTAAAATAACATCAAGTCTAGTTTTGAAAGTCCATAAAGTCCTACTGTCTACCACACTACTTGGTAACTTATTCCATGTGTCTGTGGTTCTCTGTGTAAAGAAAAACTTTCTAATGTTTGTGCAAAATTTACCCTTAACAAGTTTCCAACTGACGCATGTTCTTGATGAACTCATTTTAATGTAGCAATCTCAATCCACTGGACAAATTCTCCTTATAATTTTAAACACTTCAATCATGTCACCTCTTAATTTTCTTTTGCTTAAACTGAAAAGGCTCAGCTCTTTTAATCTTTCCTCATAATGTATCCCTTGTAGCCCTGGAATCAGTCTAGTCACTCTTCCCTGGAGTGCTGTTGTGTTTTTTTTGTAGCCTGGAGACCAAAACTGCACACAGTACTCAAGATGAGGCCTCACCAGTGGGATTATAAAGGTTCAGCATAACCTCCTTGGACTTGTACTCCTCACATCGTGTTATATAACTTAACATTCTGTTAGCCTTCTTAATGGCTTCTGAACACTGTTGGAAATTCGATCGCTTAGAGTCCACTATCCATCCATCCATCCATTATCCAACCCGCTATATCGTAACTACAGGGTCACAGGGGTCTGCTGGAGCCAATCCCAACCAACACAGGGCGCAAGGCAGGAATCAAACCCCGAGCAGGGCACCAGCCCACCGCAGTCAGAGTCCACTATGACTACTAAATCCTTCTCATAAGGTGTACTCTCAATTTTCAGATTTTCCTAACCCTAACCCTAACCCCATTGTGTATTAAAACCTAACTCTTTTACTTCCTATGTGTAATACTTACATTTACTGACATTAAATTTCATCTGCCACAAATCTGCCCAAGCCTGTATGCTATCCAAGACCTTCTGTAATGATATAACAGATTCCAGATTATCTGCCAATCCACCTACCTTGGTGTCATCTACAAACTTAGATTAACCAGCTTGTTACTTATATTCTTATCTAAATCATTTATATATAT
>JANRMT010062814.1:43668792-43685157 GCA_026402145.1 Polypterus bichir lapradei
CGGACCTAGCACTGACCCCAGAGTGACACCACTCTTAACATCGGACAATTTTGAAAAGGTTCCTTGCACCATCACCCTCTGCTTACTGTGTTTGCTCCAATTCTGCCACCATTTACAAATCACACCCTGAACGTCCACTTCTTTTAGTCTGCTGCCCAACCTCTTATGTGGCACCTTATCAAATGCTTTCTGAAATTGAAGATAAATAATACCATAAGGTCCACTTTGATCATATTATTTTGTTGCTTCCTCATATAATTCCAGCATGTTAATTAAAAATGACCTCCGTCTTTTGTACCCATGCTGACAGTTCAGTAAAACTCTTGTTTTTGCCTACTTATTGCTCAATCTGATCCTAAATAATTCCTTCCATTACTTTACCTGTGATGTATTTTAAACCTACCGGCCTATTGTTGCTTGTTGCCTTTTAATATAATGGGTTAATATTTGTCATTTTCCAGTCCTTCTGAATGTCTCCATTGCACAGTGACTTCCTAAAAATATGCATCAAGAGTTTATACAGTATGTGTACTCACTAACCTCCTAGAGAACTCGTGAATCTGCGCCAGAAATGGGAAGGTTGCCGGTTTAAATCCTGTAAACAGCAGAAGTGACTTTAATATGTTGGGCCCTTTAGCAAAGCCCTTAACCTGCATTTGCCCTATCCTGGGTGTGATGTTAATCTGCATCCAGCCCAGCAAGTAGGTCCTCCAAAATTCAGGGAAAACTTGGGGGTTAGTGACAGGATTGGCACTCCAGCCACCATAAAAAACCTCACACTGTTCCATTCGAACTAGTGTGGTGCTGAGGTGTCCCAATACAGGTTGTTCGTCATGTGGTGGGTGCAGCAACACACAATCAGCACAAGCTCCAAACCACTCTCTGGTGATTTGTTTGAACAAAAGCAAAAAAGCCTCAATTCCCATAACACAAACTCAAGAGAGAAAAAATAAAATTGTCACATGGTAACCAAGACAGAAAAATAACAATTGTTAGTACATAAAGTGCTTTACAGGAGCAATGCACACACCCACCAACCCTTTCTCTTTAGGGACACCTAAAATACACACTAAAATGTATATTTGAATATGGTCAGTTGACACAAATAGAAAAAAAAACATTTCAGATTGTAATGCATGGTTTGTTCTTGATTATAGAGGCTGCCTTTTCCTACAGTTACACAGAAGAAGTAGATGCTTTGTTGATCTTTGCTGCTGATGCCTGTAGGTGTGATAAATTAAAAAGGAAAGGCAAACCTGATGTGGAAGTTTCTATATAAGGGCACTTAGTAATTCAGCAGCTGAGGTACATAGAAAGAATAAAAAGATATGGGAGATCAGAAGTGTCAAAAAGGAGAAAGAGTTTAAGAGTATGGGGAAAAGAGAAATTTGATGGAGAGAATAAAAATTTACAAACCTCATCAAAACATCACATTCTTGGGAGAGGCCCAGTGGTGGGACACCACAAGAGGAGGTGACACCTGAATAAATGCTTAGAAATTTTTTGTGCAGTGCTTCCGGCTGCCCCCCACCAGCTCAATGAAATGATCAAGTGCTTGTGCGCCATTCAAATTAATGCATTAAACAGCTGGCTGTCTGAATGCTATATTGTTTACAGGATGATCAACTCATTTTAGGGAGTTTTGTGCATCAAGTCACCCAGGGACCTGTAGGGGTCTTAATGCGACTTTGATTACAGCACTGGGTGACACTACTCCAAGTGTCACCAAAGGAAAGGCAAATTGGAAATAGCTAGTGTGATGTGAAGTATAGTCCGTTTAATGTTTCATGCCTATCATTTATTGCATCTTTCATACCTCTCCTTTATAATATATAGCATTTTTCATTTCAATTGTATATAGCACCTTTAATATCTGTCATAACAAAGCCTGTTTTTTATTTCATTGTATGCCAAATACAAGAAGAGGCCTTAACATCCATCTTATTAAAATGTGTCCTTCATTACCTATCTGTTTATGAGATTGGCATGTGCAAGTTGCATCAGAGGGCAGAGTTGAAGCCGTGATGGGTGAGACCTGCCCTGACATTATGAATAACACCCAAAAGTGAAAACGTAAACGTAACTAGAATGACAGAAGAACCTTAAGTACTGAGATTTGGCTAACATAAATCCACAACATTGGCAGGTGGTAACAGAGAGATTCCAAAATGCAGCAGGACAGACCTTGCTACCTAAAAATATTCCCAGATGCTAGTTCTCATTTCTGGGATCATAGGTTCAGAGCAACCTCAGGCCATTTGAATGCACTCTGGTCTGCTGATCCTGTCACTACAGAAGGCTGTCCAGAACTTTGCAACAGATTGTGGGGATTACATTTAAAGTGACATAATTAAAAGCTTGCCATTAGACAGAGGAATATTGTGTCTTATGTTGAGAAGTGAGCTGGGTCAAATTTACTTGGCAGAGTACAAGAGAAATTAGAAGTATTAGGAAGAGAGAAGGAATGGGGTCTTGTGGCAGTACAGAGAGGCAACATAGCAGGCAGCTGGAAACAAGAAAGCCAGCTTATTAGTGGGACTCTGGATTTTTTTCTGCTTCATATTATTTTTGCTTTATATCCTTCCTTCTAGTAGTCTCCAATTATGCATTGTTTAAATCGCACACATTATTTTCTTATGTAGCTTTGGACTTGTTGGCATTATTCTGCATTGCAGGTATATCCAGGAGGCTCTCTCCTTTTACATTATCTCTAGCACTTTTCATATCTATTGGTCTATTAAATTCTGCCCTTTATATCTATCTAGTGTGGGTTTTTTTTATGTGGTATACCTGTATAGCACAAACTGTATCATATCAATCTAAATTTTGTGATGTGCATGCCTGGTTAACAAGATATTGGGAGTAAGAACACCATAAGGATGGTACAGGGCAAGACTAGGAGAAAGCTAACAAAAAGCTCCCAGACATCAATGAGAACCAAACTGGCAGTGGGAGTGGTGAGTGATGGCTTTAAGCTTGGGAACACTCAAAGCCTTAAAAATGTTTTTATACCCTTGCCCTGATCAATGCTTTACCACAATTTTTGATCATGGGAGTCTACAGAGAGTCCCTTGGACTTCTTGGTTTGGTTTTTGTCCTGTCATGCAGTGTGAATTTTGGGACCTTCTATACATAGATGTGTATTATTGTAAATGATGTCCAATCAGTTCAGTATGCCACAGGTGGACTCCAATCAAGTTCTAGACATATCTCAAGAGTAATAAAAGCAAACAGGATGCACCTGACTATAATTTGGAGTGCCACGGCAAAGGGTCTAAATACTTGAATAAATGAGAAATTTCAGTTATTGATTTTTAATACATTTGCGAACCTGTCTGAACATGTCTTCACTTTGTTATTATGGATAAATGAGTGTAGGTTGATTTTCAAAATTGGCAAATTTATCCATATAAAATTCAATCTACTGTACATCACAATAAATTGTGCAGAAAGTGAAGGGGTCTGAATATTTTCTCAATCCAATGTATATTTAAGGATTTGTGGGTCTTTTTCTGTTTTAAGGATATTCGTGCAGTCTCAATTTCCCCCTTTAGAATGGAAGAACAACCTGGCATCATTTCTGTTCTACCTGTTCCATCTAGCTACAAAAAAGAATGCTTGACCACCAGAAACCTGTCATTTATGGAGGAATATTTCGGACAAAATTAAATAAATAAATAAATAAATGCGCAAATAAATAAAAGTACTGTGAAATGTGAGCATAAATAAATAAATGTGTCATGAAATGAGTGCCTAAATAAATAAATATGTCATGAAATGAGAGCATAAATAAATAAATGTGTCACGAAATATGTTTTTTGTTGCTTATTTATTTATTTAATTTTGTCCGTAACATTCCTCCAAACCATCATGAAATACGACTTGAAATAAAACTGTTACTTTCACTCATCAAAGTTGAGAGGGTGGGCTCTAACACACCCTCTAGTTACTGATTGGTGAATCAATAGCACAATAATTAATTAGCAAAATGCTTACTTCTGCCGATGAAATGGGTTCTGCCAAAGATATTATGTATTTCAGAGAGAGAATTGAAGATTTATCGGAAGAAATTGCAATGTTGTTACAATGTTTGCCACTGATCAGAGTTGTAAAGTTGTTTGAAAAAGTAGCTGCGAATATGCACCTGACTTTATACTCGTAAAACAAGGGTCAAATACTCAGATCAAAATATTAGTTGCCGCTGCTTTGGGCATTCCATGTCAAAGTACCTAAACTAATACAGCCGTATATCAAACTGGCTCATTCGCCTTGTGATCGTCTTCTCCGATACACCATATAGATCTGTAATCGGTCGTACTTTTAAACCGCATAACAGAAGGTGCTCTATTGACTCAGCTAGAATGTCAAAGGATGGACGTCCAGAGCTGGAAACTGCGTCACCTGAACTGGAGTGTGGTCGAGTCCCTTCCACCAGTTCTTCGATACTTTCAAAAATAGTTTCTATATTGGAGTCTAAAAGGGCCGCCAACAATTTCTTCCGATAAATCTTCAATTCTCTCTCTGAAATACGTAATATCTTCGGCAGAATCCATTTCATCGGCAATAGTAAGCATTTTTCTAATTAATTCTTGTGCTATCGATTCACCAATCAGTAACTAGAGGGTGTGTTAGAGCCCACCCTCTCAACTTTGACGAGTGAAAGTGACAGTTTTATTTCAAATCGTATTTCATGATGGTTTGCAGGAATGTTATGGACAAAATTAAATAAATAAATAAGCAACAAAAAACATATTTTGTGACACATTTATTTATTTATGCTTTCATTTCATGACACATTTATTTATTTAGGCACTCATTTCATGACACATTTATTTATTTATGCTCACATTTCACAGTACTTTTATTTATTTGCGCATTTATTTATTTAATTTTGTCCGAAATATTCCTCCATAGTCATTTGACTGGAAGAGCCTGAGCTAAATGGATGTTCCTGCAATTCTACATTTTGCTCCACCAGAGGGCACCAAAATCACTTCTTCATTTTAATTGTTTCAAAAGAACATCAGAAATTTGACAAACAAGAGAAGACCATTCAGTCCACCAACCTCATTTGTTTAGGTAATATCTATGTTGTCCCAATGTCTCATCCAGATACTTCTTAAAGGTTGTCAAAGTTTCACCTTCAACTACATGTCTCAGTAGTGTGTCCCAGATTCCCATAGCTCTGCATAAAAAAGGGCGTTCTGCATTCAGTTCTAAACACATTTCCCCTTAATTGTTGCGTACATGATTCACTATTAAGAACGATTCTGCTGGATCTACTTTATCAATACCTTTGAGACTTATGAAGACTTGGATTATGTGCCCATACAACCTCCTTTGTTAAAGACTAAACAGGTTTAGTTCTCCGAGCCTGTTGGAGTACGACACGACTTTGTTCTGGGATGCACTTGGTTACTCTCCTCTGCACAGCTTCAAGTACAGCTTTGTCTTTTTTGTAGTGTGGAAAGCAGAATGGCACACAATACTCCAGAAGCGATCTCACTAGTATGTTATATATGCTGAGCATAATGTCCCTTGAATTATATTCAACAGTTTTTACAGTATAACCTAACATTTTATTTGCCTTTTTAATTGCTTCTGCACATTGCTCTAGATGATAAAAATGTGTCAATATACACCCCTAAATACTTCTCAGATGTAGGATAGTGTCTCATATCCTGTATTTATAAGAGTTCAGCGGCCTTGCATAAAGAATACATTAAACAGGGATCTCTCAGCTGGAGTCCCAGATATTAAGTTCAAGAAAGCTCAGTTGCCACTATGACCATGCTTGAACCATCAGAAGCAGGTTTTATTTATTACCATATTCTTCCCCTTTATCTTCTTATATAATACACTACCATGGCTAGTCATTTCTCTGTCCAGGATTTTAAATCACCTGTAGCTCGCAAACCGTTTCACCTATTGACTTGAAATTTGGCACACATATACTATGCAACATCTACTATCCACTTTAGGGGTGATGATTTTTATTACTCTTTTTATTTTTATTTTATTTTATTGTAGAATCAACTCTCGGCAGCTAGCAGCAGGGCGGCCGTGCTGCACATGCATATGGGCGCCGTTCTCTTTCCCAACCACCTTCGTGGTCACTTCCCCTAATTCTTCATATCTTTGATCATTCTTGAGGCAGATTGAAGACTTAAGTGCCAGCTTAAGTGAAAAATTAAAGAAAACTTACTAAGTAATTGCAACACAAAAACTAACTTAATCAGTTTTAACGTGAAAAGATGCAGACGAAAGAAGAGAAGCAGCAGGCCGCTAGGGTAGCGAAAAGCAACACAAAAACTAACTTAATCAGTTTTAACGCGAAAAGATAGATAGATAGATAGATAGATAGATAGATAGATAGATAGATAGATAGATAGATAGATAGATAGATAGATAGATAGATAGATAGATAGATAGGTACTTTATTAATCCCAAGGAGAAATTAAAGGGAAAGGAGATGCAGACGAAAGAAGAGAAGCAGCAGGCTACTAAGGTGGAGAAAAGAAGAGCTGCTCAGGAAGCAGCAAGCGCATCAACCTCTGAGCAAACGAATGCTAAACAGAGACAGAGAAAGAGTATGAAAACTATGAATGCTCAAGTCAAGTTTATTCTCTGCATGTTATCGTGCAGTACGCCATTAATGGTATTATATATTTTGTAGAATATTTTCAAAGACTTTAGATGACCTCTTAATAGATACTGTATCTTCTCAAATATGGAAATCTACTAGTCAGAGACCACAACCACAACCTATGAAGTTCAAGTTTTCCAATTCCTTGGCACTTGAAGGTGCTGTTCTACAATGGTGTTAAATTCACCAGACAGAATTTCTTCATCTAGCAAAAGCTGCAAAATAGTATTAATACATACCTGGAACCAGTATGCCATTGGGAACTGTTTTCAGCACTGCAGGTGACATACTTGAGATAAAGAAAAGTGTTGTATCATTGCAGCATGCAGACCAACTGATGCCCTTGAAGAAAAATGTGTCAAAAAGATCTTTAATAGCACTAGTGAGAATAGACTTCATGTTGTGGTTCATTTGGATTCCAGAGCCATGTTTATGCAAGGACACTGTGGACAGTAGGGGCGCTCAAGTTCCCCAAATGCCCAACACAAGCAGACTCAGGACACACGTTCAAAGCACAAAGAGTCTTTATTTGTGGCAAACTCTTCCCTAGAAGTGTTTCCCACCACAATCACAGCCACAAGTTCAATAAAGCACAATAACACAAGAAATCACTTTTTGTCTTCTTTCTCTCAGTCACTCACTGCCTTCTGCACTCATCCTCACAAGCTTTGTCCACCTCTACCAGACTCTGGTTCATCAATGTGAGGCAGGCAGCTCCTTTTATCTAATTACCAGGGAGTACTATGGTGATATGATGTTGCAGCTCAGAAGCACCTTCTGGGTGAGGCTGGAGCCTCACAGAATAGGGACTCCCAAATCCCCCAGCTCCCCCTGCCGGCCCCCAGGGACTACAATACCCAGCATGTCTCATGGGCACCCATGTGGTGATCTGACCCTGGACTCGCTGCTATCTAGCACTCCAGAGAAGATAATGCCCCAAGCACATTCACTTCCCCAGTCCTTCCATTCCAAGGGTGTCCAGACGGGGTAAGGTCCTGGGCTGTCCCTCACAACACGTACAACAACATTTATGCCAAATGATGTTATATTAGAGAAACATTTTTATTACATATTTTAGTATTGCATTTCATGGTGTTTTTGATTATTACTTTGAGCAGTGCCGTAGCAACAAATACTGCTCTTTCTCCTTGAATTCTTGATTAAATTATTATTGCATTGTTTCCTCATGTGTTTATATTGTATCATATTGTTCTCAGGATGGAGGTTTACATGCCAAATAGATTTTAACAGAGAGTATAGTGGCACTCAAAATGGAAATATGTTTTATATGCCATTGGTGATGCCAGTAAAGCTCATAGGAAAAAGCTAAAGAATGCAACGTGGCTCAGATGAGTGTTTTCCATGGGGAAGCACTGTTTGTGCTGATTGTATTTTGAGATATATGCAACTATAATATAGTGCTAGGGCTACTAGAATGTTTATTCTTTAAGATTAAGATAAACTAGTGTGTATAAGCTTGTAAGAAGATATAGGATAAAGGAGTGCGACCCTTTCATTTAGTATGTCATGGCATTAGCTGCATAGTAATGATTAGATGAATGACATGACCATAACTTATCAGTTATTTGATTTTGGCAAAATGCATGTTTCTTTGCTTCTGTAAATCTTATGTGAGTAGTCAGCATGGTACTGTATCTCAGGTTCTTACTGTTTGGATTCTCCAGGTTTCCACCTGTAAAGGCATTTTGTACTCTTTGTATCCCACCTGCAGTACTCTCATGACTCTGTAACTGCCCAAGTCTGACTTTGTTGTGTGACATGATTTCAACCCATTCAGGTTGTATAATTTCATCTGCATAACTTCTGGTGTTTGATATGTTTGATTTATATGAAATAATGTTTATGATTATCTCCCTGAAACTACCTTGTGTTTACTGACATTAGCAAGCACTGAGGCAGTTAGGAGTCCTTTCCCTGTCTTACCCAGGGAAACATGGAGATGTCCTTTTTCAGCCGTCTCAGTAGTGGAAAACTGGGTGAAGCTCTAGTCCCAAAATTGTTCAGCCTAGCATTGCTGAAATTCCCAGGGGTGAGCATTGCACAGAAGTTGGGAGCATGTACTGATACAGCGTGTTATTGCACCCACCACATGACAAACCACCTCAGCATCCCAAGTACAGCCGTGCTATGGCAGATACCTCAGAACCACACTAGTTTGAATGGAATGGAACAGTGTGAGGTTTTTACAGTGGCTGGAGTGCCAATCCTGCCACCAACCCCCAAGTCTTCCCTGGAGGACCTGCTTGCAGGGCTGGATGCAGGTTAACATCATACCCAAGTCAGGGTAATTACAGGTTAAGGGTCTTGCTTAAGGGCCCAATGGAGTCGAATCACTTCTGGCATTTACAGGATTTGAACCAGCAACCTTTTAAATTGCCAGCACAGATCCAAAACACTTCACCCTAAGAATTGCAGGTTGTCAGTGTAAAACATGGTTAACAAGCTAAGGTACAGGTTAGAGTAATTTGTTCTTGTTCACCAATAAAAAAGAACCTATAAGGCTAGTGTAGCGCCTTTCATGATGATACAACAGTTAACGCAATAATACACTTTGTACAGTCACCAGTTGATACTTTACTGTAAATAAATTTCAGACTGTTCCGCTCCATTTGAACTAGTGTGGTGCTGAGGTGTCATGCATTACACAGCTGCGCTCAGGTCCTAATTTGCGATCCTGAAGTGGTTTGTCATATGGATGGTGCTGAGATGTGCTATATCAGTGCATGTTCCCAACCACCGTTATCAGGAGGCCATAGCTCCTTCTGGAATATTGGCAGGTACACTCTGAGGATGAAGTAACATTATAGAAGATGATTGCTTGGGGTCATGTCTTAACATAAAAACAGTCCACCCTGATATTAGTTGGCAGCAGCTATCTTACACTTCCATATTGCACATTTTCACAGGGCCACCTTGGAATTGTATTTTGAACAGTGCTTCACTGTCAATCAGAGAGACTTTAATAGGCTTTCCTCTGAAATGTGGTTGCCTTCAGGCTATCCCAGATGTGCTTTATATTTCCATCAGAATGGCACAGGAAGTCCTCTTGGATAACTTTTTAAAAGGGACTCCTAGGCCTTGACTAGTCTCGAGTTGGGAGCTTATCTGGCAAAGACAATGTAGAGACCTCAGAAGCCTCATCATGAGTTTGTTCATAGTTCATAATCCCATGACGCATGAAAACGTATATACTGTTACAGTGGAAGGCCCAGAGAAGCGAATTTGTTGTTTGGTAGTATTTTCTGGTAATATCTGTTATACCCTTCCTTAAACATTTGTTTTCTGAATAAATATACTTTAATTTCAAACTATTTGGACTTCTCTGGTTTTACTCTGGGATTGAGGGTCAAAGTATCACAATATATAGGCACATCTCAATTTTTATATATATTTACTCTATATTATAAATCAAATTTTACATTCATATCAGCACTTCTTTCTATATTTATAGAGGATAGCCTTATCATTTTGTGGACAGGATCCTCAATCAAGCCAAGGGTAGTCCTGATAACATCCTCTCTATGAAGAACTCCAATAATGAAACCCACATCCCACTGATCCTCCCATTCCACCCTAACACTCTGGCTCTCCCACAGGTCATTAATAAAATATTCCAATTTTGCTTACTGAATCTTTTTTCCCCAACACTTCTTTGATCTCCTTCCTTTGGCCACCTACCCTTATCGTCCACAGCTCAATTCACAGAGCTGCATTCCTCACCAGACACTTTGAGCTGTAACAGGAACTGGTGTGTTACTTGCAAATACATCACCAACAATACCCTTGTATTTGGTCCCTCTAGTAAATATTAAACAATGGACATCTTACCAGTCTAGAAATCTTATTTACTGCATTTCTTGTAGGAAGTGTCCAGCCATCCACTTAGGTGAAACAGGAAGATGGCTAGTAGACTGTTTCAGGGAGCACATTCAAGTTGTGAAGATTAAATACAAGTACCTTACAAAGCCGATGGTAGATCACTTCACACGCCTTGATCAGAGCCACACTGATCTTTCTGTTTGTGTTCTTTCACAGGGTTTCAAAGACACTTTAAAAAGGAAAACAGAAGAAGCAAAGATAATTCTCAGCCTGGGATCTGAAGGTCTTAATGACCAACTAACTTTTGAATCTCTCCCTCCATCTTCTCTAATGGCAGCATTTTCACATCTGCTCTCAACTTTTCTCCTTTCATCTGCAATGGCTTTATTCCTTCTGATACATGCTATCTGAGTTTTCCTTTTCAGTTGCACACCTAATGCTGTGTCCCTTGCCTTCTTTCCTTTTCAGTGTGAAAATAAATTTTAGCTTTTTTTTTTCTAGATGCACACTGATACAACCCTACAGTAACTCCATTGTACATTCATGTCTACGCACATACTATATTTATTTACAGTGTGATTTTCTCCCTATCATGATGCCCACAACTGATCCATTCAAGATTGGGTGGCTTTACCCCTATCATCTGTCAAGTGCCATTCTTATCTTTGCAGACCATAAACATGCCTGCCAACTCCCACTGTATGCTTGGCTAAACACGGGAGGCAGAGTACAAGAACAACTCCCTGATGGCTGCTCAGTCTCTTTCGTTCGTCTTTTCTTTCTCTTCCTTCCTCTCTTCTCTTTAGTGCCGGCAGCCAATCTGGAGCCATTTCAGAATATCCTACCCATATGCCAGAAGGAGGTGCATTGTGCATTCAAAACTAGGAATGCATGACCAAATATCATTTAAAATAGGACAATAGTTTTTCTCCACAGGTGACCCACTGTCAATGCCTTTTTTGCAAAACCAGTTAAAAAATACAACTACACACAGACACAGAGGCATACAGTAAATTCTACCAAGCTGCACAAAACCAGCGGTCTGAATAAAAAAATATCTGATACACCTTCATCAGACAAGAGCAGCTCATTTTCATTCAAGCGTCCCAGACAGCCATTAATAATTAACGAGCTGCTAAGACTTCATACTTAGCATTGTGGTCCATTTTCAAGACTAGGAAAAGAATATCCATTCAAATGAATTTGCCTGTACTGAAAAATATTCCCTTAAAGGTTACCTAAATCAGAATCATATGTGGAATGACTATTATGATCCATTAAATATTACAGCTAACCTTTTCTCCCTTTTCATAATTTCCTTTTTAAACAGACCAGTACAGTGCACTAAAGAAGGCAAGATTACTTGATGAAATCACAAACTTTTTTGTTTGCCCTTTTGGCAACTTTGATTGAATTACACAATGTCAAACAAACAGTATATAGTCTGTTGAAGCACATCTTTGAACAGATAAGAAAACACAGTAATCTAATGTAGACCCTCCAGAACCTGTCCTTGCAGCTTTAAATAAATAAGCCTGAAAAAAACAGAAAATCAACAGTCTGCTGTGGCAGAATGACAGCAGCAAGAAGTCATGATATTCAAAAATGGCTTTAATTAACAGCAAGAAGTGGCTTCTCATTAAGGAACTGGTTGGAGTGAAATTGGTTGGAGTTTGATGCTTCAATTTAGCTGTTTATCTGTTGGCTCATTTCACATCTCATTTCTGTTTGGCTGCCATTTAATGAAGAAATGAATCAATTCAGAGGACTGAATCCTTAAAAACAGGGCTATTAAAATGAAGGGAAAAGAAATTAATGAGCAGTGAAAACTGCTCACTGATTAGGAAAAGGGTTAGAATGAAAACCTGCAGCCACTGTGGCCCTCCAGAACCAGAGTTGGACACCCTTGCTTTAAAGGCAACAGAAGTTCGCTTCTCTGTCTAGCTGTAATTTTAAAGTCCTCTGACTGGATGAGCCAACAAAAGTGAGCTGTTTGTTAGTTCTTATGATTGTTTGTGAGCACATAGTTTGGTGGTTACACAAGAACAAATTATTAAATATGAGTGCTTTAATATACATTCCATTGCTATTTCCCAAACATTATGGTGTGCTGAAATGGGGGGACCATGTTGAAAAAGTGCTGTCATTTCTACATGGTGTGACACAAATGTAGGCAAATATCCTTAAATATAAGTCTGAAAGATGTGGGTCTGGGCAATGTAGCCACAATCAAGGATTTACAGCATGTGGCTAATAATAAAAAGTAAAATCATAAAAGCACTTATTGACTCAGGCAGGAAAGGATGGAACAACAATTGCACATACCCTATTGTCTCCTAAAAATAAAGTCTAAAGTTTTGTTAGTGAATGATAAACCAAAGTTTTGGGTAAACTAGAATCCATTACACATCCAATTAAGGTTCAGTCTGTTGTTTTTTATGAGTAAAATCATAATTTGTTATTCTTTCACCTATAGCTAAAATGATATTGGGTTATTGTGCTCAAAGGGATTTTCATCCTAAAACTAACAAGTAACTATGATTTCATATAACAACTTTCTAAAGTGAAGACCTTCTCAAACTGCTTTACAAGCACAGTAATATAGTCCAATTTTGTATATCTTGGTTACTACCGGGGCACTCTGAAGCTGTCCCTTAACCAATGACAATACCAAGGAGGCCAAAATATTCAAAAACAAATGTTTTATCAAAGAAAGAGTGTCATTGTCATTCACAAGGGGAATCCAAAAGTATGAAAACACCACAAAGCAGTACAGCCCTGAATTTTTCTCATTCTCCATATTTTGTTCTTGAATACAGGCGTTTAACCCACTATGGGTTGACGATATGCCACCCCACCAGTTTTTTTCAGCAAAAGGTAAAGAATCATAAACTTACTTGAAAGTACTTACCTTTTATAACATAAATACATTCCAATTGTTTTAAATTATGTTTAGTGATGTGTTTGTCTGAAATTAGGTTGCTTTTGAAAAATAAAGAATAAAGTCAGAATCTGTACTAAGTTATCTGCTGGTGCCACGCAGTGTCTTTTGCCAGCGCCCTGAGGGAATCATTTCACATCTCTTATTTTCATTAGTTAATTAGCAGTGCAGAAATGTATTAGGTCAGAGCTGTGAAGAGAGCATCCTTGTACACTCGGGAGGCAAAGTTTATTTGAGGACATTGTACCTGTATGACGGCAAGCTTATTATTGTGATGTGCCTGAGGTAGAGTTTATTGATAGGACTTCAATTCCCAGCAGCCAGCAGGGGTATGCAGGAGTCGAGGGGAGGAAGCCTTCAGCCTTCAGTTAGTTGATGTTCAGCAGGAGGAAAGGATTAGTGAGGAGCTTCTGCAAGCCGTTGTGGTGTTTGTTTGAGTGTGCATCCATGTATGATGTGATTTTTCTGCTTAAAATATGGAAATTCTAAGTAACAGCATTCCCTGTAGCTGATTTTTGGTATATTCCATAGAGCCAGTGCATGATTTCTGTGTTCAGCCAACAATATGGAGTAACAGGACTCTCGCTTACCACTAGGTTTTTCACACAAGGCTTGAAATCCAAGCAATTTAGTTATAATAAAGACAATCACTGGCAAACTATGTTGCGCCCTGGGTGTGGAAACCATGCCATGTCACTGCTTTTGAACCCGCACTATTAAGTGTCTAACTTACAACTGTTGCCACATCTCATATTACATCTGTCTCCTATTCCTTTCACCAAAGTGATTGTCCCCATACAAATGTCACACTCTGTTTTGATTGCTTCCACCCCTGTTCATAGTCCACTTCTAGTTCTCATTTTTGGGTTTCCAGGTCCCCGGGCCACTAAGCTGCAGTGCCTCTTGATGGTTCCTCATGGTAGTACAGCTCCAGGTTTTCTACAGCCTCAAAGAAGTTCTACGAGGTATCTCTGCTTCTGGCAGCACTTTCTATTGCCCTGACACTAGTAATGCTATTCTTTGTGCCAGAGCCCTTTTCTGAAGTCTTTCCCCTTTTATAACAAATGTTTTGTTCAGTGATTGCACAGGCAGGTTTATTTAGTGCTGGCACTTGGGGTGGATATTGAACTGGAAAACTTATTTTGGCCACTGTGCCACACTGCCTGGCATTACTTTACTACTTGAATCTCCACATCTGACCGATTGTGTGACCATTAGCAAGTCACATAAATTGCATTTTCTCACATTCATTTTGTACAAATAATTTATGATAAAATTCTGCACATTTAATAGTGAATTTACTGTAAATAGTGCCATTCTTTTTCATAGTGTTTTTGTTTTATGCAAACTTATGCCATTCAGCTTTGCCAGTCATGTTAGGCCAGTGCTGTTAAAGCCAATCTGCAGTATGCTAAAAACTGCTGGTGAGCATCTCAAGTTACTATTATTGTTCTTCATTCAGTAAACATAAACCCATGGTTTGGCCTGTCACACACAAGCGATTGGGAGACAGCTGAAGGGCCTAAATGATAGTAATTCCACAACACACCAGGGTGCACTGGCTCTCTCAATCTCTTGCAGACCATTCACGGGAAATCCCACAGGGTTCTGGCACCACCGATGATGTCATTTTTGGTTCCGGCACCAATGATGACGACACTTCCGGTCCCAATGATGCCACTTCCTTTACTGGTCTTTAAAGCCGCCATCTTACCTCCATACTGACAGTTCAGTTTTGGACTCAGATCTATGAACATCTCTGTTCAAATGCTAACCTATTTTGCAATGTGGAACAATATGTGGGTGACTGCCCCAAACCTTCATGATGTCTTTGACTCGTTCTTTTGACAGGGCATTTTCTCCAACGTTTGGTTTGATATAGGCCGGTAGGAATTATCACAGGATACTATGCTGGGTGTCTTTCATCTTTGTGCAATATTCTACAGGCAGAAAAGTTTAATCTTAAACGCACTTCCTAATGTCAACCTCTTTTAGTTGCTTGTATGACACGCAGGAAGGATGATGACTTTATTTTCATCCCTGACAAAGGGTAAACCCAAGTTGTGCTAAAGAGAAACAGACTTAGGCAGTTTAGGCTTATGGAACAAAAGGCAGAGGCTAACTGAGTGAAGAGGTGGACAGGATGAAGATAGAAGAGGTGAGTCCAACAGGGAGGCCAAAGATGTGTTTGGAGGTGATATCAGATGATATAAAAAGGATGGGTGTCATGCCAAAGGATGCCCACAACCATGCAGAGTAGAGGAAAAAAGCCTGGGTGAGCCTGGACAAAGGCAGTTAACCTAATGATGATGATATCAATACAACAAATTTGAGTGCTTGGTAAGGCAGTGCAAATTTATAGGTCATATAACAACATCAGTCTTGTGGAAAGTGTAAGGCAGCACCAAAGAAGCAACCAGCAAACAAGAGAAATGTATATTTGTGCAACATGAGGATTTTTTTTCCCTTTTTCAGGATGATTGACAAATCTAAATTGCCCTAGTGTAGCTTTTTATTTGAAGAGTTTGACAGTTAACAATAAGGATGCTGGTTAAACAACCATCGCTGACCCACAGTATGGCCACTAGTAAATTGCTTCACCTGCCAGTGTTCTGTTGTGGAAATATGGAACCTAATTGGATTAAATGGGTTTGAGAATGGACTGTCATGTCATATTATGTTATGTTATTTTCCCTGTAATTAGCTGGAATTATATTCAGAATGAATACCTAACTTATGTTCATTCTTGCCCAGTCTGTTTCTGGTGTCCAACAGCTCTCTACACCTGCACTATGAAAATGAATGGAGACATTATTTGCAATTAACAGTTCTAATTTCTTTTGTTACTGCCTGATCTTTGGTAGATTTTTGTGCAAGTAATGGAGGCTATGTAGATAGATAGATAGATAGATAGATAGATAGATAGATAGATAGATAG
>JANRMT010062814.1:43711243-43775758 GCA_026402145.1 Polypterus bichir lapradei
TATCTATCTATCTATCTATCTATCTATCTATCTATCTATCTATCTATCTATCTATCTATCTATCTATGTCATTATCTAAGTTAGCAATAATTAAAAAAAAACACCTTTTGTGTTTGTGTGTATATTTCAAATGCTTTAATACTCCTGAACTTGATTGTCTCACCTTCTTCCCAAAAATTGTTTCACATCACCTTGTTATTTCCATTTGTGACATCATTATTCATTCCAAACTACCCCATCCCAACTATTTTGGAACATTTTGCAGGCCTCAATTTCTGAAAGAATGTATATCTTCAATAAACAATGTAATTATTAGTTAAAATGTCAAATACCTTGTGTTTTACATTGTTTTTTATTTAAAACAAATCAAAGAACATTTACAAATCACTCCTCTTTGCTTTTATTAACATTTTTCATATTATCCCAGCTTTTTTGGAAGTCAGGTCAGGAACACCTACAGAAAACTCTGAACTGACTCCATGAAGCTCCTTTTGCTGTTTTCTGACTTTTCAGCATCCCTGGGCTCTAACTCCTATTTAAAGAGCAAGGTACCAAGGCTCCAAGTGCCTTCTCTGCCATGATATGAAGAAGGGATTTCTAGACTGTTTTCCAGTACCCTTTGCTGACCAGATTAGGGAATTAATTGCTGATTTTATTACTGTTTCCTTTAAAGTCATCCAACTTCCATAAATGAATTAGTTGCAGGGCACTCTTACTGGATATACTATACTGGCTCACCAGCATTTACACGGCGATTCATTTCTTATTTAATGCTGTCATCTGCTAGAAGTTCCATTAAGACAGATAGATAAACAGATAAAACTTCTTCAAAAGAATAAATTCCAGCTTCATGTTTCCAGATCAATGTTTGAACACATCTAGCAGTTTTTTTCTCAGACACAAGATATTTATGAATTTTGATGCTTGCATGTATATAATGAATTCAATTCAGTTTATTTGTATAAAATGCACTTCCACTTTTAAGCCCAACAGTCTATACACTATTACTCTTTTTATGTTCATCTAAACCTTTTTAATGCCGTAAAGTTTTCAATTCTTTTTTTTTAAACAACTGACACCTTTATTGTTGTTGAATGTCTGCTTTGTGTAATTTGCCTGAAAAATGTCAAGCTAATAAAATGGTCAAAACTTTTACTGGAGAGACATATCACACTTGGCCATAAAGCACACATATAAAAGATTTAACTGGCATTTGAGTTAACATTCCTGAGATGCTGCGTACAAGGCCTCCCCATGTGTCACTTTTTAATTTTGCTTGCACTCTGGCTATTCTGGTTTATATGAAATAAATGAATACATAAATAATAATGTCAATTAAAAACCTAATTGGAGCAAGGTTTATTTAATTCTGCTTACACAATGAAAAGATGACGGCCTAAGCCCCATAATGATTAGAATATGTACAGTTCTCACAACCTCAAAAACTCTTTAGGGAGGATGGATTTGCGGAAAATCCGTAATGCTGATATGGGCTTAAAAATTGCCATTAGTGTTTCTTAAAGCCAAGCCAAACAAAGGCAAAGTGCCAATGATTCAAGATCATACTGTATGAAGCCTGGCAATCCAGCTACAGAATATAAGTTTATGTTGTAGGGGAGTGTCTACTTAAAAGGAACATAATATATCGTCTTTCCTTGTTTCCTTTAAATGACAGAGATACATAATGCTATTTCATTTTGTAAAATTGAAAATCTGTATTCATAATAAAATTCCTTCTTTTTCTTACTCTTTATCTTTGATGTGCTTGATCAGCCTTCTCCAAACTGCTTTGTCCTTAAACTCCTCGCCATTCAAGCCCTCTTGTTTCAGATCTTCTTTTACTTTATCCTTCCACCTCTGCTTTGGTTTCCCTCGCATTCTCTTCCACTGTACTTCCTTTCCCATCACTCTTTTGCCCACATATTCATGGTCTCTACTTATCACATGTCCATACCACTTCAAACTACATTCCTGTACTTTCTTTGATATCTCTCCCATTTTTACTGTTCCTCTGATTGTCTCCTTTCTTATTCTGTTCTTCTTTGTAACTCTGCACATCCATCTCAACATTCTCATTTCTGCCACATTTCATTTCTTCTCCTGCGCTTCCTTTACTGCCCATGTCTCAGCTCCATACATCATTGTTGGTCTTAAAATCCTTACTTTTAACCTTTACCTTTACCTTAATTCTATGACCATACAATACTCCTGATGCCTTCTTCAAATTGTTCCATACAAATATGGCATCAAATTAAATGGAGTACCAACAGTAAATAAAGATTTTCAATTAAAATGAAATATGGATTTAAGCATTTAATAACCCATCCATCCATCCATCCATCCATTTTCCATAAAACCAGAGGAACATAAACAATTTGACAAATGAGACCATTCTCATTCTAGGGGTACATCCACACAACTTCGTTTTCATTTTTTAAACAAAACCAATCTCCATCCAGACAACGTTTTCACACCACTTCCAAAAGTATCTCCATCCACATTAAAACAACTGAAAATGCATATGATGTAGATATTTGCCAACACTGGGTATGTGCGCATCAGAAGAAAAATCCTTGAAGGGACACTAACTCTGCCTGAAACAGGATTTATCAAAAAACTATAGCGATCAGTAAATTATTTACCTTTTGTGTATGAATACAGCGTTCAAACTGTACAAAATGCAATTTTGATGCTTACAGGTAAGCAACACGACAAGCGCCATAGAAAACAACTTTTCTGTGTCCTCTATGTTGGAATACGTTTTTCTTCTGTGAAGGGTGACCAATCGGTGAATGAGATTTTGTAACAAGCAGAATCCAATCAGGGAAGAGCTAGATAATAAACATGAACAAACCTGAGCACAATCTGAGTCTGTGTTTTTGAAAGCTTTTGTATTCTCTCATCCGCCCTACAACACTAAGCCGGTGTTTTCAGAAGTATAAGCTCCAGAGACCATATTCAAAAGTCTTTATTTTTGGGGTTTGAAAATGCTGGGATAATGTGGACAAAAGATGAAAATGGAGACAAATGAAAATGTAATAGTGTGGAAGAGACCTAAGATAAAGAACAAGAAGGCCGACGGTGTTAACCACTAGATAAAAAGTCAAATTGCTTTTTATTGTCAAGTCATTTCTTAAAAAGATTATATTACATGACAGTAATTTGGTCAAAAATAAAATATGCTATCTGTTGTGCTAATATCTGAGCTGAAAGAAAGACATTTGACATAGTAGGACAGCGCTCTTTGGAGAACTATCATGAAAATGAGGGCATCTGGGTGGGTAATGTCATACAGAAAGTATAAGAAGAATCCAGTGCAAAAGATGGGGTGTTTGGATTGTTAGTCATGAGGAAGAGAGAGTTAGAGACAGAGAGAAAGAGAAAGACCAGTTGAACACAAAGACAGTGAGAGGTTATTGGATATACTAGCCCAGTTAAGAGTGCATATCTTTATGTAGATGGCCTCATATTGTTACTTGCTCATATGTGATGTTTCTGTTTCTCGTAATGACAGGAAAAAAGGTTCTGTGTCCTATGTGTTAGAATAAATACGCCCCATTTGGGCCTCTCTTCATTTCCTGTGTAGCTCACATCTATAATCTTTGATGCTCACTACAGTATAACTATGTGAAGTCCTCTGGTAGATTTCACAGATTTCTCTTCAATTTTGTATGTCTCATCCGAAGGACAGTGCCATTTTTACATCATACTATCCCCATTATTGCACTGGCACAGCACTTTGACCGCAGGTAGATGGTGCTATTTGTAGTCTGACAAGTTCAGCTAAAGGTGTGATCTTGTAGCTCAAATGTTGTTAATGCTGATAAATTTCACTTGGATGAGAGAGACAGAGGGCAAGACAGCTTCTCTTAAATATTAGTAGCAGCGATACAAACATTCAGAGTCAGTCCCCAGTCACTCCCTGTGTGGAGTTTGTATGTTCTGCCACTGTCTACTCGGGCTTTCCTCCCACAGCCAAACAGCTTGTGTGTTAGGTTAACGGGTAATTATGAATTTGCTTATGGCAACTAAGGGGGTGATACTGGTGGGTTCTGTGCAGTGGTGGTTTATGCACTGCACCTGAGTTGAGATAAACTCTTGATCTGTATTAACTGTGTCT
The DNA here is from genome assembly GCA_026402145.1 of Polypterus bichir lapradei. Taxonomy (NCBI): domain Eukaryota; kingdom Metazoa; phylum Chordata; class Cladistia; order Polypteriformes; family Polypteridae; genus Polypterus; species Polypterus bichir. The sequence continues at coordinate 43,715,364 of JANRMT010062814.1, forward strand.
GAAAAGTTATAATAATAATATGCAATCACATGTATAGTTTTGTGAATACAGTTTCATTGGTGCCCTAGTGTCTGGATCAGGGTCCTCCCGAAAGACCATTAATGCAGAAGAGCCTAGGAAAGCACTTTTCCTTTACTAACTGCTGAAAACATCAAAACAAATCAATATAATATTGACCTTTTCTGGGGACCTGTCGAGGCATATGATCAGTATGGACTACATCCCTCAACACAATTAAAAGTATTGCATATGATCCTGCCAAAACTAGATTCTTGACTTTCTTTTGTGTTGGAGAATCAGCACGCATTGCTTGTGGTTTGAGCCATAGTGATGTATTTAAGTTTCATCTCCAGTTATGAAATTCCTCTTTAATTTAGTCTAAATTTATTAACTGGGACCTACCCTAAAAACATTTGATGTGGTGATGCTTCATTTCAGGAAATAACATTCTGGGTACTTACCCATTGTGGACAAAGTTGAAAAAATGACAGCCCAAAATAGACAGAAAATCGAACTAACACAGAAAGAAAGAACTGAGGGGAGGAAATGAAAGAATAGTTGTAAAAAACAAGTGTTGACCTATGCCAAAACATCATATTGAAACCATAATTTAATCAAAAATCAGAGACCAAAGAAGTGAAGCTAAAAGTCCTAACCATAAATTCAGTTTCCTTTCTCTAACTTTTATAAACTTTTGTGTAAACCATCCTATATACGGGTGGTGCAATAATACCACAAATTACATGACTTCAGTGTGATGTGACTGGCAATGGACAGCAACCATAAACAATATGGCTGAATCCATGAAACGAGTGTCTCAGCGTTTCAGCAACCAGTAGAGTTAACAAAAACAAAATGGTGGTGTGAAAAGAGGAAAAGAAATCACAGTACTCCTGTTTTATAACCCGCCACTCAACCCAGATAGCGCTTCTCCATTCACTCCCTTTCAATGTTATACTTAATGAGATTATAAACTTCGCGACAGAAGTAATGTTTCAAAAGTCATTAAAAATCAAATTTTACATATTCTTGTTTTGTAAATAAACGAATATAAAAAATGATGAAGTTTTTCTCTTGTCTGTGCCTGTGGCTGAGTTATAAGACATGAGTAATGAAATCACATTAAGCAATAATTATATGTTCTTCTGTTGATGACAAAATCTAACTAGACCTCATCATCAGGAGTCATCCTTGATAATGATGTCTTATCATGACAGAATTCTGCAGCCTATCTCTTGACTGTGACTCGTGAACGGTACTGGTCCTTCACATTGACTAGATGAGATAGAATCTTCAAAAGTGTACTGTTTTCTAATGCTAAGAATTCAGTGATAGAACAATATTTGATTTAGCATTTTTTAGCAATGAACCCCAAATCCATTAGCATAGATTTTGCTGTTTTGTTGACAGGTGGTTTAATACTTAGACTACATCGTGGCTCTAGGGATTCCCACCACTCTTCCACTGGTGAAAAGTATCTCCTCAGCTAGTTATTTACTTTGTAAATACATGCAGTGAAAGGTCTGACTATAGTTTTTGTACTTGTACACTTGCACACTGTAGAGCATGCTGTATTACAATATTGAAGGCCATGGTTTCAGATTATGAAATACTCAAGTTCTCTGTACTCTTTAAGAAAATAATAATATAACATCTCACAGTACGTGGCCCGGGATCACCTAGTAGCGCAATACTATAGCTGGACAGAAAGAGATCTGAGCAGACCTGTTCACAACTACATCTGTCATCAGGCCACCAAATGAAAAAACGAGACATAATTTCATACAGTTTAACTAGATGTTATGTTCTTGGTTACTGATCAAAGGATTAAATGGGTAGTACTACGCATTTAATTAATAATAATTCTTTATATCTATATAGTACTTTTCTCACAACTCAAAGTGTTTACATAGTAAGTGGGATGCCACTTCAACCACCACTAATGTGTAGCTTCCACCTGGATGATGTGACGACAGCCATTTTTGTGCCAGTACACTCACTACACATTAATTGTTAGGTGGTTAATGGGTGAAAGAAATATCCAATTAGAAAGGGGATGATTATGAAGCCAGAATGAACAGCCTATGGTGGGCAGTTTAGACAGGACGTTGGGATACACTTTACAAAAGTTGCCCAGGGATCTTTTAGGACCATAGAGAGTCAGGACCTCGATTTTACATCTTATCCATAGGACAGTGCCATTTTTACAGCACACTGTCCCCATCACCGCACTGGGACATTGAGGTCCACATTCAGACCACAGGGTGTGTCCTCTGCTGAACTCACTAACAACTCTTCCAGCAGCAACCCAAGCTTTTCCTAGTTGGTCTCCATTCCAAGTACTGGCCGGGCCTGAACATGTTTAGATTTAGGTGGATTGCCTGTTCTGAAGTGTAGGTGGTATGGCTCCATTGATGGAGAAGGAAGGAATTTCTCTTAATATCTTTTTCAGCTTATAGAAAAGCAATACATTTACCATCATTCAGAAAAAAATAATGTTTAGGTAAATAGAAGAAAAAAATTCTTTAATTTAGTAACTTAGGCTGCTGTGAAATTTCGAAACTAACATGTGCCATACTCCTCACTTATACAGTATTTACATCATCATCAGCAGTGAAACACATTCAAGCTTCATAAATACACAAATTCTGCAGTTGCCTAAAGTGTTTCCTTTTATTATTTTGGCAGCATGTACAATGTTCATTTTTCCAAGGCTTTACAGTTTTTTTGGTGACACAGATCGTTTATTCCTTTTCTATGATTTATAGGTAACTCGTATATACTTTCATTTTCTTCTTAGATACATGCTTGATCCTAGTTAAATATATTTATGATTTTGTTTTGTGCTATTACACTTACAACATTTTATTTTTAACAGATGCTGCCTTTTGGATAATTTGTTACTATGATGCAACATTGGGTTGCTGGGGGGCATGTCCTAAAAGTCACATTTCATGGCATCAGTTTATTCCGAGGGCACACTGAACACCTTGTCCAGTTTTGTGGATACTGCATAGATAGATAGATAGACAGATACTTTATTAATCCCAAGAGGAAATTCACAAATTCACATGAACATGTTTTGTAACTATTTTAGTTTCATTTTTAAGTTTGAGATATTCTGTCTTAGTACCTTTTAACCTTGATTCTTGAAACCTATTTTGGCATAGACATGCAATCGTTAGTCCTTTCTGCTACCAAATCCTCCCTATCCATCTGCTTTTCCTGCTGTCTGCCTCAGAACTTGGTTGGCCTGCTTTTGAATAAGTTCCACTTTGCGTACACTGTACCCAACAGGCTAAACTTCCTAGGTGCAGCTTTTTGAATTAGCTTGTGATTTATACAGTGAAAAGATTAAAAGAAATACCTTTGTCTTTGTCTGATGCTTCTGGACACTGACATGCAGAATTTCATTTTCAACTACACCATCTGTTGCTACTGACTTGCAGTTTCTGTAAACAGTCCTGTAACAGAACTCAAAATCTTCTAATAATATAATTTAAATGTTATTTTAGTTAAAAACACAAGTCTCAGCACAACATTTTCAAAAGATACAATTTTTCATGCACAATTTTGGTGGTGAAATTCAAAATGAGCCATTACAAAGGCATTGCATTTAAAATGTTTGTTATGAACGGCTGTAAAATCATCAGTAACATTTAAAGTGGCCAAATAGAAAACCTTCTGTTCTAGCATATGCACAGTGAACTTTTAAACACAGTGTTACTTGACAAGCTGTCACATTCAGAAGCTCATTATAAACTGTAACTGTGCCAATGTCACATTTGACAGAGATTCATCTGGTTAATGGCAAAGCAATTTGCATGGCTCCTAAAATGTAAGCACTTCACTTGCACAGATTATGTATTTAGCAGACATTTTTTTACTCATAGTGACTTACAGATTACAGTTGTTAAGTTCTAATGCTTGATGTACCGGCCATTTAGGTGACTTCTTCACATACTGATGGGAACTGAACCTGCAACCTGGTGCTTTGTAGTCCAATGCCTTACCCATGAGGCCACCCTACCTAAAATGTAACTATAATTTACTGATGACATTTTCAATTTACCTTACATACTACAGACATCATTTTCCCAAAGTGCAAGTAATAGATGCAGTTTTTGTTATGCTATCAAATGCAGACATTGTGCAAAAATATAAGCAGAAATGTAAGCTGAGGTGAAGATATTTCAGAATGTAGAACATTTATCAGCATCATCACAAGACTGTTTTGATGAAAAAGCTACACACTTCAAATGGATTAGTTACACTGTAATTACGGTGCATCATGCCCACATAGATACTTCATTATAATTACACTATCCTGTGTTATGGAGATGAAATGGCAGGGAAAAGGACACTAACTCACCTAATTATGCACTATGTAAAATATCTTCTTACACAGTCATATTATGAGGTCAGCACAGTAGCACAATGAAGTTATTTTATTCACAGAACTCTGCTCTGTCAGAACTTTAAAATGTCTGTTATGGTTTCTGTATAAACAGATGAGCCGAACACAAAAGATACACAGCAAGGGTTCAGACTGAACTTTGCACTTGACAGAACTGGTGAGACTAGCAAAAAGAGATGCACTAACTCAACAAATACTGATTTGAAAAGGAATAAAATGTTACATTAAAATGTAAAAAAATATGAACCAAAATGTGACTCATGAGGTCTGCAGGTCAAGTTCCACACATGATGAGAGTCCAAGTTTCTGAGAAATCCTAACAGCCATGCAGTTTATAGAACCAGATTTTACATCTTCTGTTAGATATGCCTGCGGTGGGTTGGCAGCCTGCCCGGGATTGGACTCCTGCTTTGTGCCCTGTGTTGGCTGGGATTGGCTCCAGCAGACCCCCGTGACCCTATGTTCGGATTCAGCGGGTTGGAAAATTAATGGATGGATGGATGTTAGATATGAACACCTAGAGAACATCTTCAAGGATCTGTAAAGGTAAGAAGCCTGAAATTAGTGATTAGGATTATGCAGTTTTCAACTCTTTCTATTTATCAGAGACCAGAAGATAACTTGTGTGAGGAGCTCAGATGTCCCTTTTGGTTCTGTTTTGGGAGTCCCAACTTTTCTACCTCATCGACTACTAAAGGAAACACCAGACTGGAAGATGCCATTCACTCTGGAATTTGCATCCATTGGAGATGGGTCTTGCCCTCTGAAGTACCTTCCGATTGAGGATTTGTGAATGTGTTATTGTCAGAATAGTTTTTTTTTGTTTCATTTTTTTTTTTATTCTGAGCTTTCATTGACTTCCAATACATGGGACTACCTTGATGGGCCACAACCTCTCCTTTGTTATACTGCAAATTGGGTTATTCCATTAGCCAATTGTTTAATTAAAAGAGTGCTATTGGAGCAGAATCAAGTGATTGAAAAAATGAATAAGAAAGATGTAAGGCAAACTTGTGTGGAGACCAGATTTCATTCTTAAAGACAATGAGGCTACATACTGGTGCTGCTTATTTGGCTCTACACATGATGGGGAATCTAAAAGTCCAAATCTGAAAGGGGTATGTATGTTTAAAGTGGTTCCACTATGTATTTCCGACACCTTTACTTTCTGCACATTTTATTGTGTTGTAGATTTACCTTGAAATGGAAAAATTTGCCATTTTTGCCCATCAGTCTACACTCAATGATCTACAATGAGAAAGTGAAAGCATTTTCAGAAAGGTTTGGAAATCTCTCAATTACATAAGTATTCAGACCCTTTGTCGTGGCCAGGTGCATCCTGTTTGCTTTAATCATCCTTGAGATGTGTCTAGAACTTGATTGGAGTGAACCTGTGGCAAACTGAATTAACTGGCCATCGTTTAGAAAGAAGCACACCTGTGTATATAAAGTCAAACAGGTTACACTGCATGTCAGATCAAAAACCAAACCACGAAGTCCAAGGAACTCTCTGTAGACCTCCATAGTGAAATTGTGAGGAGGCATAGATGAGGCAAGGGTATAAACTATTCTAAAGCTCTGAGTATTCCCATGAGCACAGTGGCCTCACTAATTGTGAAACAGAAGTAGTTTGGAACTGCTAGGACTCCTCTTAGTGTTGGCCATCTGGCCGGACTGACTTATTGAGCAAAAAGGGCTTTGGTTCGGAAGGTGACAAAGAATCCAATGGTCACTCTAACAGATTTTCAGAAGTCCTTTGCTGAGACAGGAGAGCCTGTTGGAAGGACAACCACCACAGCTGCACTCCATCGATCAGGCATTTATGGAAGAATTTGCTAAATACCATTTAAAGGACTACTAGAGCATGAGGAAAGAGATTTTCTGGTCTGAAGAGACAAAACTTGAACTCTTTAGGAAGAACTCTAAGCACCATACCTGGTGAAGATAAATGGCATCATGCTATGCAGGTAAATTCTCAGTGGCAAGGACAGCATTTAGGGAAGGATGACTGTAACTAAATTCAGAGAGGTCGTTGAAGAAAACCTGCTGCAGAGTGCATGCAACCTCAGACGGTCCACCTTCCAGCATATCAGTGACCTGACAATGCTAGGGGTACTGGGGCTTTGGGACTCTGACTATTCTTGAGCAGCACAGCCAAAGCCCAAATTTAAACCCCATAGAAAATCTGTGGAGAGACATAAAAAATGGCATCCAATCTAAATGAAGCTTGAGAAGATCTGCCAGGAAAAATTGGATAAACTGCCCAAATCCAGATTTGCAAAGTCCAGACTCATCCAAGAAGACTCATAGCTGTAATTGCTGCCAAAGGGGCTTCTACACAATAATTAATTAAGTGTCTGAACACTTACATGAATGAGAGATTTCAGTTTTTGATTTTTATTAAATTTGCAAACCTTCCTCAAAACATGTTTTTACTTTGTCATTATGGTTTATTGTGTGTAGATTAATGGGCACAAAATGGCACATTTATCCATTTAGAATTAAATACACAACACAATAAAGAATGCAGAAAGTGAAAGGGTCTAAAAACGTTCTCAATCCATTGTATATGTATTGTCACACACGCGTGATTATGGGGCAGCCGAAGGGCCCAACGGAACGCAAAAACACACCGGAGCGGGGTTTAAGGCAGTGTATTAATACTGCCAATACTGATGCTCTGTGCAAGAGAGGACAGAGCCGAGTATACTTTCTTAGAAGGCTGGCGTCCTTCAACATCTGCAACAAGATGGTGCAGATGTTCTTTCAGGTGGTTGTGGTGAGCGCCCTCTTCTATGCGGTGGTATGCTGGGGAGGCAGCATAAAGAAGAGGTACGCCTCACACCTGGACAAACTGGTGAGGAAGACAGGCTATATTGTAGGCACGGAGCTGGACAGTTTGACATCCTTTGCAGAGCGGCAGGCACTGAGCAGGCTCCTGTCAATCATGAAGAATCCAATGCATCCACTGAATAATATCATCACCAGACAGAGGAGCAGCTTCAGCGACAGACTGCTGTTACTGTCCTGCTCCAATGACAGACTGAGGAGACCCCACACTATGCGACTCTTCAATTCCACCCTGGGGGGTAAACATTAACATTATACAAAGTTACTGTCTGTTATACCTGCATTTTTATCAGTCTTTAATTTTTTTTTTTTTTTTATCAGTATGCTGTTGCTGGAGTATGTGAATTTCCCCTTGGGGATTAATAAAGTATTTATCTATCTATCTTTTCTCTTTTCATCACTAGAAAAAAGGAAGAAAAACCTCCTGCACCTTGAATTCCACACCAGAAAACATCACTCTGTCCCATGAAGACACTTCTGTGTTTTTATCCGTCCAGCTCTGATGACGTCACTTCCTGTTACCTCTATCACCTTCTACTTACGTCACCAATTCCTTCCGCCTACATCCGGTTCAAATCACACAAAATTTTCTCTGTTTGTACGAACTCATTTATCAACTGTTTGTTTCTTGAACTGGTACAACAGTAGATGGGGATGGTCCCTCAACCCTTAATCTGTTTTCCTCTCGCATTTATTTCTTCACATTATGTATATATACATTTAATGTATCCAGTCATTGTCAGACCTGCTTAATCCAGGTCATTCAGATGGAATTAGATACAGAACAGGAACTCATTCTGGATATTCTCTCGTGGCCATACACATCTATTTAGTATCATCAGATTACCTAACATGTACACCTTTGGAAGGAAGATTAGAGCATCTGCAGAAAAGCCTATTCCTACAAAATGGAGAGCTTACACTCTCCACACAGATGGTGACCATAATGAGGTTCAAATGCAGAGATCTGAAGTTGTGATGTACAGCAGCAGATGTAACCACTGTACCTTTAGACAACTCCAGTGGTCAATACAGTCATACTGAAACTAATTTATTTATTAAAACAGACATGACGATCTTTACTCATATACCCATTTCCAGATATCCCTTATTCCAAATCCATTCTTTTTTCATTTTTAATAGCTAGAATTAATCTTTATGCAAATATGATACTGTGTAGCAAGGTCCAAAAAGACTCAACCATATTGAAAATGATTCACATCAGAAGGTGAGAGGGCATAATTGAATAGACATGGAGGAAAGAAAACACCTGACATGTTTTCTTCGATATTTGTCTATGTGCAAATTTTGATATGAATAAATAAAACAAAAAATTCTGTTCACTAGTTAGACAAATTTATAGGAAGTGGTTGTAAACTACATGATAAAATGATTTCCTCTCCCCTGACGTCACAATCCAACCAAACTACAAACTATTATAGCAGTATGTTTGGCTTCAAAGTAGAGATTTAATTATTTCACAGTTTTCATTTTCTTGTTATTGTGATCGAGTATGCTTTCCTGCTCAGTTTAATTTTCTGCATTATGTCACAGATGATTTAGAGCATGGGTAAGTTTTTTGGTTTTGTGTTTTCACTGGGTTGAAACATTTAGATTAACAATTTCTTTTTTTATGTATGATGGGAGATTTCCTTTCTTTTTGGAACAGTTAGTTGATTGATTCACAAATTGAACTTGTGATTGTAATTGGTTTCAGGCTATGCATCCTGATAAATAACTGAGAAATATCAAAATGTCCTAGTTTTAACAGGCTGCTAATAATCTAATAAAACATTGCTCTGCCAAAGCGAACTTCCTCACAATAAATTTAGAACAGCATGTATGAAGCACCAAGGTGTACGCCCATACCCCACAGCCCTCCACCCTCTCTTTGAAGTAATATACATATAATAGCACAATAAAAACTCCTTAAGAGCAAAGGTTGATTAAGAACTTGTATTAAATTTGAACAGCATTGTGTCAAGGACCAAGAAGCAGACAAAAGCAGAGTACTGCCATTTAGTTGTTTCTACATAAATCACTGGGTAGAATCATATGTGTTCATTTGTGAAAGTGTTTTTTGTTTTCTCGTGCCATGATCTCTCTCTCTCTCTGATGATGATGAGATAAAGCAGGCATTAAAAAAATTAGGATGTCTTTTTGCATGGGCATACATGCCACACATGTGTTCAGATCTGGGATTTGTTCTAATTTACAATAATTATAATTTACCTTCAGAGTACTACATTCATCTGACTTCTGACTGTGCCTGTCTGTTTACCTAAGACATCCTGTATCATTTGTGTGCAGCACATTACCAAAGGTAAGATGAGACAATGACAAACAATACCTTTTATATTGCCCTCAATAAGAGTTGATATCTAAGACGTTCCTCTTTATTTAGATACCATTAACGGCACACTGCATGTTAACGTGCAGTGAATACACTTGACTTCATCATTCATTGTTTTCATACTCTTTCTAATGGTTGATGCACTTGCTGCTTCCTGAGCAGCTCTTCTTTTCTCCACCCTAGCGGCCCGCTTCTTCTCTTCTTTCATCAGTATCTTTTCGCGTTTGTTCTGTCTCTCCTTACTCACCGAGGGGGTGGTGGTTCTCATGGTTTTTATGCCAAAAAAATGCACAGCAGACCTTTTAGGTAACAAAAATACATTTTTATTTCTCTCAGACCTCAGAGATGCTTACTCTTCCATTTTCGTATTTCTTCACCACCATAAGCACCCAGGATGCATTTTAAATACAAAAAAACAAAGTTCATATCCCACTTTTCAGACCAATCATAAAATGAACATTTGCATTCTGGGTTTCTGTGTTCAGAAACAACAGTGTTAAAACTGATTAAGTCAGTTGCAATTACTTTAATTTTTCACTTAATCTGGTACTTAAGTCTTCAATCTGCCTCAAGAATGATTTAAGATATGAAGAGGTAGGTTAAGTGACAGCAAATGTGGTAGGGATGAGAACGGCGCTTGTATGCATGCGCCGCATGGCCGCCCTGCTGGCCACTGCCAAGATTAGATTCTATAATAAAATAAAATAAAAATAAAAAGAGGAATAACCTTGGAGGTCAATCATCACCCCGAAAGCAGATAGTAGACCTCACGTAGTATATGTGTACCAAATTTCAGATCAGTAGGTCAAACGGTTTGCGAACTACAGGTGATTTAAAATCCTGGACAGACAAATGGACAGCCACGGTAGTGTATTATATAAGAAGATAAATGTGTGCAAAAGACTTTTAAAATGTTTAAATATTTTGGGACATGTACAAAAGATTTAGGTGTGTTAAAGATTATGCTATTTATCTGAATGACGATTGGTGTAAACTGATGTGCCTCTTTTCTGAGTTATGCAAATGAATCTAACTTACTTAAGACAGTTGGTTTGTTATATTCCTGTTTTGTCATGTTGAGCTGATCAATGTACATGATAGGCTCCCTCAAGCTTCTTGTAATAAAGGACATCCATCTTTGGAGATATTTGTAAGTGATCTCGACTTTATTTACAGAATAGTTCCCTTCTGGTAAATCAAATCTGTTTCCAGTCAAATTCTGTGATTCCTTTCCAATATATATTTTAATAATTATTCTTTATAAATGTACTTCCCCAAAACTGTATATCTGTAATGGTCACTCTCTGTAATAAAGATTTAGGGTCAGGAAAACCATTTGAAGTGAAGAAGACTTTTTGAACTAATGCTGGGCAGGAACTGTGAGAGCTTCCATGGGTCTGTGCCGGGTGCTGCTTTTAAAAGGTAGGAAGCTGCTGCATAAAGTTTAGTATTCTCAACTTAAGGATGTTGAATTACAGATAACAACAACACGGCTCATTTTCTTAACTGATTCGCTAGTCGAAGAGATTCGGTTGCAGGTTTCTTTCTGCTGAAAGTATGACAACTGCAAGTGGATTATTAGAGAGCTTTAAAGTTATGTCTTCTTGGGCACAGCGGTTTCAAGCCAAGCTCAATTTCAGCTTGAATATTCTTTACAGGGATGAAACACTGCTGGGAATCCAATTTCTAATTAAAAACATTGAGATTGTAAATTTTAGAAGTGGATTTAATTTTAGTCAGTCAGTCATTGTCCAACCCGCTATATCCTAACACAGGGTCACGGGGGTCTGCTGTAGCCAATCCCAGCCAACACAGGACGCAAGGCAGGAAACAAACCCCGGGCAGGATGCCAGCCCAGGATCGCCAATGCACCTAACCTGCATATCTTTGGACTGTGAGAGGAAACCAGAGCACCTGGAGGACACCCATGCAGACACGGGGAGAACATGCAATCTCCACGCAAGGAGAACCCGGGAAGAGAACCCAGGTCTCCTTACTGTGAGGCAGCAGCGCTACCAATGCTCCACCGTGCTGACCAGATTTAAATTTAACTGTATTTAGAGTAACCGCTCGCTATATTGCACTTCGACTTTCGTGGCTTCACTCTATCACGGATTTTATATGTAAGCATATCTAAATATATATTGCAGATTTTTTGCTGCTTCACGGATTTCTGGGGACAATGGGTCTTTTTATTTCTGGTACATGCTACCTCAGTTGGTTTGCCCAGTTTCATACAAGGGACGCTATTGGTGGATGGCTGAGAAGCTACCCAATCAGAGCACGCGGTTAAGTTCCTGGGTGGTGATTCGGCTCAAAGAAGGAGAGTGCAGAATTAGATTTCTGTTTGCGTTAGCCTGCATCTCGTCTCGCTCATTCAGCATCAACATGTTTCTTTGTGTATACAGTAGTCAAGCCCTTCATTATGTCTACAAAACGATCTGCTCCTGCTACTGCTTCTGGGGCCGTGCCCAAGTGCCAATGGAAGATGCTAACGATTGCTGAAAAGGTAAAAGTGTTGTATATGTTGAAGGAAGTGAGCGAGGAAGAACAAGATGACCCAGAACAGGAAGAAGAAGATGCCGGCCTAACTATCGAGGGTCTCGCGACCATTCTATGAATGGCAAAAGATCTCCAGACATTGGTTGAAGAATGGAACCCGTAAAGGATTTGTTCTTTGCAATTTAAAGATGCTCTTGACAATGCCATGGAAGTGTATAAAAACCTCATTACACAAATGAAAAAGCAGCGCCACCAACTGCCCATCACGATGTTCCTTATCCGCAAAACACCGCCTAGTACACCTTCAGTGGAAGAAGAAACTCCAGATGACGACGGCGGTGCTACACAGTCGCCTGAAGAGGCTCCTTTAGAAGAGCTGTAACGCTCTCCTTTGTTGTGCAGTAAATGTCATTGTTATCGGACAAGTCATCGTATCATTGATGGTGAGTACCCATAACTAATTTTCTATGTACTTAGTACATGTACGTACGTTTAGTGTAATTGTACACACATTGTATACAATTTTTCTTGCATTGTATGTATTTATTGCTGGTGGCCTGTCTATCGTAATGGCTGTACCATATGTGGGACTGTATCAGAGACGCTTAATATCTTTAAAATAACTTTTAGGTTATACAGTATGTATTTACATGTTGTAGATTTTTCATTTATTTTCATATTACCTAATCAATTACAATGTGTTTAAAACTGTATTACGTATTAAATAAAACTCCTCAAGGATATACAGTGGTGTGAAAAACTATTTGCCCCCTTCCTGATTTCTTATTCTTTTGCATGTTTGTCACACAAAATGTTTCTGATCATCAAACACATTTAACCATTAGTCAAATATAACACAAGTAAACACAAAATGCAGTTTTTAAATGATAGTTTTTATTATTTAGGGAGAAAAAAAAATCCAAACCTACATGGCCCTGTGTGAAAAAGTAATTGCCCCCTGAACCTAATAACTGGTTGGGCCACCCTTAGCAGCAATAACTGCAATCAAGCATTTGCGATAACTTGCAATGAGTCTTTTACAGCGCTCTGGAGGAATTTTGGCCCACTCATCTTTGCAGAATTGTTGTAATTCAGCTTTATTTGAGGGTTTTCTAGCATGAACCGCCTTTTTAAGGTCATGCCATAGCATCTCAATTGGATTCAGGTCAGGACTTTGACTAGGCCACTCCAAAGTCTTCATTTTGTTTTTCTTCAGCCATTCAGAGGTGGATTTGCTGGTGTGTTTTGGGTCATTGTCCTGTTGCAGCACCCAAGATCGCTTCAGCTTGAGTTGACGAACAGATGGCCGGACATTCTCCTTCAGGATTTTTTGGTAGACAGTAGAATTCATGGTTCCTTCTATCACAGCAAGCCTTCCAGGTCCTGAAGCAGCAAAACAACCCCAGACCATCACACTACCACCACCATATTTTACTGTTGGTATGATGTTCTTTTTCTGAAATGCTGTGTTCCTTTTACGCCAGATGTAAAGGGACATTTGCCTTCCAAAAAGTTCAACTTTTGTCTCATCAGTCCATAAGGTATTTTCCCAAAAGTCTTGGCAATCATTGAGATGTTTCTTAGCAAAATTGAGACGAGCCCTAATGTTCTTTTTGCTTAACAGTGGTTTGCGTCTTGGAAATCTGCCATGCAGGCCATTTTTGCCCAGTCTCTTTCTTATGGTGGAGTCGTGAACACTGACCTTAATTGAGGCAAGTGAGGCCTGCAGTTCTTTAGAAGTTGTCCTGGGGTCTTTTGTGACCTCTCGGATGAGTCGTCTCTGTGCTCTTGGGGTAATTTTGGTCGGCTGGCCACTCCTGGGAAGGTTCACCACTGTTCCATGTTTTTGCCATTTGTGGATAATGGCTCTCACTGTGGTTCGCTGGAGTCCCAAAGCTTTAGAAATGGCTTTATAACCTTTACCAGACTGATAGATCTCAATTACTTCTGTTCTCATTTGTTCCTGAATTTCTTTGGATCTTGGCATGATGTCTAGCTTTTGAGGTGCTTTTGGTCTACTTCTCTGTGTCAGGCAGCTCCTATTTAAGTGATTTCTTGATTGAAACAGGTGCGGCAGTAATCAGGCCTGGGGGTGGCTACAGAAATTGAACTCAGGTGTGATACACCACAGTTAGGTTATTTTTTAACAAGGGGGCAATTACTTTTTCACACAGGGCCATGTAGATTTGGATTTTTTTTCTCCCTAAATAATAAAAACCATCATTTAAAAACTGCATTTTGTGTTTACTTGTGTTATATTTGACTAATGGTTACATGTGTTTGATGATCAGAAACATTTTGTGTGACAAACATGCAAAAGAATAAGAAATCAGGAAGGGGGCAAATAGTTTTTCACACCACTGTATAACAGTGTGTTTACATACATAATTTCAACGAATCTTACCTAATATCTAAGAGAATATAAAGAGTTTAAGCTGTATAACTGTGCGGGAAATGTTTATAAGAGTGTGGGAGAGTTTATAAGGCCTTAAAATATCTAAAAATAACGATATAAACATATGGTTTTAACTTTGCGGATTTTCACCTTTCGCGGGGGGTTCTGGAATGCAACCCCCGCGATCAAGGAGGGATTACTGTAAATATTTTACCATTTTAAATAAATTTGGTTAAGACTGTATCTTTCTGTGCCTGTGTGACACCCTCAGACTTACAGCCTAAAAGTGTAACAGTTGCAGTCCTCTTGCAGGGCCTATTGTTTGTATCTCTCGTAGTGTGAGTTTTTATGCCTAGAGACACATATGGATGCATAGTAGTGTAGTTGTGAGCATTGTTAGATTCCTAGGTTAAAATTTCAACTCTGTCTCTTTCTACGTCAAGTTCTGTACATTTGTCCCATGTCATGGACTTTCTCTTGATAGGCCAATCTCCCACCTTGCTCTAAAGAGATGTGTTTTGGATCAACTAGTAGCTGCTAAGTATCCATCTTGGGTAAGTGATGTACTATTTCCACCCTGTGCCTTGGGCTGCTTGCAGAGGCCTGATATCCCATGATTTCTTACTGAACCAAAACAGTTAAGAAAATCTAAGTATGAGTGGGTAACTGGTGTTATATATTATTAGAAATGGGAAAAAATCTAATTCTCACTTAGAGGATCTGTGCTAAACATTTTAAAAACTTGGCAGGATCTAATTAATAACATTTTAGAATAAACATTTCAATTAAGGAAACAGATTTACTTCCCTTTTTATTCTATTTATTTATTTTTTCTACTATTAAAGTTTTATTCTGTTGACCTAGCTTTCTTTCTCATGGGTGAAGGTTGATTTGATTTGAACCTAGGTTTGTAAAATTTCACTTGCTTGTATGGAATGTAATTTGATTTTAATAAATTCAATAAAATCTTCAAAATGTAAGTATGTAAGTGTTAGGGGAAAAATATTCTGCATGAATTTGTGAAGTGCTTCTGATTGTGCCTGTCTGTTTAACTAAGACATCCTGTATCATTTGTGTGCAGCACACTACGAAAGGTAAGATAACAATACCTTTTATGTTGCCCTCAATAAGAGTTGATATCTAGGGCATTCCTCTTTATTTAGATATACTGTAGATGTGTGCTAAAGACTTTTAAAACGTTTTAAATATTTTGGGACATGTATAAAAGATTTAGGTGCATTAAAGATTATACTGTTTATCTGAATCATGATTGGTATAAACGATGTGCCTCTTGTCTGTGTTATGCAAATGAATCTAACTTACTTACAGTTGGTTTTCTATATTCCTCAGTTTTGTCAAGCAGAGCTGATCAACGTATCTGACAGGCTCCCTCAAGCTTGTTGTAATAAAGGACATCCATCTTTGGAGATATTTGTAAGTGATTTTGACTTTATTTACAGAATGGTTCCCTGCTGGTAAATCAAATCTGTTTCCACTCAAATTCTGTGATTCCTTTCCAATATATACTTTAATAATCATTCTTAGAAATGTACTTCCCCAAAACTATTTTTACATTGATTTTCATAAGAAGATATGAAAAAGAAAGGAGCAAACTGAGAATGTCTAATTCACTCCCAAACCACATAGACAGTTTAAATAATATCTGAAGATGTACTTAATATTTAAGAAAAGATTTTATATGCTGCATATGATATTATTTTTATTTTTTTCTAACATAAATTCTTCATATACTATAGAGGCTCCGTCATTTAAATTCACTATTAAATTTAAAATGATCATGTTAAAGTAGCCTTTTGACCCTAAATGGGAACAAATTAGGTTTTAAAAAATACCTTAATGAATTATGTAATAATTTATTTAGAGAAATTTGGGACATCATTTTTTGAGACTAACTTTTTTTATTGAGATACTCGTAAAACAAAAATGGTCAATCTTGATCGCTTTCAAGATTATATGAAGCAAAGACTCCCATTCCCTATCCCCAACCCTTCACAACCGCAGTGTGAGAAAGTTGAAAGTGTTGTGCTTTAGGTGAGGAAAGGCACACCACAAAAGCAAAGAAAAAAAGGACCTGGGGATATACGCAGTTGTAATCCAAAATATCGAACCTAGTATTTGTCCAAAAACTTCTGAAAAACACACATGTGATTGTTTTGTTTTTCAAAAGTATTCACCAACTCGAATAATCTGGCAGTCAAAGCCATTGACTTTAATACCTACTATGTCATGTGGTGTACATCCCTGGCATAATACCATAGCAACTGAAACCCGCAAGAAATGGTGATGCCCATGAAATTCAAGATCTCATTGACAGAGACTCAATATGATCTAAAACCATTAAAATTGCTAACTCTGCTAAAACCACAACATGACAAAGTTAGGAGCTTTCCAGTGAGAGGCCAATGCAGGTTTGACAAAAGAAAGAGTAGGAAGGTCTAGAAGTAAGGTGTGAAGAAGCCAATGAAGTTATGAAGACAATTAATTTATTAGAATCAGTTAGAGATAATTTAAACATTACGATGTTATTGCTCTTTTATATTAATTGTAAATATGAGTGTTGTAATTTCTGGTAAGAATAAACAGTGAAATGTTCATCGATTCACTTTATATTTTAACAAAATCTACCTGTAAACATGATGCCAGTCCATTGGTAGGATATATTCATGGACACATTCATACCAGGCCAGTTTCGAGTCACCTGTTAACATGGACGCTCTTGGAGTGAAATTGAAGTAGCCTGTGATCATCCACCTGCACACAGTTAGAAATGACAAACTTCACAGAAATGGTGATTGGGCTAGGGTTCAAAGCTTGGATTGTGGGGCTGGGCAATGGCAGCATTAACTAATGTACCACTGGGCCACCTCTAAATTGTACACCTGTGCTTTTGAAATGCTCACAAGTATATATATAACTGCCTTGTCTATTCCTTCTGAATCTCAGAGAAGACAACCCAGCACAATGAGTGACCATGCCCCCATCACTCCTATAAATCCTGCCCCTACTGGACTAAAGCATATAAAAGAACCCATCCTTCGAAGGAAGCATCTCAATCGCAACCCAAACTCTCAGCAGGACAGAGCTTGTGGTAAGACCCAATGAGAAAGGAACACTGCTTTAACACCCCTGATTTATGTTCTTAGCACCCCATGCATTTGTTCATTTTCTTCCTTTTTGTATATATTTAATCAAGACACAATTCAACAAGGTGTTCCGGCTGGCACCCAAGCTATATTTTGGACTTTCCAAATCACTCTGTTCCACAGTATATGTACACACACAGACACACACACATACATACATATACTGTATGTTAACACGTCATTCATATTCAAAGATAGATTTCCTTATGCATGCCTTTCAGGCTACCAAAATTAGATTTTAATCTAATCCTGTGGTCATAGTCTGTGATTTAAGTAGTCTTAAATCACAGTCTTTTAGTAGTGTAGTTAAATATTTGTTATAGAGAGTATTTAAAAATGTACAATCCAGTTTCTCATGTTGTTTAATATTCATGACTAGATATACAGTACAAATTAAATTATATCAACCAGTCCTACAATTATAAACACTCAGTAGGCAAGGAATTAATAATAAGAAGTCAATAGCTTTTTGGATTGATTGTGGTTTACAGTCACTTATACTAAACAGAGCAGGTTGTACAACAATTACTGAAGTACTAGGGTGTTGTACTGTGTTAGCCATTATGGATGTAATTAGAAGTCAAGCAAAATGGCACCTTTTATTGGCTAACTAAAAAGATTACAATATGTAAGCTTTCAAGAAAACTTGAGATCTTGCTTGAAGAAGAGCCCTGAGTTGTCTCAAAAGCTTGCATATTGTAATCTTTTTAGTTAACAATTACTGAGAAGGAGAAGATAAATTATTTTCAATAATCTGGCATCCAGTGATTCTCAGATTCAGCCCTGTAGCTTCAGATTTTTGTTTTAACCAGTTTCACAATCCATGAATATTTTCCTTTAGTTAATCACAAGATTTAATTATCAGGTCTCTTTACTCTTATTCTTTATTTAGCAAGGTGAGACCTCAGTTCATAAGTAATTAGGATATATTTGTATTTTTTTTACCATAGCTTTCATTTTTAAAAGTCTTTTTTGTCATTTTCTTCTTTTCAGTTTTTGTCTTTGTTGCAGAGTTGATTTTGCTCCCTTAATTGTATTTAAATACTGACTATTAGCAATGAGTGAAGGAGATGCAGGTGCAAACAACATTGAGTGTGAAGGAGGCACAGCCACTTCAGTGTCAGATCCACCTGTGTGCTCATTAGTAAGTAACAGCTTAAAAATGAGAAAATTAAAAGAGCAAAATCGTAAACAGCTAAATAATGTAACACACAGAAATGTTTTTCAGAAACCCAGTGTTTACTTTGTGGATTGACCCAAGTAATGTTATGCTTAATGAAAGAAACTGAAAGAATAAGTTGGTGGTAATAAAAATAATAATGATACATTTTATTAATAACTAGCAAAATACTCGCGCTTCACAGCGGAGAAGTAGTGTGTTAAAGTAATGAAAAAGAAAAGGAAACATTTTAAAAATAACGTAACATGATTGACAATGTAATTGTTTTGTCACTGTTATGAGTGTTGCTGTCATATATATATATATATATATACACACACACACACACACACACACACACATATATAAACATATATATACATATACATATATACATATACCTGTACATACACATATACACATATATATACATACATATATACATACAGTACAGGCCAAAAGTGTGGACACACCTCCTCATTCAATGTGTTTTCTTTATTTTCATGACTGAAGGCATCAAAACTATGAATGAACACATGTGGAGTTATGTACTTAACAAAAAAAGGTGAAATAACTGAAAACATGTTTTATATTCTAGTTTCTTCAAAATAGCAATTTGACCAAGAAGGAGAGTGATGGAGTGCTGTAAATGGTCATGAAAATAAAGAAAACACATTGAATGAGGAGGTGTGTCCAAACTTTTGGCCTGTACTGTATATATATATACACATACATCCACATATATACTCAGCAAAAAAAGAAACGTCCCTTTTTCAGGACTGTGTATTTCAACAATAATGTTTTAAAAATCCAAATAACTTTACAGATCTTCATTGTAAATTGTTTAAACAATGTTTTCCATGCATGTTCAATTAACCATAATCAATTAATTAACATGCACCTGTGGAATGGTCGTTAAGACCTTAACAGCTTACAGAAAGTAGGCATTTAAGGTCACAGTTCTAAAAACGCAGGACACTAAAGAGACTTGTCTACCGACTGTGAAAAACACCCAAAGAAAGATGCCCAGGGTCCCTGCTCATCTGCGTGAACGTGCATTAGGCATGCTGCAGGGAGGCATGAGGACTGCTGATGTGGCTAGGGCAATAAATTGCCATGTCCACACTGTGAGACGCCTAAGACAGCGCTACAGGGAGACAGGAAGGACAGCTGATCATCCTCGCAGTGGAAGACCACGTGTAACAACACCTGTACAGGATCGGTACATCCGAATATCACACCTGCGTGACAGGTACAGGATGGCCACAACAACTGCCCGAGTCACACCAGGAACACACAATCCCTCCATCAGTGCTCAGACTGTCCGCAATAGGCTGAGAGAGGCTGGACTGAGGGCTTGCAGGCCTGTTGTAAGGCAGGCCCTTACCAGACATCACCAGCAACAACGCCGCCTATGGGCACAAACCCACTTTCGCTGGACCAGACAGGAGTGGCAAACAGTGCGTGAGTTTCTGCATGACAGCAATGTCAGTGTTCTGCCATGGCCAGCGAAGAGCCCAGATCTCAATCCCATTGAGCACGTCTGGGACCTGTTGGATCGCAGGGTGAGGGCTAGGGCCATTCCCCCCAGAAATGTCCAGGAACTTGCAGGTGCCTTGGTGGAAGAGTGGGGTAACATCTCACAGCAAGAACTGACAAATCTGGTCCAGTCCATGAGGAGGAGATGCACTGCAGTACTTCAAGCAGCTGGTGGCCACACCAGATACTGACTGGTACTTTTGATTTTGAGCCTCCCTTCATTCAGGGACACATTGTGAAACATTTTTAGTTTATGTCTTATGGTGTTGACTCTTTTAGTGTTCATACAAATATTTACACATTAAGTCTACTGAAAGTAAAAACAGTTGAAAGTGAGGGGACGTTTCTTTTTTTGCTGAGTATATATACATATCTACGAGGTGTGGCAGAAAAGTAATGAGACTGATTTTTTATTTACCAAAGCTTTTATTTTTTTCAAACATCAATGTTATCCCCTTCAAAGTAGTTCCCTTGGGCAGCTACACACCGATGGAGACGTTGTTCCCACTGATGGTAGCAGCGCTGGAAGTCTTCAACTGGTATGGTCTTCAGCATGTCCGTTAAACTCTTTTGGATGTTTTCTAAAGTCCCGAAATGACGTCCTTTGAGGACATTTTTCAGTTTAGGAAAAAGTCACACGGACTGAGGTCAGGTGAATAAGGGGGCTGAGGAACCACAGGAATGCCTTTTGAGGTCAAAAATTCTGTTATGGAGAGGGCAGTGTGACATGGGGTGTTGTCATGATGGAGCATCCATTTGTCTGCAATGTCTGGTCTCACGCGAATGACCCTTTTTCTGAGCCTTTCAAAGACGTCTTTATAAAAAACTTGGTTGACAGTTTGTCCTGGAGGAACGAATTCTTTGTGGACGATTCCCCTTTTGTCAAAAAAACAAATCAGCATTGATTTGATCTTCGATTTGCTCATTCGAGCTTTCTTTGGTCGAGGAGAGTTTGCAGTGTGCCACTCCTGACTTTGCCTCTTGGTCTCAGGATCGTATTCAAAAATCCATGATTCACCTGTGATCACACGACTAAAGAAATCTTGCTCATTAGCGATTCTGTCAAGGAGATCAAGACACTTGTTTTTTCGATTGTCCTTCTGCTCAATTGTGAGGTTTTTCGGCACCATTTTGGCAAAGACCTTTCGCATGTGCAAATGTTCAGTCAAAATTTGATGAACGGTAAATCTGTTCAAATTTAATTGTTCACTCAACATTCTTAATGTTAAACAACGGTCTGATCTCACAAGAGTGTTCACACGTTCGATGTTTTCATTGGTTTTCGAAGTTGAAGGCCTCCCTGAACGGTGTTCATCTTCAACGTGTTTTCTGCCTTCCAAAAATGATTTGTGCCAGCGAAAAACTTGACCTCGGGATAAAGAATGTTCCCCATTGGCCTGTTTTAACTTTTCAAACGTCACACTTGCCGATTCTCCAAGCTTAACACAAAATTTAATGGCACGACGTTGCTCCAAATTCCGCTGTTCCATTTTGCGTGACGCACAACCAAAAACACAACTTCGCTAATAGCAGTCACAAAAATCACGTAGTTAACGGAAGCAGTTGAAACTCGCACTGAGCTATGGGAGGGTACTGATACACGTGCTCTATCAAGGACAACAGCACAGCATTGCCAGATCGCTTGCAGTGTTGCCAGTCTCATTACTTTTCTGCCACTCCTCGTACATATATACACACATACATATACACACATACATATACACACATACATATATATATATATATACTGTGGATTTGACCCGGACACAGACAGGCGGACATGTTGTTCTTCAACCACCACACATTTTATTTACACTATTTACAATACTTATCGTCACTCAGACCCAGTTCCGTGCACAAAACACCCCCAAACACACAATCCTGGCCTCACAAACACCTTTCTTTGGGCCGCTTCCACACCTCGCTCGTGCCTTATCCTTCTTCCACCCGACTCCAGCCTCGAATGAAGGGAGACGGCCCCTTTTATTCTCTCCCGGATGAGCTCCAGGTGGCTCCCGGCATTCCCTCGTTGGCCACGCCCCAGCGTGGCGGAAGTGCCGGCTGTTCTCCCGGCAGCTCTCCAGGTGTCCTTTCTAATCTTCCCCCCAGCACTTCCTGGTGTGGCGGAAGTGCTGAGGGAACAGGTCCCCAAGGCATTGGGGCGCCTCCTGGCGGTGACCACGGGCCCCTACAGGGTGGGGCTTCCATGCCCTTAACCCATGGCCCCCAAAGCAACCCAGAAGGCAGCCCCCACGTGATCCAGGGTGGGCGCAGACCCACATCCGGTCCCTTACGGCGTCCCGGCTGGGTCGTTGCCCCGGCATCGCAGACAATACATACACACACACACATACATACATACATATATATATATATATATATATATATATATATATATATATATATATATATATATACACACATACATACATATATATATTTATATATATATATATATATACACACACACATATATACATATACTAGCAAAATACCCGCGCTTCGCAGCGGCGAAGTACTGCCTTAAAATATTTATTAAGAAGAAAATTAAACCTTTTTAAACTGAGGAAAAATATGCCAATAATTATTTGTTAAGGATTTCTTTGTATACCGTGTTGTCAGTTCGGCCCTCCGGTTGTAACATGACCAAGCTGTGCGCTGAGCTTACTCTTGAGCATGCAACGTACAGTTGGCCATGTGAACAGGAATCTTGTCTCAAATCTCACAGCTTGGATTGCTGCTGTCATAATCGGTTTGAGTTTCATGGTTTGTTTCAATTACGACAGTATTTGCAGGATTTGTTGTGTTGAAGTGACATTTGGCATCTGTCAAGCGTTGTAAGCACACAACCGGTTTCATCGATAAAATCACATCCAGCTTTTGAGAGTTTAAACATTCATAAACATCAAAGTGTCCACTACTGAAATCGTCACCTGTGAATCTAAGATGTTTAAGAGGCATTGGCGGTTGTCGAAAGGTGTAAATTTTTTTGTATATATTTGGCCATTTCGGTACACTTGAAAGCGACAACCGAACAATTCAGCGGCAGCCATCAACTCACATGCAGAACCATAGGTGAAGGGCTTAAGCATTTCACTCTTCTAGTGCTCCTGTGTAGTATAATTATCTCCTGTACCGTCATCAGTACACACCTTGAACCTGTCCCAGTCATTCAATACATAAGACACAATGTTCCTCCGGATATGAAGAGTGAGCCTGATATGGCCGTGCAATATGTAACAAAGAGAATGGAAAAGGTAAGTGCCATCTCCGGGCATGGAAACCACTCGGTAAGTGACAGTTCTTTGATCGATAGTGATCATCTCGATAGACATGGTAATGGGGGTTGGAATGATAAATTAAATGGGTACCTGAGCAATGTAAAGTAAGTGTAAAATACCTATACAATAACTATAATTGTAATAAACAAACAATAAAACAGCGGAGAAGCCGTGGATTAAACAAAAAGGCTGTAGTTATCAGTAGGGAGACGTGAATCCCGTGGCGAAGCAAGGAAGGGAATGTAGAGACCGGAGCGACGTACGGTCTTATAAAGGCAGGCAGCCAACAACGTGGGAGGCGTTGGGATGGGGGACCCAACGCCACCTCACACGGTGACCGAGGTGCAGGCTATGGACGTATATATGTACGCAAGTAGGATTCAGTTAGCGCTGGGAACCCGTGTACCAAATTTCTTGAAGATAGGCCCATAAGTAACAAAGACTGTTGAAAAGTTTAATATGGCGGCCGACAGTGGCATCATACCACCAAAATAAGTATGTACATTGGTTTCGGTTAGTGCAGGGAAGCCGCCTACCAAATTTCGAGAAGATGGGGCCATAAATAAGAAAGTTCAACATGGCGGACGTTGTTGACCGTTATGACCATTACGCGTAGAATTTCGAAATGAAACCTGCTTAACTTTTGTAAGTAAGCTGTAAGGAATGAGCCTGCCAAATTTCAGCCTTCTACCTACACGGGAAGTTGGAGAATTAGTGACGTTGGAAAGTTCAATATGGCGGCCGACAGTGGTGTCATACCAACGAAATAAGTACGGACATCGGTTTCCGTTAAAAGTTCAATATGGCGGCCGACAGTGGCATCATACCACCGAAATAAGTACCAAATTTCAGCCTTCTACCTACACGGGAAGTTGGAGAATTAGTGACGTTGGTAAGTTCAATATAGCGGCTGACAGTGGCGTCATACCACCAAAATAAGTATGTACATTGGTTTCGGTTAGCGCAGGGAAGCTGCCTACCAAATTTCGTGAAGATGGGGCCATGAATAAGAAAGTTCAATATGGCGGACGTTGTTGACCGTTATGACCGTTACACGTAGAATTTCGAAATGAAACCTGCTTAACTTTTGTAAGTAAGCTGTAAGGAATGGGCCTGCCAAATTTCAGCCTTCTACCTACACGGGAAGTTGGAGAATTAGTGACGTTTGGAAAATTCAATATGGCTGCCGACAGTGGCGTCATACCACCGAAATAAGTACGTACATCAGTTTTGGTTAGCGCAGGGAAGCCACCTACCAAATTTCGTGAAGATGGGGTCAGCCTTCTACCTACACGGGAAGTTTGAAAATTGGTGACGTTGGAAATTTCAATATGGCGGCCGACAGTGGCGTCATACCATCGAAATAAGTAAGTACATCGGTTTCGGTTAGCGCAGGGAAGCCGCCTACCAAATTTCGTGAAGATGGGGCCATAAATAAGAAAGTTCAACATGGCGGACGTTGTCGACCGTTATCGACCGTTATGACCATTACGTGTAGAATTTCGAAATGAAACCTGCTTAACTTTTGTAAGTAAGCTGTAAGGAATAAGCCTGCCAAATTTCAGCCTTCTACCTACACGGGAAGTTGGAGAATTAGTGATGAGTCAGTGAGTGAGTGAGTGAGGGCTTTGCCTTTTATTATTATAGATATACATATACATATCTACATATATATATATATATATATATGTCCGGGGCTTTATGCCCCTGGTAGGGCCACCCAAGGCAAACTGGTCCTAGGTAAGGGATGAGACAAAGAGCAGTTCAACAAACCTCCGATGAAAAACAAAAACCTTGGACGACGTTTTTCCTTGCCCGGACGCGGGTCACCGGGGCCCCCCTCTGGAGCCAGGCCTGGAGGTGGGGCTCGATGATGAGTGCCTGGTGGCCGGGTCTGCACCCATGGGGCTTGGCCGGGCACAGCCCGAAGAGGTAACGTGGGTCCTCCTTCCCATGGGCTCACCACCTATGGGAGGGGCCAAGGAGGTTGGGTGCAGTGTGAGTTGGGTGGTGGCCGAAGGCGGGGACCTTGGCGGCCTGATCCTCGGCTACAGAAACTGGCTCTTGGGACATGGAATGTCACCTCTCTGAAGGGGAAGGAGCCTGAGCTAGTGCGCGAGGTTGAGAGGTTCCGGCTAGATATAGTCGGACTCACCTCAACGCACAGCTTAGACTCTGGAACCAATCTCCTTGAGAGGGGCTGGACTCTCTACCACTCTGGAGTTACCCCCGGTGAGAGGCGCCGAGCAGGTGTGGGCATACTTATTGCCCCTCGACTTGGAGCCTGTGCATTGGGGTTTACCCCGGTGGACGAGAGGGTGGCCTCCCTCCTCCTTCGGGTAGGGGGAAGGGTCCTGACTGTTGTTTGTGCGTATGCGCCGAACAGCAGTTTGGAGTATCCACCCTTTTTGGAGTCTAGTCTAGGCTAGAGGGCATACCTTCTGGGGATTCCCTCGTTTTGCTGGGAGACTTCAATGCTCACGTGGGCAATGACAGTGAGACCTGGAAGGGCGTGATTGGGAGGAATGGCCCCCCCGATCTGAACCCGAGCGGTGTTTTGTTATTGGACTTCTGTGCTTGTCACGGATTGTCCATAACGAACACCATGTTCAAGCATAAGGGTGTTCATATGTGCACTTGGCACCAGGACACCCTAGGCCTCAGTTCGATGATCGACTTTGTGGTCGTGTCATCGGACTTGCGGCCATATGTCTTGGACACTTGGGTGAAGAGAGGGGCGGAGCTGTCAACTGATCACCACCTGGTGGTGAGTTGGCTTCAATGGTGGGGGAAGATGCCGGTCAGACCTGGTAGGCCCAAACTTGTTGTGAGGGTCTGCTGGGAACAGCTGGCAGAGTCCCCTGTCAGAAGTGGCTTCAACTCCCACCTCCGGCAGAACTTCAACCACGTCCCGAGGGAGGTGGGGGACATTGAGTCCGAATGAGCCATGTTCCATGCCTCTATTGTTGAGGCAGCTGACCGGAGCTGTGGCCGCAAGGTGGTCGGTGCCTGTCGTGACAGCAATCCCTGAACCCGTTAGTGGACACCGGCGGTGAGGGATGCCGTCAAGTTGAAGAAGGAGTCCTATAGGACCTTTTTGTCCTGTGGGTCTCTGGAAGCAGCTGATAGGTACCCGCAGGCCAAGCGAAATGTGGCTTCGGTTGTTGCTGAGGCAAAAACTCGGGCATGGGAGGAGTTTGGAGAGGACATAGAGAACGACTTTCGGACGGCTTCGAGGAGATTCTGGTCCACTGTCCGGCGTCTCAGGAGGGGGAAGCAGTGCAGTGTTAACACTGTATATGGTGGGGATGGTGCGCTGCTGACCTCAACTCGGGACGTTGTGGGTCGGTGGGGGGAGTACTTCAAAGACCTCCTCAATCCAACTAACATGCCTTCCAAAGAGGAAGCAGAGCCTGGGGATTCTGAGGTGGGCTCTCCCATCTCTGGGACTGAGATCACCGAGGTGGTCAAAAAACTCCTTGGTGGCAGGGCCCCGGGGATGGATGAGATACGTCCGGAGTTCCTGAAGGCTCTGGATGTTGTAGGACTGTCTTGGTTGACACGTCTCTGCAACATTGCATGGACATCGGGGACAGTGTCTCTGGATTGGCAGACCGGGGTGGTGGTCCCCCTCTTTAAAAAGGGGGACCGGAGGGTGTGTTCCAACTACAGAGGGATCACACTCCTCAGCCTCCCTGGAAAAGTCTATTCGGGGCTTCTGGAGAGATAGTCGAACCTCGGATTCAGGAGGAACAGTGTGGTTTTCGTCCTGGTTGCGGAACAGTGGACCAGCTCTACACCCTTAGCAGAGTCCTGGAGGGTGCATGGGAGTTTGCCCAACCAGTCTACATGTGTTTTGTGGACTTAGAAAAGGCGTTCGACTGTGTCCCTCGGGGAATCCTGTGGGGGGTTCTCCGGGAGTATGGGGTACCGCACCTCCTGATAAGGGCTGTTCGGTCCCTGTAAAACTGGTGTCAGAGCTTGGTCTGCATTGCAGGCAGTAAGTCGAGCCCGTTTCCAGTGAGAGTTGGACTCCACCAGGGCTGCCCTTTGTCACCGATTCTGTTCATAACTTTTATGGACAGAATTTCAAGGTGCAGCCAGGGCGTTGAGGGGGTCCGGTTTGGTGGACTCAGGATTGGGTCACTGCTTTTTGCAGATGATGTTGTCCTGTTTGCTTCATCAGGCCGTGATCTTCAGCTCTCTCTGGAGCGGTTCGCAGCTGAGTGTGAAGCGGCTGGGATGAGAATTAGCACCTCCAAATCTGAAAACCACACTGTTCTCCTGAATCCTTTGTCCTCAGCCGGAAAAGGGTGGAGTGCCCTCTCAGGGTTGGGGGTGAGATCCTGCCCCAAGTGGAGGAGTTCAAGTATCTCGGGGTCTTGTTCACGAGTGAGGGAAGAATGGACCGTGAGATTGACAGGCGGATCGGTGCGGCATCTGCAGTGATGCGGGCTTTGCATCGGTCTGTCGTGGTGAAAAAAGAGCTGAGCCGTAAGGCAAAGCTCTCAAATTACCAGTCGATCTATGTTCCTACCCTCACCTATGGTCATGAACTATGGGTAGTGACCGAAAGAACGAGGTCGCGAATACAAGCAGCTGAAATGAGTTTCCTCCGCAGGGTGTCTGGGCTTTCCCTTAAAGACAGGGTGAGAAGCTCAGTCATCCGGGAGGGGCTCAGAGTAGAACCGCTGCTCCTCTGCATCAAGAGGAGTCAGATGAGGTGGCTCGGGCATCTGATCAGGATGCCTCCTGGACGCCTCCCTGGTGAGGTGTTCCGGGCACGTCCAACCGGGAGGAGGCCCCGGGGAAGACCCAGGACACGCTGGAGGGACTATGTCTCCCGGCTGGCCTGGGAACACCTTGGGATTCTCCCGGAAGAGCTGGAAGAACTGGCCGGGGAGAGGGAAGTCTGGGCATCTCTGCTTAAGCTGCTACCCCCGCGACCCGACCCCGGATAAGCGGAAGAGGATGGATGGATGGAGGATGGATATATATATATATATACCAATGTAATAGCTTTGTCACTGTGATGAGTGTTGCAGTCATCAAGGATTTGATTATCATTATTTCTTTCAATCAGATTCGTATTTGGAGGATGTGTTGTGTTCAAGTTATATTCCGTGTTTGTCAACCGTGGTAAAGATAACAGGTTTCATTCGATTTGGGAAGTGTTTACTACCCAAATCGGTACTCGTGAATCTAAGATGTTTAACAGGCATTCCCGGTATTAAGTTGTGGATTTGCCTGCGAATATTTAGCAGTAGTGTGTCTATGAACTTAATTTAACCTTTCCCAGTCCTGCAAAGTCAGTTCATGTGAGCCGCTCGGAGTACATGCATCGAAGCTTCTCAGCTGTGCTTGTGCTATCTCATGCGTTCTTGCGATGTCCACGGCTTTATTTAATGTTAGCTCAGACCTGGCATACCAGCAATTTAAACTCCGTTACAGGAATTTTAACTCTGTTACAAAGTGATCAAAAGTCTCGTTTAAACCCTGCGTCTTCTCATTAAACTTGTATCTCGCGAATATCGTATTCGTCGTGGGCATGACAAACGCCAGCAGCAGCCTGTCTATGAACTTAATTTAAACTTTAGGTTTACACCGTGCTTTGTTTCCGAAGTAGCTGCACTCATGAATATGCTTGTATGCATCACTCGCTTCATATTCTTTTGCTGCCTTCTCAATTGTGTAATGTGTTTTTTGAACAGGTTTCATTCATCGAAGTGATCACTCGTACTGCGTTCACAGTCAGTTCACATGAGCTGCTCTCTTGTTTGATCTTGCAATGTCCACGGCTTTATTTAATGTTTGCTAAGACCCGACAAACAAAGGTTTCTCGCTACAGCAATTTTAACTCCGTTACAAAGTGATCCAAAGTCTCGTTTATACCTCGTGTCTTCTCATTAAACTTGTATCTCGCGAATATCGTATTCGTCGTAGGCATGACAAACGGCAGCGGGAGCGTGTCTATAAACTTAATTTAAACTTACACCGTGCTTTGTTTCCGCAGTAGCTGCACTTATGAATATGCTTGTATGCGTCACTTGCTTCGTATTCTTTTGCTGCCTTCTCAAGTGTGTAATGCGTTTTTTTGTTCAGTGCTCTTTGGAGCTCTTCCTTATTCTCTACGTACTACGTTCACAGTCAGTTCACGTGAGCCGCTAGTCCTTCACCCGAGAATATTTACCTTATATGGGCTGGCACTCAATTACGTGGGAGGAGTGATGATGCGGGACGCAACTCCGCCTCACACGGCGACCGAGCTGCAGGCTATGGCTATGGCCTTATATATGGACAAAAGTAGGTTCCAGTTATGACCGTTATGCATAGAATTTCGAAATGAAACCTGCCTAACTTTTGTAAGTAAGCTGTAAGGAATGAGCCTGCCAAATTTCAGCCTTCCACCTACACGGGAAGTTGGAGAATTAGTGATGAGTCAATCAGTGAGTGAGTGAGTCAGTGAGGGCTTTGCCATTTATTAGTATAGATGAAAACCTGAGGGGAAAAGGTAACTTAAAACTTTACCTGAGAACAATAATTATAGTCAATGGAACTGACCCCCTAGTTGTTTAATATTGTTAGCCTATCACTAAACAAAAACTTCTAAAAGTTTATTCTGTGGAATAGCCTTGTGAATACTCCATCAAACTGAAAGCATTTCTTAGTATGTAAACTAAAGCCGTACAAGGTACCATGACACAATCCTTTTAATTCAATTCAGGGTCGTGTGGGGACAGAATTATGCCCCCAACACTGGGTATAAGGTTATAATCAACACTGGTGGTGAAGCTCATACACTCACACTCTCTCATAGCCAATCTAGTTTTGCTAAGTAATCTAACCTTCACATACTTAAGTGGCTGAAAAAAGCCTGGAGTACAAAGAGAAAAAATAATGCAGTCTTGGGGCAAATGTGCAGAATCTTCAGGGACGTCATCCTGCTACATCCATATGTCAGAACTGTGGCCACGGTGCCACCTCCCCACACTAGATTGAAATCAGTTTATAAACTTTACAATCCATCTCTCCATGTTCTAAATCTGTTAACTTCTTTTTAAATGAGTCCAGCCAACTGAATTTCCCAAAAAAGACACCTAAAATAATATGGATTCTCTCAATAAGGAACTAAAATGGCATGACAATGACAGAACCACGATAGAAGAAGCAATTTCTGAGATGAATAACACCAATCTCTAAATCAAACAGAAAAACATTCACCCCTTGACATTTCTGATTTTCAGTAATCTTTTCTAAGACTGTTAATATTGAGACTTGGCTATCTATTTTATTTTGTATTTTATTTTATTCTGTTTGTCATTGTTTTATGTTAATAAAAACCACATTGCTTTTATACTTTGTCTTTTATCTAGAATGATTGAAATAATAAGGGGGCACCAAGTATGGGCAAAATTGTCACTTTATTGCCCACAGGATTTATTGAGGCTATTAAGGGTGCTCCTCAATAATCAGAGCAACTGCGATAAAAGCAAGACATAGTTTGGTTATTAAGTGGCATACAACCACTTGTTGCCCTTTTATGTGTGTTGTGATGACACCCACATGTTTGTTAGTGCTGGTGACTGTAAGCCCCTATGTAAGAATCCTATGCAGAATTTTGCAGAGTGACTGGCAATCAGCACCACTCGAGAATTTTTCTGACTAGGATCTCTATATGTATTTGTGTGAAGAGAATTCTATGTGGAATATTGCGGGGTGACGGGCAACTGGCAGCACCTCAGACTTTGTCTGGATAGGATATCTGTGTATGTGTGTGTATGTTACTTTTCAAGGACAAGAGTAGATGAACCCAATAAACTTTCCAGGTAAGTCACAAACACGTCACGATAATACATTTTGGCTCTGCCAGGTTGCAGATTATTGAACCTGATACTAGTTGGTTTGTCTCCCTTTGTACTCATACCTGCTTAATTGTGAACTCCTTAAAAGACTTGCTTTTCATGGTCACAATCTCTACTCTATTGAAGTAAACAATTTGCTCATGGATTCACAAACACCAGTCTAACAAAAATGGTTGTTCCCTTAAGTTTCTGTCACCTGGCAGCCAACAAAACCACCATGATATACCAATATTGAGCAACTCAGAAAAACAGAGAAGGAAAAGAATGATGTACAGAAACTGTTCAAAGACAGAGAAGGGGGAGCAGGGGAACACCTGTTGTTTGATGGACGGTTAGGAAATAAGGGAAGCAAGGAAAGAAAGTAATAGATAAACAAAGAATAATATTGGTAGTCAAGAAAGGGCCTGTGAGAAGCCAGCTGAAGTAAGGAGTCAGAATAGATAGCAAAGGCATTGTTTCAAACGAGGTCAAGATGATAAAAAATCTACTCTATATTTATATAAAATCCTAAGCCTAAAAGTGCAATGATTTTGTGCAACGATTTTACATGACGTTTTTATGTGACGTTTCTATGTCATTCTTTTCAGAATTTATCGAACTTCAATGTGATGTTGTTAGATTTTCAGATTCTTATTCCGTTTTTAAATTATAAACTAAAAAATATCAAGAACTCACTTCCCGCGAGACGAGACTTAACCAAGAGTTCCAAGAGATTTAACCACGGCCGGGGACGAAAATAAAAGACAAAGAGTAGGACAGCTGCTGTACAGGCTTTTAAATGTTGGAAGCATTGCGCAAGATGCAGATCATGCGGCACTGCTGCAGCAGCAGCAGCAGCAACCCAGCAGCTGATTGAGCAAAGAGGAGGTAAAAAAAAAACTGTATGTGTTTCCCATTGTATCACTGTTTAAAAGGGGGTTTCGGAGGAGCAACCGTGTCTCCTTGGGGTGCGTTCAGCACAACGCAAGCTGTAGACTGGCCACAACTGGGGCTTGGGCGCCAAAGGAGCCATTGGGGCTTGCCCCCCTAGTGATTATATAAACTGTGATTTTTGGCTTGTTTGGGGCTCAGCTCAGTTTGGCCTAATTGGGTTGAGTCTGTATTATTGTTTATTGCAATAAAATTAATTACTGTTTGCCTATCCTCCAACTCCTATAGCCTTCATTCAAAGTGCGTATTGTTCGCTTCAACACACAATCCTGAATTTTATTATTCATTTTAATAATTTTTATGATTTCATTTTATTATGAAGTTGGGTTAGAGTTTGCTATGTTATGTTACTTGTATCGGATACAAGTGTAACCAGGTGCCATTTGCACAGGCACTGCTTGAATCATAAGCTGTTTCCCACTAGAAGCCTTTTCCGCAAACTTGGGACACATCTGTCCTTGCCAGCCGAACCAAAAAAAAACTCTGTTAGCTCAACAGACCATGATGGTATCCCTTCAGTGAAGGACACTTGATCCACTTGTTATACACAAGGATCACATCTTGGTACAATCGGCTATTGCAGGTGTGTTACTAGCTCATCCCGTGAAGACAGCAACACGATTGCAGATTGCAGTCTATCCAGGTGTCATCTACATACGAAGTGAGAGGCAATCTTTGAAACACTAATACATTCCAGATATCTTTAGCTCCATTTGGTTTACTCTTAAGAGCACATACTACTTTAAACATTCAGGATATTGCTGAGAAAATAGGATATTGCCATAGAAAATTCATTTTGTAACATTGCTATTTAGTTGTTTTATTTTTTCTTGCTCTATTTAAGGTTTGTCTTCAGTAGGCCAAGCTTCTTTCAGAGCTGCCATGACAAATGACTGCAATGCCTCCTTTTTCAGTACACCTTTCTGCTGTATGGGTTTTCTGTCTTTGAAACATGATACACAATAACCAAAGAAGTGCCATGCTTTATAAAATCCTTATTTTTATTTACACTTCACACTATAAAAATAAATGTGAAAAAAGAAGAACTCAATTGAATATTTTTTTGGGAATTTTCAATCAAATGTCTGAAATTAAAGACTATTTATTCACTATAAACAGAGTCGACCATCTCTCTCTCTCTTTCTCCTTTATATTGCACCCATGCTGGGGGGATAACATTTCAACAAGCTGTACATTCCTGATAAATGCAGCAGCCGTGAGGGCCAAGTCATTTTCACCTGTCGCTGCTTCCTGTGGTAACAGCATTGCAGTTGTTTCATTATAAGCAGCACAAGAAGGGATGGCTTTCAAAACACAGTAGAAAAGGTGTCTTATAAACATCCGTAGCTAACAATAAGCACTCCCATTATCAGACACAGGAGGCATCAAAAGAAATGTGATAACATATGTCCACCTCATTATTTTAAGTATTTTTACAAGGAAATTTTGAGATCATATATGTCGGAAATAACATTCACTTTTCAAGAGCTGGACCAATCAGTGAAAATATCATGAGTATCGATGACAAATGTTGAATTAATGTTTTAAGAACATTTTTATTATGGTACAGACTTTACACTGGCTGGCACTGTGGCATAGTGGTTAAGGCTTTGAACTTCAAATCCTGAAGTTGTGGTTTCATATCACATTCCTGTCTTTGTGTGGCCATAAGTAAGTCACTTTGCCTGCCGGTGCTCCAACTGAAATAACAAAAGAAACTAACAGGTCGTATCTCAAATGTTGTAAATCACCTTGGATGAACATGTCAGCCGTAAAAGTAAAAACACAGATATTGAAACATTTTACAGTGGTGCAGCGCCTCACAACTGCAGAATCCTTGATTAAAATCAAGGCATAGGCACAGTCTTTGTGGATTTTTTTTCGTATTCTCCAAAAATCTCTCTTGTTTTTACGTTATTCTGTTTTTCAATCCCCTTGGATTTGCGTTACGTTACATTAAGTGCCCATTCCACTATTTTTTCTGGTGTTTCTAATTTTCTTCCATCCATTCTCTCAACTGTCATTCCTCTTTTGCTTCACCTCTTTTAACTGCTAGACCTCTCTTCACTTCATCTTTCATTTTTCAGCAGTCTTTTTGCCTCTCCCTTTATTGCTTTTTACCCTCCTCTCTTTCTACAAATCTCCCAATGCTCTTTTTTGCTCTTAACTCAGTAAACGGGTTCAAAGGTGCTTTTGGCGCCCTACATTGATTGTTGGTCAAATCATATACATTTAGTTTGTACCAGGCAGTGACGTGGCACAGAATTTGGCATCCGCAATTGCAGAGGTGGAGGCTTCTCACTGAAAAACAGCTTTTACAAAAGAACACTGATTAAATGTTTCCATATTTAGCATTTTTGCAAATTTAACATTTTTGGATGCTGCTGTTGACATAAAAAGCTACTGCATTAAGAAGCACAAGTCTTTTATCGCTATGTTCACGAGATCTTGACTTTCTCTATCCTGATTTTTGCCCCAAATCTGTGTTTTTTATTTTTTGACTGCTCAGATGTGACTGATCCATATCTGTCTATTCTGAATATGCCCTTCATGCACAAAATGAATGAAACATTTTTTTCCAGATGTTGGTTGCTGCCATACTTCACATCATTACAGTGCATGACATGTGCAACTTTGTCAACTCATGATGGCAAAGAAGAAAATCAAGAAACAAAAGATAAGAGCAGCTGGTTTGTGTGCATTTATCCCTGCTGGTGTCCTCTCCATAGAAACATGTGGCCCAGAGGGCAGGAAACAGGATGGGTGAGAGCAATGTGGAAAGTGTCCACACCAAAAAGATATTGGGAGAGTAGTGGAAATACTTTCTGAAAAGTTTTGATTCCATGATGCTAATGATCTAAAAAAGTCACATAAGAGTGAAAACATGGGAATATTGCTTTTTTTTTTCAAATAACAAATGCAGGGTTGTACATGGTGGTTCATAACAATGGCACAGTTGCTCTCAACAACATGGTGGTGTTCATGAAAATGAATATTAATCAATCAATCGCTATAATAATTCCATAGATTAAATAGAACACATGAACCTGAATATCTCAATACCAACCAGCCTGGTTTCAAGAGGAACCACTCGACTGAGATGGCTCTACTGACTGTGGTCGACCAGCTATGCCATGGTAGAACTACCAACATGTCACCAGCCTTTGCAGAAGAATCCTTCTTGCCACCCTCTCTGACCTTGGCATCACTGAGACTGCTCCTAGATGGTTTGAGTCCTACATCTCGTGCAGATTCTACAGTGTGTTCTAGCAAGGGAAGTTGTTAAAGGCACACCAGTTATGTACTGGAATACCCCAAGGATTGGTGCTGGGTCCTCCACTCTTCTCTCTATACACCACCTCGCTGGACTCCATCATCTAATCGCATGGGTTTTCTTATCAGTGCTATGCCAATGATACACAGCTGTACCTTTTGTTTCCTCCCGGAGGACAATGCAGTATCAGCTAGAGTCTCTGAATGTCTTACTGATATATCAACCTGGATGAAGGACGACCTTCTACAGTTCAACCTGGCAAAAAATTAGCTTCTTGTGATCCCAGCCAGCCAGTCTGTTCAACTCCCCATCTCGGTACAGCTTGGCTCACTGTCGCTAACACCTTCCAAGTCAGTTTGCAACCTTGGGGTGGTGATTGATGAGCTGCTACTGTATCTTTTTCTACTGTTTCTCATTTATGCAGGTTCATGCTGTACAACATCTGCAAGATCAGACCTTATCTGATTTCTGGTCCAGGCTTTCGTCTTGTCGCGTCTGGACTACTGCAACTCACCTTTTGCAGGAATACCCGCATGTGCTATCAAGAATCCAGAATGCAGTGGCCCATCTTGTATTTAACCAGGCACATGTCACTCCTCTCTTCAGGTCGCTACATTGGCTCCCTGTAGCAGCAAGTATTAGGTTCAAATCTCTGATGCGTGCCTACAGAGTAGTCAGTGTGTCAGCACCTGGGTATATGGAGACACTGGTGTGGTGCGGTACTCCTTTTCATTCACTCATGTCTGCCAGAGAGCAGCGTTTGGTGATGCCACCACTACATGGTATCAAGTCTTAATCCAAACTCTTTTCTTGTGTGGTTCCAAGTTGGTGGAATGGGCTTCCTACCTCCATACATACTGCTGACTCCCTCAATGTATTTAAGAAGTGACTGAAGACACATCTATTCTGTAAATATCTGTATAATTGAAAAGAAGAAAAAAAATTGCAGTGTGATACTTTATATTCTTGGTTATTTGTTTAAGTTTAATTGCTTTATTGATTGTAATCTGATTGCAAATGTATGAGTTATAATATCTTGTCACTTGTGGCAATCAAATTTTGTTACCTGTCCTAATTACACTTGCTCAACAAAAAGGCCCTAGCCTAATGTTGCTTAATTGTTTACCTCTTTTGTAAGTGGCTTTGGATAAACGTGTCTGCCAAGCAAATAAATGTAAATGTAACTATTAATCCTAAAAATAAATGTAATGAAAGTATACACAAAAAACTCTCAACACAGCAAACCCAGACCCGTACTAACAGAATTCTAAGAAATCTTTGATAATTTCCTGCATTTATTGCTTTTTTTCTCATCTTTCCCTACAAAAACTCTACATGAGTTTTCTTCTGTATTTCAAATTTGTTTGTCTCTCCACTGATGTCAGAAACTATTCAAACAAATGTTTAGATTTAAAATGAATCCACGCTGTGCCTGGGCATTTTGTTGGAAGAAAAGCTGCTGTAGCATTAAGATGTAGTAATGAAACATTTTGAGACCCCCAATGTTATTTTTACTTGATTCTACACAGATATGGCATATCCTTACTTCTACCTGGGGTTGGCGCTGTCAGGTTGCTGGGCACATTGCTATAAATAAGCTTGAAGTTGTCTGCAGTTGGAAGACGTGGACAAAGAGAACAAGAAGGAGAAGCCTTTTCTATCACATTTGCTGCGATGCTCGATTCACCTGACGTACAGTAATCTGCTCCATTTATGACATGAGCAGTATTTCACCAATTCTCTCTGTCACAGATGCTTTCAACATAGATGTTACCTTTGGTAGCTTGGCAATGGGCATTTGTGCTTATTGCTTGATTCAGACAGCTCTTAGTTATTTTATTTTACTTATCATGATGGATTGTCTATTTGCTAACTTATACAGATTTTCTTGCATTATCCTGTTTATACTGACTGCCACATGATGTGACACACCAGTTTGTTTATCCTAAAAATGACCCATTTTTCTCTTTTTGCAAAAATTAAATGAACATTTTTTGCATCTAAGTTTGTAGAGATCTGGTAAGGTGGCCTTTTGGGTGTGGACGCCTCCTTGCCTCATGTGAGCATCTGCTACACAAGTGGCAACAGGGTCTTCACTACAGTCCTGTCCCTTAGCATCTTACTTCCTTGACAGGGACAGTGCACTGCACTGCCACTCCTCACTTGTCAGTCCACTCAGACTTCCTTTTTGTTGCTATTGTAGCAGCTGGTTGGTTGCTGAGAGGGGAAGGCGGGGCTAGAGACTAGATTGACAGAGGCAAGACAGGCAGACAAGTCGAGCGCCCTTTGGGGAACCATTAGGAAGAGAAAAGAAAGATGGCAGAGTCTGAAGTCAAGCAAAAGATAAGTGGGATCCAACACAGAAAAATAAGGGTCTTCTTTTTACAGAGTTGATGTTAGAAGGAGTGAAAGACTCAGTGGTTACAATATTGCTACTGTGAATTTATAAGTTTAGCAGACACTCCCTCTGGACTGAACAACAGGAAAGTTTAGCAAGTGCTGCAAGTTAGGTGCTTGTTGGTTTAAAATAAATTAGGGTTTATCTATGTTGTTCTTTGTGTCTTATTGTTGCCTTCCCGGTGCTTGCTAAAATATTTAGAATTCTGATCTCTGCTGGGCTGCTTTGGGGTTGGGGGATGTGAACCAGGCATAGTGTTAATTTAATATATGTAAAATTTGCTGTTGGTGCTTTAAAGATGTTGACTGTTTGCATCTTTCAATAAAGAGTGTTCTCTGCAATGAACTAAAGTCTCTTTCAAGTTTGGAACCAACATCTCATCCAAAGCTGCGTCTGCCCCATGTCCTTTGATAATTTATAGCCAGCAGAACTCTTCATTATAATACTAATAGCTGCACTTGAAAATACTTAACCTCAGTACTGCTTATAAACTTTATAAAATTAAGACCGATGCGTCATAGTTTAGGAAATATTTGCAAATCCAATTATTCACAAATATTTCTAAGTATGCTCTATGATGGACTGGCACCCTGAACCAGTGAGGGAGGCCACCAACAGACCTGTGATAAATGTAAAAGAGTCGCAAGCTACAGCGGACGATGTTGGAGTGGAGTCACTGTTAAAAGTTGGAAGAAGGTGTTGTGCTCGGATGAGACAAAGATTGAACTGTCAGACTAAATGACATAAGTGGTGTAAACTGAACACTGCATATTATTAAAAACAAACCATCATTACTGTGAAACATATTGGTGGCAACATCATGACTTGGGGATGCTTTTCTGCAGCAGGTCATGAAAAGCTTTTGATGATTTAGATAAAATAAATTCATCAAAATAAAGAGCAATCCTTTAGAAGGAAGTCTGCACCTTGGGAGACTTGTTTTTTTAGCAATACAAAGCTTCATAGGAATGGTTTACAAACAAGAATGTTAATGCCTTAGACTGGCAGAGTCAGAGTTCACATCTCAATCCAGCTTATGAGAATTTATAGCTGGGCTTGAAAAAGGCTGTTCACTCACAATCCCCATGACATGTGACAGAGCTGAAGTAGCTTTGCTAAGAAGAATGGGTAAAATATGCAGTGTCCAGTGTCACATGTGTGCTCAATTGGGATAGCTTAAGGGCTCTGGTGATGGTAATTTCTCACAGGCTGTTTACTAACTGTTCTCATCCTCCTTCTACACTGGAGTGGTGGCTCAAAGGCTAGGGATCTGTGCTGGTAATTGGAAGGTTGCTGGTTTGAATCCCATAAACACCAGAAGCGACTCTACTCTGTTGGGCCCCTGAGCAAAGCCAGTTACCTGTAATTCTTCATCCTGGGTATGACGTTAATCTGCAACCAGTCCTGCAAGCAGGTCCTCCAACTTGCAGGGAGCAACTTGGGGGTTGGTGGAAGGATTGGCACTCCAGGGCGCTACAGGGGTTGAATTATAAGGAAAGATTAAAAGAGCTGAGCCTATACAGTATAAGCAAAAGACGATTAAGACATGACGTGACTGAAGTGTTTAAAATTATGAAGGGAATCAGTACAGTGGATCGAGACTGTTATTTTAAAATGAGTTCATCAAGAACACGGGGACACAGTTGGAAACTTGTTAAGAGTAAATTACAAACATTAGGAAGTTTTTTTTTTTTTTTACACAAAGAACGATAAATACTTAGAATAAGCTACCAAGTAGTGTGGTAGACAGTAAGACTTTAGGGACTTTCAAAACTCGACTTGATGTTTTTTTGGAAGAAATAAGTGGATAGGACTGTCGAGCTTTGTTGGGCTGCATGGCCAGTTCTTCTCTAGAGTGTTCTAATGTTCTAATATGCAAAGCTGATAAAGATCTGTGCATGGAGAGTCAAGTTTGTCATGGGACCCAAAGGTACATCTACTAAATGCTGATATGATAGGTGTGAATACTTATGTGATCAGTCATTTTGTGTTTTATATCTGAAGTTAATTTAGACCATTTGACAGTATGGAGTCATTTTCTGGTTTATCAGTGTCAAAAAAGCCAAATTACATCCACTGTGACTCAATGTTGTATAATAGTAAAATGTGAAAAGGGTGAATACTCTTTATAGGCATTGTATGTGTAAAACAATGTACTTGGAACGCATGGCTGTAATGCCTCCATATTGGAACCACCATTTTAAATGGTTATGTGATGGCAGCTCATTTTACTGGTGAAACAGAGACTTGTGTACAGATCTGACATCTCTTGATAAGACTCTCTTGAAAACAGCATAAAAAAGCCCCATGTCGGAACTATGAATGGAGTAATGTTCTATGCTCAAGGGTACATTTAATGCAAAGATAATTTATTTTCTATTCAATGAAAAGAACTGATTATTTTTTAAGTCTTTTTGCATCTTACATCATTCACATAGTAACAAGTTTGTTAATGGCAGGAAAATATGCAGCACTTTTTTGCCTTCATCATCATTTGTACAATAATGTTTCTTTGTAGAGTATACATAAGGTAGAATGTCTTACAAAACCTGTGCTGTAGGTGACAGGGCAAATGGAAAGTAATTGATGGCAGCACATTTTTTAAAATTGCATTTTGCTAGAGACACGAAGTAGGCACAAATAAGCTGAATGCAGCAGTACAAGCAGAATTAGCTTTTTTGCCCTAATATTTTATACATTCTAATGCAGGTTGTTTTGGATCTTGGCAGAGAAATTGCCTGTTTGAGCCAAACATTTCACCTTGAAGGATACACACAGTAACCACCTTAGGAACCTGAAAGCAAGTTTATGGCATAACCTACAGGGATGAATAGGAGAGACAAAGTTAAAAGAATATAAGCATTAAGAGAGAAGTTCAATTTCTTTGGCATGTGGGCTCAAACTAACACCAAAAACACTGACATTTGCTGCGGGTTCAAAAAAGAGGCACATTATCATGTTAATTCTGCTATCTAAACTATTCACTGCTAAAGAGTTTTTAGACTTCTTATAAACACAGTTCATGATGTTCCTATAATTACATTTATATACAGAGTTTTGCTGATGTCTTTATTCAAGGTCAGGATCCACGGAAACCTTTTATGTATTTTTTTATTTATTTATTTATTTTTTTTTACAATTGGAGCACAGTAGGTTAAGAGGCTTCTTGAGGGTCACATATGTAGAAATTACAGTATTATATTTTTCTGGCACAGATATCCAAAGCCTCAATCACCCACCTATAGATAGAACCTGCTTATATTCAAAACCACACAAAAAAGAGAAAGAATAAACAGAGGACTAAATATGAAAAAAAAAATATATGGTGTGCATTTTAAATGAATGATAAAGAAAATCAATGCAGTGAGAAACCAACTTTAATCATCAGAATATAAACAATAACTAAAAACTGCAAAAAGACATTGACTAAAGTAAACAGAAATCCAGAGGTTAAGTTCCAAATATGTATCTAGGACAGATTCAAAGTGGCACATTTACATTGGTTACAAAAATAAACATACAGAGAAAACAAAAGCAAACTAAGCGGTATTGAAGGAAAGATATAGAAATAAACGATAAATACAGTATATAAATAATGGTATTGTAATGCTGACTGGGCTTTTTTACCCTGCGCACCCACAGCAGGGGCAGAAAAGGAGCATCTGAACTGCAGCCTGTGAGAGACAGCAACAACAACAACAACATTTATTTATATAGCACATATTCATACAAACAGTAGCTCAAAGTGCTTTACATAATAAAGAATAGAAAAATAAAAAACACAATAAGAAAACAAAATAATTCAGCATTAATTAACATCGAATAAGAGTAAGGTCCAATGGCCAGGGGGGACGGAAAAAACAAAAAAAACTCCACACGGCTGGAGAAAAAAAAATAAAATCTGTAGGGATTCCAGACCATGAGACCACCCAGTCCCCTCTGGGCATTCTACCTAACATAAATGAAACAGTCCTCTTTGGATTTAGGGTTCTCACGGAAAGGCTTAATGATGATGGTCACGTAGAATTCTGCCTTTTAGTCCATCCATCATTGTTGGAGCATCATGAAGCTTTGAGTAGGTGGAGGTGGCTCAGGCCACCACCACAAAGAAACCGGAAAAAGAAACAGAAAAGAGAGTAGGGGTCAGTACGGATTTTAGAGCCACCCTGAATAGTTATTATGAGGAAATTGAACATACAGAGTATCAGGATTAAGTTAAATTAAGTTAAATTGAAGTTATGAGAAGGCCATGTTAAAGTAATGTGTTTTCAGCAGTGTTTTAAAGTGCTCCACTGTATTAGCCTGGCGAATTCCTATTGGCAGGCTATTCCAGATTTTAGGTGCATAACAGCAGAAGGCCGCCTCACCACTTCTTTTAAGTTTTGTTCTTGGAATTCTAAGGAGACACTCATTTGAGGATCTGAGGTTACGATTTGGAATATAAGATGTCAGACACTCCGATATATAAGAAGGGGCGAGATTATTTAAGGCTTTATAAACCATAAGCAGAATTTTAAAGTCAATCCTGAATGACACAGGTAACCAGTGTAGTGATATCAGAACTGGAGAAATGTGTTCGGACAGGACTAAATAAGTGGCGAAAGCAGATGGTGCAGAGCTCAGGGCAAAAAAAATGAGTAGCCGAGGAATGCAGGCGATTAAGTAGTGATGTGGAAAACGATTCTTTTTAGTGATTTGATTCATTTCGTTCAGTTTACCAAAAAGATAGCAAAGTGGTACGTTCACTTCAAACACATCAAGCAATATTTCAGTTTAAAATCTAGTATAACAGTATAACAACTTATAATAATAATAATACTTAGATTATTGAATTCCAACAATAAATAAAATTTCAACAATAGAAAAAATTTGGATGTGAGTGTCAGTAGGCTTTGAGCCCTAGAAACCAAGTTACCCGAACTATTCTATAACATTTCAATAATTA
The DNA here is from genome assembly GCA_026402145.1 of Polypterus bichir lapradei. Lineage (NCBI taxonomy): Eukaryota > Metazoa > Chordata > Cladistia > Polypteriformes > Polypteridae > Polypterus > Polypterus bichir. The sequence goes on from JANRMT010062814.1 coordinate 43,758,433, forward strand.
TTTATGAAGATCTTTCTGGTCATAAAATAGGTCATTACAATAGCAACTGACAAGAAGAATTCATAATTAATTACAAAATTACAGTATTTCAGGATTCCCCTAGAGTGCCTCTTTTCTTGTGCGATTTGGCTCAAAGACTAATCAGCACACTCTCATCTCATAACAGGCTTAAGTTTCGAATTTGGTATTTTTCTGTTATGCCATTTTTAGCTCTATACCATCCAAAAGAAACTGTGACACACATATACACACACACAGACACAATATAACATTGAGATATTAAATGTTATGGTCTCAGGGGACCCTAAAATCGAAATCCATTGAAAAATCAGGAGATCAAAATTTTTGATGAATCTAAAGCTTTAGTTCCTTCCCCCATAGAAGATAGGTTAGGGTTGGGGAGGGTGCAAAGCAAAATAAAAAATAATTTTACAAATAGAACCTTAGAATAGGGCACACATCACGACAAAACTGTCCTGGTTTGGATTAATCTCCTGCACTGTCCTTCTTTTATATCCCATTCTTTCTGATGCAATCTGCCGTACATGAACTAAACTGTAATTCAATGTACTGCAAGTCTGTTGTCTGCAATTCAGTACATGAACTGATTCATTCAGTGAACTAGTTCAGCATACTGCACTGTGACTCAATTGTCTGCAGTTCACTCCTCATTTCAGTACAAGAACGGATTCCTTCAGTGAACTAGTACGGTGTACTGTGTTGTAAGTCTCTTGTCTGCAGTTTGTGAACAAACTTGCAATGGTTCTCCAGACCAGTATGGGGCATACTGGTTTATTCAGTCAGTCAGTGTATTGAGACGGTCATAGTCACTCATTCAGAGTGAACCAATCAATGGGAGGTGCTGGATGTCATCTACCAAGTCAGTCATTGATTAGTTGTCATCATAACCATTTTACTGAAACGGTTTACTGATAGGCTGTTTCCTGAAGGCAGCGTCCATTTAAATGAAGTTAAGATGATAGCTCCAGACTGTTGCAGAATGTAATATCAAATGTAGAACGCATTGTGCATGCCTAGAAAAGATTTGTTCTTTAATGTTATTGAAACAGAGAACAAGACAAGTACAAAAGAACTAGTTAATTCATTCATTGCACACCACTTTGATTCAGGGGGACAGTGGAGACAGAAAACTGAGAGAGAGGAGGAGAACAGTGTTAGCTAGAGCAGTGAGTGAGAACGAGGCATTGGTGCTTTTTATGTTTTGATGGTGTGTCTGGGACCTTTACATCTGGCTGACGAAAGAGAAACCTCAGTAGAGACTGCATTGCATAATTAAACTAAGGTACTCCAACATCCACGAAAAGCTTACCTTGTGTCCTGTGTGGTTCCTTCAAGGTTCGCTACAATATATAATTAAAATGTATTATTAATATAATGCTCCTCCACTTTACTGAACAGATTAAGTGATAAACATTGATAAACATCTGATTTTCATGGGGCTCTGGATTTCTCACTACAATGATAACACCATTGGTCACAGGATTTATTGTAAGACTATAGGTACCAGTAAATAATTTTCCTTTTGCACATGAATGCCGCATTAAAACATTACAAAACACAATTTAGATGCATACAGGCAAGCAATAGATAACTAATAGAACCATGGAAAACAACTCCTCAATGCCTATGTTAGAATATCCTTTTCTTCCTTGAAGGGTGATCAATCAGTGAATGAAACGTTGAAATGAGCAGAATTCAATCAGACAAAGACCACAAAACAAGCTCAAACCAATGAGCATGATTAGAGTGTTGTTTTTGGGAAAATGTCATTTATGAGTTTATGAAAATATCCGGCTATAGAGTGTGTTTTCAGAAATCTTTGTTTTTGGACATTGAAAATGCTGGGATAGTTTGGACAAAAGGCAAAAATAGTGAAAAATGTCTGCATTTTTAAACTAAAATGTAGTAGCATGGATGGGGCCTAAGACAATTATTAGAAAGAAAATAGAACAGATTAGAGCAGCCTTATATTGAAAACAAAAGAGAAAGGACTAACCTCTTACTCATGAGACAATCTATAAATGCAGTTATCTGTAAAAGAGTAACATGTTATCCAAAGTAATTTACAAATCAGAATCCTTTACAACTGCTAGAATCCTAACTAGGAAAAGAAAATCCAAACACATTTCTCCAGTTTTGATGTCACTACACTGGTTACCTGTGTCTTTCAGAATTGACTTTAAAATTCTGCTTATGGTTTATAAAGCCTTAAATAATCTCGCTCCATCTTATATATCGGAATGTCTGACACCCTATATCCCAAATCATAACCTTAGATCCTCAAATGAGTGTCTCCTTTCAATTCCAAAAGCTAAACTTAAAAGAAGTGGTGAGGCGGCCTTCTGCTATTATGCACCTAAAATCTGGAATAGCCTGCCAATAGGAATTCGCCAGGCTAATACAGTGGAGAACTTTAAAAAACTGCCGAAAACACATTACTTTAAAATGGCCTTCTCCTAACTTCACTTTAACATAATCTGGATACTTTGCATGTTCAATTCATCATAATAACTATTCATAGTGGCTCTAAAATCTGTACTGACCCCTACTCTCTCTTCTGTTTCTTTTTCCGGTTTCTTTGTGGTGGCGGCCTGCGCCACCACCACCTACTCAAAGCATCATGATGCTCCAGCATTAATGGACTGAAAGCCAGAATTCTACGTGACCATCATCATCAAGCCCTTCCATGAGAACCCTTAATCCAAAGAGGACTGTTTCATTTATGTTAGGTAGATTGCCCAGCGGGGACTGGGTGGTCTCATGGTCTGGAATCCCTGCAGATTTTTTTCTCCAGCCGTCTGGAGTTTTTTTTGTTTTTTCTGTCCACCCTGGCCATCGGACCTTACTTATTCTATGTTAATTAGTGTTGACTTATTTTATTTTCTTACTGTTTATGAAAATGTGCTATATAAATAAATGTTGTTTGTAGAATTTTTTATACAGTTAGAGTACTTGAGGTTTAAATGAATTGCTCAGGGTCACATGGAGTGAGTTACAGAAAAGATCTCAAATGTCATCCATGGGGCTGATATGCCTCATCTGAAGTTATTTCAATTGCTGACGAGTCTGGTACCATTTTTGTCAAATCCATCCATCCATCCATCCATTTTCTAGTCTGCTTATTTAGTTTATGGGCACGGAGAGCCAGTTCCTATGTAATTTACAGTGAGTGAAAGGTAGGCACCACTCAAAGATGAGACACCAGTCTATCACAGGACACACTAACACATACACACACAGACACACAGACACACACACACACACACACACACACGCACACGCACACACACACACACACACACGTGCGTGCACACACCCCCACAATCACACACAATTCAGAGCTGACAATTAACATAACATACAACTCTTTAAGTTGTGGGCATAAATTCCATAGGGAGAACTATGCTGGAGGTTTTGCCTCAGGGTTTTCCATAAGATTCATGAATTGGGAGTTTGAAACAGGAGTAAGGATTACAATACATCAGGTAAGCTTATTTGTGTTTTCTGTTAAATAAGATGAAATTCTGCATTTGATTATATTGTTGAAAAAGAGTAAGAATACACATTACAACTGTCATCAGAGGTGCTGGAAAGAGAGACAGCTTGGGAGTTATGTAAGTAGGTGGGACTGAATGTAAGGTAAATAAGTAGGAGCAGGTCCGGGATGAAGTTCTTCAAGGAGTCAAGGAGATAAAGAGGGAAGTCTATTTGAGATGCACAAGAAGGGAGTACTTAATATGTTGTTTGCTGTTATTGCATTTTAACTAAAAATAAAATAAACATTCAACTTGGAAATGAGATCATTAAAACACCTAGTACTACGTGCAAACTCCACACAGTTATATTATTTCTGATTTAAATGTAATCATATTTTGAGTTGTTTAGACCTTGAAATGTAGAAACTAGCATTATAATTATTATTGACTTACAATGTGAAATGTTACACAGAAGCAATAAGCTTTCCAAGCTGCACCCTAATGATATTCATTTTATTTCCTGTCTTGAAAAAAATAATAAAACAATGCTTCTTGGCTTTAACATACACACAAATCCCCAGTTTTAAAATAAAAGCAAACAATGACCTGTAATGAGTGTGTAGAATGCCATATTTGATCTATCCATTAATTTTGTTCCCAACTTTATCCTAATTTAAGGTCATGGGTTTCCTGGGCCTGTCTAGGCATCAAGCAACAAGGCAGGAACCAAACCTGGATGTAGTCCTAGTGTGCCATGGGGCACAGTCACACACACACACAGGCTGCCACTCTAGCTTAGCCAATTAACTCTACACGATGTATTTGAATAATCTTCATCCTTATATGTGATAGTTCTGTATGTAGTGAGTAGTATAATCTATTTTTGCATTTTCTCTTGAGTGTTGTCGCGGTGGTCTGTGCTTGCACTTGATGTTGAGCGCTGGGCAAGAACAAAGTAGTTTATACTACTGTACCTTATTTCTGAGGTGGCAGTGATAGATTGACTATCTAACTCTGTGAAGAGGATTAGTTGTGTTCTGTTTTGTGTATTGTACAGTATTTACCCCACTGCACACCCAACCTACATGGAAAAGGGAGTCTCTCGCTGAATTACCTTTCCCAAGATTTCTTCCATTTTTAATTCCCTTTACTAGGTTTTTTTGGGAGCATTTTCTTCTTTTCTTAGGGAGTCAATGAAATAATGGCTGTCAAAACAGGGCCTGTTAAATCAAATTGTGTGATTTTGGGAGATTTTTGTTGTTAATGTAAGGTAACTAGAACACCTGGAGAAAAATCCTCTCAGAGATGAGAAGAATGTGCAAAACCTAAACAAATCCTGGCCAGACTCAATCCACTGGAGCTATGGAGTAAAAGCAGAGAGTGCTACCATGTTGCCATGTCTTAAGTGATGCACAAACATTAGGAAGTTTTTCTTTACACAGAGAACCATAGACACATGGGATAAGTGACCAAGTTGTGCTGTACACAGTAAAACTTTAGGGATTTTCAAAACTACTTCTTCTTCTTCTTCTTCTGTCAGCTGCTCCCATTAAGGGTCGCCACAGTGGATCATCTTCTTCCATATTTTCCTATCCTCTTGCTCTGTCACACTCATCACCTCTTTTCCTCTTATTTGGCAGCTCTGTCCTTAGCATCCTTCTCCAAATATACCTAGCATCTCTCCTCTGCACATGTCCAAGCCAATGCAATCTCGTCTCTCTGACTTTGTCTCCCAACCGTATAACTTGAGCTGACCCTCTAATGTACTCATTTCTACACTTGATGTTATTTTAGAAGAATTGAGTGGCATGCTTTATTGGGCTGAATGGCCTGTTCTCGTCTAGATTGTTCTAATATTCTAATTCATTTAATAATCTTTAAAGCCAACACATTAATAGAGACAAAAAACTTTTCACACAACATAACATAACACAACAAACATAACATTCTTAAACCCAGTTAATCTAATTTATAATTTCAGCAGGAGGGGTGCAGGAGACCACCTATAAAAATCTTAGTATATTCCAATTGTTTAAATGTATTAGTTGACACAGAAGTTGGGTCATTTGTTCATGTGAGTCACTCTGCCCCTAAGACTTGGAGTTTGCCCAGGCATTAATCTCTCAACCCATGATATTTCTCAACACATGGTAAATCGAGTAATGTAACCTTGATATATTTAATTTGTTCAGTTGTAACCTTTATCTTTGAATATGAAAGAGGGAATCATAAATATTCAATGTAATCTACTTTACATTTTCTGTTATTGAAATAAAATCTTCCAAGCATGAGAAATTCTATAAAGCAGCTTTGCTATGAGCTCAAATAAATTCATGCAGTCAGGTATTAATAATGTAGTACAGTGAGCTGTCAATCTCCCCCATGTAAGTTGGCTAAATTAATGTGTGTAATCAGTTTTCATTGAAATATTTCCAATTAGTCTTTTAACCACCACTATATTTAATCATATATTCATATATGTAATAAATTACAAATATTGCACATATTCATAAAATAACCATGAATTTTCCATCCTCAAATATATTCTAATGCAATGATGGATGTGAATGTTTACTGGATGGCAATTTATATGAAATGTTTACTTTTAAAGACGTAGCTCTCAAATGACTGGAGAAAATGCAGTGTACAATAATAAAAAAAAAGTATTAAAGGGGAATATGTGATCTGTAAGACCTGTGATGTGGAAAGGAAACTGAGTTCACGGATTCGGGAGTAGGTAGACTTTTATTTATATCAAAGCTTTAATCTGACATTCAGGTTAGGTTGTCTTTATTATTGCTTTTTTTTTCACCCACTCAGAACAATTATAGAAACTGGCAGATATTGCAGCCTCTGATATTTTGTACTTCTGCGTGTGTCTTTTTTCCCCTCAATAACACAATGAACAGAGGTGCAGTACTTCAGTGTCCTGCATTCCGATTTTGGCCTGCAACCTGTCTACATGGCATTTTCATTTCTTCCCAGTGTCCATTTTGGTAACCTTTCACACACCAAAGACAACTGGTAAATTGGCACACTGTGCCCTGGTGTGGGCTAGCCACCTGCCCAGGGTTGCTTTGCACCCAGTTCTGCTGCAGCTCCACTTAACTCTCTACTGGAGATCTTTTTCAGATAGATATTTGTAAATGTCATACCTAAGACACCCTTTTCAGAGTGAGCTTGTGAAATGGCAGACCATGCAGTGTTCCACTCCCATAACTACATCTAGAGTTTCAGCTTCCTTTAAGCTGAGCCATGTCTAGCGTTTGTGTGCCCGAGGCAAAGTTGTAAATGGTTTCCTTTTGCATTGGGTGGAATCATCACTGCCAGACCCGTACAAAGAAACCTGAAGACACAAATGTGGAGCCAGGATTGGGGACAGTGAAGCATGGAGATTTTGGATACAAAACCATGAATTTACAATTTAACAACATTGAGGGGGACAGTTGAGTACTTATAGTAATATCTGTTTACAAGATTTTCTCAGAAAAATACCCTCTTGAGGGGTGCCATTTCAGATAACAAACAGGAACTGCACTGTATTAGCAGGCTTTGTTAATTTATTTATACAGTAGCACTTCACGTTTCTCCAAAAAAAAAAAAAACTTCCACTTTTGTTTCTCATAACCATATTATCATTTAAACCAGGGGTTCTCAATGTCGGTCCTGGGGACCCCCTGTGGCCAACCAGCTTGTGTTTTTAATTGGAATTAAAAATCCTGGGCTAATTAAGTGAACTGTTATTGCCCAGATTCTGTGTTTTGGGAACAATATAGAAATAAGAAAACTAGGTTTGGTAAAAAAAAAAAAATATTAACATGTAGTAAGCAGTTATATGGGAATAGTGTATTTTTTTCTTTTTAACAATATTTTCATTTTGATTTTCATTATATTTTTCCGGGTGTTCTAATGTAATTAATCCATTATTTTCTAATTAGTGGGTCTGACGCTGAAGTAGTTGCGGCCTTTCACGATTCAGTGTTGTTTGGCTGGGTGTCTGCTCTGCTTGTTTTTAATTGTCGTTATTAAGATACAATGAAGGGAGCAAACTGCACAGAGAAAAAGTACAATATAATGAAAGCAACAAAAGAGAGTTAAGAATTGAAATCTATAGCAAAAGCAAAAATATTTCTAAATATCTTATAAATGTAAAAATCATGCTGCTGTACTTTCTTAATGTAGAATAAGTGAAGAGAAAAAAAACCAGCTAATTAATTGAGATCATTGTTGTCAGGTATTGTCACCGATTATGAATCTGGCTGAAGCAAAAACCTGAAGCCACAGTGGGTCCCCAAGACCGACTTTGAGAACCCCTGATTAAAATCATACTTCTAATTTCTATGGGTTTCTGTTTAAACCTCCAGCCAAGCAAACTTTATGATGATGGTGAAAGTTTAGTTATAATCTTCCCATGTAATTTAAATTAATAAAATCAATACAGTCACAAAATTTAATAAAATTAAAGTGTTATGGTTATCTTTAAATAGGAATCTTTGCCCATGATTCTTATGTACTGTTTCCTTGTGTATACAAAAAACACAACATAAATATCCGGTCAGTGGATGAACTCAGACAGTTTGTCCAGTGACTGGGGAGAACTGTGTTAGTATGCCAAGAGCGAATCTGGTGGTGAACAACAGTGAACGATATTTGCCAAATTTTAATTCAACTTTAATTGTAGCACATTTATGAGAAGATTATAGTTTGAATTAAATCAGCCTTTAGCAATGTATTTAAGAGCTACAGTCCTGTTACTTTTCTGATCATTTCATTTTGGTTTGCCTGTGTCTTCTATGCTATAGTTTGAGGATTATTATTATTAAAATCATTTTTGTTAGTGACATTATTGGATTGTGTAGATAAGGTGTCAGATGTTAAGACCAAACATCGCTAGTTTTGGGAAATGATATAAAAAAATCTAATCGGACAGTTGTATGGAGTCTGAGTGTCCATAGCTTTGAACTGTTTAAAACAAATGACCCCTACCCCCACCCCAAACTCCCCATTTTGCTGCCCTAGTTGACCTCCTACTTCACCTAAATGGTAGAGTCAGCCCTACTTATTAGTTCCCTGGGCCTTGTTCTATTATCCCAGCCTAGTTTTCACTCTGCAACTGGGTTGTTAGGCTTTGATTTTGTAAAGCAGAGGGTCAGACCTGAATATATTGTATGCATGGCATCACAGTCCAGCTAGGTGAAAAATGTAAAAATTAACTTTTTTTAAGTTTGCTGAATTACTGTTTTTTATCTTTGAGTGGCTGATGTTATTAATCTAGGTGCTGGTGGTCAAAAACAAAGCAAGGAGCTGTATCCAGTACATCCTTACAGATGCAATAAATCATCAGGGCCTGGCAAGTAGAATCCAGAGTCAGTGAAAGCAAGGGTCAAAACCAGAAATTGAAATAATAAATCAGAGAATCTTAAACATGGGAGACTACAAGAATATACATCATTGGGGAATAAACGGTCTAAACCAAATATTCAAGAAAGTATAAGTACAGCTGTTTGAACAAGGGATTGCAGGCTACACATACAAACAACTTCCACCAATGAGGCTCATTAGAACATAAGAAATTTGACAAATAAGAGGAGACCATTCAGTCCCTCATGATTGTTTCTTTAGTTAATAGCTAAGTTGTCCCAATATCTTATTCAGATTCTTCTTAAAGGTTAGCAAGGTTCTGGCTTCAACTGCATGTATTGGAAGTTTGTTCCATAGTCCCACAACTCTTTGCGTAAAGAGGTGCTTCCTTGCTTCAGTCTTTCTCTTAACTTTGAATAATGTCCTAGAGTACGTGATTCACCTTTAAGCTGAACAAATGTTACAGGATCTATTTCATCAATGTCTTTGAGGATTGTAAATATCTGGATTAGGTCCCCACATAGTCTCCTTTACTCAAGTGTAAACTTATTGAATTCCCTGAGTCTGACAGAGTAGGACATGTCCTTAAGTCCTGGAATGCACTTGGCTGCTTTCCTCTGCACACCTTCAAATGCTGCTATGTCTTCTTTGTAGTATGGTGACTAGAACTGCACACAACACTCCAGACACGGTCTTACTATTGAATTATATAGTTTGAGAATAATGTCCCTTGACTTTAATTCAGTACTGTATATGATATAACCTAACATTGTATTTGCCTTTTTAAGTTCAAGCAGGGTAGGCAAAACACAAACAAGACAGCATCTGTTTTTTGGAAACTAGGTGGAGTGATAGACAACACCTAAGGGAGTGACTGGCTTGCAAGACAGGCACAAGATAATCAAAATGATTACAGCTTGCCTGAGTTTCCTTGAAAACTTGCATATTATAATATTTTCAGTTAGCCAATAAAAGGTGTCATTTTGATTGATTTCTCATGTATCCATAATGGCTAACTGTGACGGTGCGGGTTCTGCTCCCTGCTCCCACCACTCTTTTGGGAATCTTCAAAAACCCGAAACCATTGGTAATGTAACCGGATGAGCTGGACAATGAGGACACCAAACAAAGCAAGTGGATGATGTAAAGTGTAAAAGTGCTTTTATTCAATGAAACAAAACCAAACCAGTGTTCAACTAAAGTGCAGTGCTTCAAAAATGTCCATAAATAAATAATCCATAAAATCAGGGTGAAATGTAGAGGTTAAAATAATCCAGTAAATATTCCTTTAAAACGAGGTTAAAAATCAATAATGGCTGGAAGTGCCATGTTTAGCTGGCAGCTTCCCTGCTTCTCCCGTCCAGGCCCTGCAACAGGGGAGTCGCCCTACCTGCAGCTGAACTTCTCGTGCTGGTCTGGTAGCTTTCCGACCCCTGACTCCGTACGGCCAAGACTCGGGTTCCCCAGCGACCAGGGCGCTCAAACTGGGGCTTTAATCTCCCAAGCCTCCGGCAAGCCGTCCTCGATTGTTGTCACTCCTGCCCTTCTAAAAACCTCAGCAGGAGTGACCCCATCCATCCTCCCCCGAGTGCCGGCCAAACACTCTTGCTGAGGGTACACTTCCTAGCTGCCTGTCTTTTTTACAGTGAGCCTGCTTGCTCGCTTGCTCCTGCACCGGCTCCTTTACCTTCTGCCTTCTTCTCTTATTCTTACTCTCCATCCTTCTCTTTTTTTTCTCTCTCCCCTCCGTACTCACGCTTCTCCTATTTATAATGGGGATGTGGCACAGGTGCAGCAATTAGCAGCTCCCAACATTAATTACAGACATGGGTGATCCCACATCTGTGCACTTCAGTGCAGAAACACCCAAGCCCGCATCGTGCCTGGGAACCGCCAGAGTACCACATCCCCTCTTTAAGCCATGAGTGTGGCGATTATTTATTTAAAAACTGGCCATTCTTTTCGAGCTGTGGACCCGCTATATCACATTAACACGCTACAACACCCTTCTATTACATTTGATATCACACATACAGTTTTCTTTTCTAAACTCTTCTTGTGTGAAACAGCCTGCCCTTTCTAGCTAAAGCTGCATTTGACAGGTACAGTATATATGTAGCAAGTGACACCTACACCGTCACCTGCCTGCGTATAACTTTACATTTAGTGTAGTTCTTTGTATTTTGGTGATTTAACTTATGATTGATGTATGGACCTTTGTAAACAACGTGACTATTCTTCTGCAAAGATCTAAAAATAATGGATCTCTGACACTTTGCTATTTTCATTCTACTTAAAAACAACAGAAATCTGAACATTTAAGTAGCAGTCATCTGCAGGTAGGTGAGTAATAAAGTAATACAGCATTCTAACGCAGGTTTGTTTAACTACTGCTGTGCAGCAGTTTGTAATTGGGCTTGTTGCTGCTAGGATGAACAATGGTTAGAGAGTCTGAGCCAAACGTAATGTGAATAATAAGACCAGAAGATTAAAAAGGCTAAACAGAGGGAGAAACAAGCCCAGAGTCAAGGACTGGTAGAGGTCAAAACCAGTAAAGCTAACAAGATCATCACACTAAAGAGTGTTTTGGTGCAATGGAACAATCAAAGTCAAATCCCTGAATAGAATTCAGGAACCAAACTAACCAAGAATAAATTCCTAAGAAAACACACTCGCACACACAGAAAAAAATATTTTAAAAATCCCAAAAGTAGAAGAACTAGAGGCTAACAGTCCATCTTTATATATACTGGCAGTGATGATCATACAAAGTTGGGGTAAATACAACCATATAAAAATGATGGCAGCATGATAAATCTCAAAAATAAAAACAATCAAACACAAAAAACTAATCATATATTTAAAATGACACATTAAATAAATACAAAACATAAAATAATAAGAATAATATGCCCTCACACTAGTAACTTGTTTTTAAAGAACTGTTGCTACCACATCCTGAGGGTTACTTAGGGGATCCTCATAATCAGTATAAGTGAATTTCTGATTTTAAGCAAAATGTCTGTGAGAGATCATATATTGCATTTATTAGGTTCCTTTTATTGGGCAAACATCTTATTGCATTCATTTAGAAAATTTTCTCCATGAGTTTTGCTCAAGTTTTAATGACCAGGATAAACAACTTTACACACTAGCCAACTGTTAAGCATAGTCATTAATGACTATATTGTACATTTTAAAACTCAGGATGGAATGCTACTGCCTTAATTTCAGCCTTTAGGTATAGTTGTTCTGAAGAGTTGAATGATTATATTGCTAATTATGATTTTCAGGACATTTTAAATTTTAAGTCTGGTTCTAAAACTAATAACACATTTGTCTGAACGGGAAATAGAAAACCAAAAATTTAAATCTGCTTATTCCAGATGCCCATCCTTGAAATCAAAGATCTAGAAACTCCCATTAAGTTGGAGAAGCTTCCATTGCCTGGCTGCTTGGTCAGGCAAATCGATCCCTTCTCCAACGACGGGCTTTTTCGGATAGCCCGCTGTCTTCGGGTTATGCCTTGCCTTCTTTTTTCCCATTGGAGGATGTGGTGTGTTTCCGTGAGCCCCTGGAGGTCTGTAAGTTAAACCGCTGTTGCGGAGCAAGTGCATGTGCATGCCCGTGGGAGCGCACATGCTTTGCTCTGCTGTGTGTGTGCACGTGCCTTGCGTTGCTGTACCGGGCTGTCCACAAATTATTTTTATGATGGGTCCCCTGCCTTTTAACAGGCAGGCGGTCCCATCTGGGATGCAATGTGGAAGATCAGCACGACTACAGACAGACACCAGGACACACGGAAGTCCAAACACATGCTTTTATTTATTATTCTTCAATACACAGTAAATACACAGTCCTTTGCACAGCACACACAGTGCACAACCTGCCAACACTATTGCTCGCAATCTTTTCTTCTCCTTTTCTTTCATTCTTCTCTGCCGCCATCACTCCTCTACTCACAAGCTCCGTCCTCTGCCTCCTGACTCCGGCTCCCTGAATGGAATGAGGCGGCCCCTTTTATAATGCACCTGGATGTGCTCCAGATGCTCCTTGATGACCTTCCTGCAGCACTTCTGGGTGTACTTGGTTCCTGTTCTGACAGCACTTCCTGGTGTGCCGTAAGTGCTGCAGTCCAGGGCTTAACTAATGTCCATGCGCCCCCAGGGTGGCTGCCTTCTCGTGTTCCAGGTAAGGTACTTCTTCTTTCCTGGTCTTTCCATCCTCCAGGCATCCCGACTGGGCATGAGCCCCAGTCGTCCGCCACAAGGTATAGTGAAAATGCACTTGATGTGTAACAGGCCTGTGCAACTGTGCGTCAAATAACTAACATATAAGTACTCTGTAAGAGGAAAACAATATTGTGCCTTTGTCTTTTGTTCTTCTCTGTCCTCACAACATCTGCTAAGAAGGAGAAATAACTCAAAAGAAGGGTATTATGCTATGAAACGTCCTACTGAGTGGCTGTAACTGCCATTTTGAAGAAAAGCACAACCCTTGACTATCTTTGGTACCATAAAAATAGCAGCTTACACTAGCAAAGCTTATTCTCGACACTCACAGACATATTACAATTTTTGCTCATTCTTGGCCCCTCTCAAATATGGGGTCAATCAAAGACCTGTCCTTTGGCCTATTATTTTTTCATTGTACATGTTGTCCTTAGGATCCATTTCTTAAGAAAACATTAATATTTCTTTTCATTGCTACACATTTGATACATGGATATATCTTCCCTTGAAACTAGACAAGAGAAATTTACTTAAACTCTTATTGGAATGTCTGAAAGACATTAAAATATGGATGTTACGAAATTTTCTTACTCCAAATGAAATAAAATTTGTGTGTTTTGGACGTTCTGATCGTAATTGTGCTACTTCAAGTAACCTTGGCCTTAGGACAACCTACTGTAAAATATCTTGGTGTGATTTCTGATAATGCCCTTAAATTTGACAAACAAATTACCTCCATTGTTAAAGCCTGTTTCTGTCAGCTCAGGGAATTAGCTAAAGTCAAACCTTTTCTTTCTTTCACACTTTTGTCGCTTCTCAGCTTCACTATTGCAACTCATTATACACTGCAGTTAATCAATCATGACCTTGTTTGTCTTCAACTAGTCCAGCGCACTGCAGCCAGGCTTCTAACAGACACATGAAAACATAACGATATGACATCAGTCTTAGGTTCTCTTCACTGGTTTCATGTTCACTATAAGATAGAGTTTTAAAGTTTACTGTGTGTTTTTAATGGTTTAGCCCCAGTTTACACCCATACTCTCCAACGCGATCACTTAGGTCCTTTAACCAGAAGTTACTGATCATGCCAGGATCTAGACTTAGCCTTAGAGGGGACTGTGCGTTTGCAGCAGCTGCCCCTAAACTTTGGAACAGTCTGGCCTTTTATGTTAGGTCAGCACCAACTTTGGTAATTTTTAATTCCAGTCTTTTTACATTAGCTTCTCAAACTTGCATGAGAGTACTGTTTTTTAATATCTTTATATATTTTGGTGTATTTATTTGTCTATATATTGTGATATGCCAGCCCGACCAGAGACAGACAGACACCGAATGAATATACACATGATTTATTGCGTTTCCTTTACTCAACACAATCACCACAATGCACAAATCAGCGGTGCTAAAGCTCTCAGACCCCTTTCTCTTTTCTTCTTCGGCCACCTCTACTCCTCACTCATAGCTCCGTCTTCTCCCTCCCGACTCCACTCTCGAGTGGTGTGGCGGAAGTGCTGCATACGAGTTCAGCTCCTCTTTCGGCAGCACTTCCTGTTATGGCGGAAGTGCTGCCGACCACCGTTCCACAGCTGTCCAGGTGCCCCCTGGCAGTGGCCACATCCCCCCACAAGGTTGAGCATCCCGGCTCTGTGGCCCCCATGCAACCCAGGAAGGCTGCCTTCTTATGTTCCGTTGAAAATACTGCCCCTCTCCCAGTCCTTCCCTTCTCCATGTGTCCCGGTGGGGCAATGTCCCCGGACATCTGTCACAATATTTATTGGGACATTTTATGGAAACTGTACAGCATGTTGGTCAACTGCTGTTGTTTTTAATGAGCTTTATAAATAAAGCTGACTTGATTTGAATTGGCTTGACTTCAAGTATTTTATTAATTTGTTAACATTGTGCATGAGCATGTTCTGGCCATCCAGTGGCAGCTAATGATGAAGCAGCATAGCAGGCATTCAAATGAAAAGCAGTGAACAAAAGTTATAGGTATACATTTAAACTTGCAAGTGTTAAGGGGTACATTTAATTTACCCAGTTTAGGATCACAGGGAGTCAATGATTATCACAGCATCACTGGGTGTAAGGCAAGAAGCAAACGTAGTGGACAATGCACCAGTCTTTTGCAGGGCACAATTGCTACATGCTGTCCAGTAACAGAAACAGATTAATAAAGTATCACTTAAGTTTTAATCCGTGTATGTGCTATTGATATGCTGAAGCATTGTGAGCTGAAGGTGCACCAGCCAATGTTCATACTGCAAATCTTCAGGAGCTCATGCTGGGGATGGTAAAGGGGATGGAGGTCATTTACTTCACAGCACATTAAGGACTAAACGTATTTAAACAATTGTCAAATTTGTCTGTTTCTGGTCAGTTTCATGCAGGCACATATATGGATTTGGGATTCAATAACAAATGTTGGCGAATGAAATGTGTAGTTATTCATACAAAAGAAGAAACAATGAAACAGTGTTTGCAATGCAATACATTTGATAATAATTATATATGACATATTTAGTAACGCTTTTTGTAAGTAATGAGTAATATAACTATAAGTAACATTCCCCAGCCTTATTCCTAAATAGTTATAGCAGAGTGATGATTTGAAATAAGCCCACTGTCCCCTGGCTGTAGTCTCACCAGAGCACACACGCAGGCAATCAGGAGTGGTGTCATGACCGTTCTAACTGGAGAGGAAGGATCGAGACACACATATAGTGGCAGAGATTTAAGAACAATCTAAAAAGTGTTGTCAGACTGACGCAGGGGCTAAAACACATGATCCATGGTTGGCAAACATTAAAGAGCTAAACTATACTGAAGTTGAAGACAATAGATTAATAAAAACATAATATCAAAATTGATATTTTAGGCATAGTCTGTTTCTTATTTTAAACAAAGGTTACAGGCCGTTTAACCTGAGTGTTAAATAGTCACTTGCCATGAAGTCTTATGTCAGCCAGAATGTGCCGCACATGGCCAGTGCTATTTCAGCCAGCTTACCAAGGGGAGGAAACTGTGATGTCAACAGTACAAAATGTAAATACACACAAAAATAGAAACGGGGCAAAATGCTTATTATTTCTTGCATTCTGACAAGTTGTCTCCCTAATAAATCATCATTTAGTTCTTGGGTGCTTGTTTTTGGCAGGTAACTCTTTGGCAGTATTTATTAACAGAGGTATTCTAAAGTGGATATATTAGAATTTATTAAATCTTACCAGTTACAAGAAATAGCAGTCACTGTGCATGTTTTAAAATAAAGTTGAACTACTTTTTAAGAACACTTGCTTCTTTAATAATACCCTCTTCATATATGCAAGCCCACAGCAGGAATTTTGTAATTCAGCCTTCTTTCCTCCTTTTAAACACCAGGATTTGCAGGTGTCAACTGGCTGGTGATTACCTGCCAATTAGGGAAGGCTTTCCAGTCTTCATCTTATCAGACTGTAACTGCACTCCAACCCAGAGAAAGACAAAATTAACCATTTCATTCTTCTAGAGCTGTTTTACTGACATCATGTGCTATAGCTGGGGACAGAAAATCAATATAAAAGGCTTGTCGTTTTTTTTTTTTTTAAATTACAGCACCTTTGCAAAAATGTAAGGCTTACAAATCTGTTATAGTCTATAGGTGGGTGTAGTGTTTCCCTTCAATAAAAACGCATCTGTGCATCATAAATGAACAATAAGTGCAGGCTGCTCCTGCAATGTCAAGGTTATGCTCTGATCTACTACTTAACTGCTCCAGCAAT
The DNA here is from genome assembly GCA_026402145.1 of Polypterus bichir lapradei. Classification (NCBI taxonomy): domain Eukaryota; kingdom Metazoa; phylum Chordata; class Cladistia; order Polypteriformes; family Polypteridae; genus Polypterus; species Polypterus bichir. Next base: position 43,775,287 of record JANRMT010062814.1, read on the forward strand.
TCCAATACAGCGTATAGTCAAAGAATGAGACAAGGCTGCAGCTGGAGACTGACATTATTTAATATCTGCCGTATATCAATAAGCTAACCACTGCTGTGAACTTGCAGCACATAATATCAAGTAATTTTTTTTGTCATATGTAGATAACTTCTTTCTAGTGGTACCAACCTAAAAGGAGTTATAGAATATTTTGGGCCTGCTAAAAACCTTTGTTGATTGCAACAATTTCATGGGTTCGTGTTGTGGCTCTAGTCTTTCTGTTTATAAATATGTAGCTATGCAGAAGACCGAATGTTGTTGTTGGGCATGATGTCGTCAATGGAAATGTATTGTAAGATTGAACTTGATTTATTTGTTTGTCCCCAGGGGGAAATTTGACATTTTACAGAAGCTCTTCAAATAAATAAATACATAAATAGATAAATAAATATTTATTTTATATATATATATATATATATATATATATATATAT
>JANRMT010062814.1:43780758-43833155 GCA_026402145.1 Polypterus bichir lapradei
CCCTCCCTTTTACCCTAAATACTCCACCTGTTAGTCCTCGGATCCAGACGGATGATCAGACCTCAGCATTCTTTGAAGCTTTTAGCGCTCTCCGCATTTCGGCAGCTACAGACTCTGCAATGACGAAGGTCGGCGTAACATCCTCAGGGTTTCCGCCTGAGGCTTCCAAGCCTGAAACTTACCAATTTTATAACTCGGGCTGGACGGACGGTTTTCAGGACCGCCAAGAACGTGACCCGCGTTATTTTACTGTACGACCCGATTACATTCTCTGGGCTACAGACCTTGAGACCGACGGTGGATTTCGGTCTCCAGGGCCGGTGAGTTCTTACCCCGACCTCACTAATGGTGATCAGACGGAAACCTCTTACCTAGCTCCTGGACAACCTTGGGTGAACAAACAAGATCCGGAGGAACCGATGTCGATCGGACTTTCTGAGACGGATATGGATTGCCCCGATGGGTTGCTGTCTGAAACCTGGGAAAAGGCCCTGAAGCTTATTAAAGGACTGATAACGTCTCTGGTGGACATTATTGTTTACTACGACCAGAAAAAAGAATGTCAAGGATGTGATATAAAACATCCCGGACAGTCTAGGCATACCTGCCTGTTTGAACCTGAGATCGGATACCGACAAGGTCGTTTTCAGAAGATTCTGAAGATTTTCCGTAAGTCTTGGCTGAAGCGCTTGGCGGTGAAAGTTCTGGGGTATTATAATATTCTATTGCCGATTCCCAAAATAGACACGGTGGTTGAAAAGACTGTAGATGAATTTGAAAATACCAGCTCTATTCATGACACTGTAATGCAGTCATTTTATGAAATGGATGAATGCTCTTACTGTGTTACCCGCCGTGTGGCCAATGAGTTTTGTAAACGTAATATTAATCATGAGGCTCATATGAATCTCTGGACTAAATATGACCTGGAATTTGATGATATGATAGAACTAGTGGGTCTTTCTGAACCTGAAACCGCAGCAGTCTGAACCATGCAGAATCTTAAATAAATGTTTTCTAAGTTGTTAAATGTTGTCAGTGTTTGTGTCATCACCGGCGATGGAGCAGGTCTTGGAAAAAACGTATTATAACTCTGAGAACCCAGGGGCCTTAGGGGGTAAAGAATCCTTGAAAAGAGCTCTCTTGCACGCCGGACACCGTATTGGGGACCAAGAGGTATCCGACTGGTTATCCGGGCAATACGCCTACACGATCCATAAACCGGCCAGAATCCATTTTAAAAGGAATAAAGTGTATGTTTCCAATATAGACGGGCAATGGCAGATCGATTTGGCGGATATGACAAACCTGGCCGAGTATAACCGAGGCTACAAGTATCTACTGACTTGTATAGATATTCTTTCTAAATACGCCTGGGTCAGGGCTCTGAAAAACAAAACGGGTAAAGAAGTAACCAGGGTTTTTCGAGAAATTTTGGAGGAAGGTAGAGTTCCCGTCAAACTTCAGACCGATAGCGGTAAAGAGTTTCTCAATCGGGAATTTCAAAGCCTGCTCCGTAAACACGGGATAAAACATTTCACCACCGCTAGTGAATTAAAGGCTTCGGTGGTGGAGAGGTTCAATCGAACTCTGAAAACCAAAATGTGGCGCTATTTCAGCTCCCGCAATACCCGGTCCTATCTGCCAGGGCTGCAGGACTTGGTGAAATCTTATAATCTGAGCTATCACCGAGGCATAAAAATGGCCCCTGCCGAGGTGAACAGTTCCAATTCTTGGAAAGTCTTTAAAAACTTATACGGTCTAACGAAACCCAAAACAAATGTAAAACATAAATTCAAAGTCGGAGATACGGTGAGAGTGTCGAAAGCCCGGAATCCTTTTACCAAGGGCTACGAACAAACCTTTTCAGACGAGGTATTTACCGTTTCTGAACTAGTCCCTAGGGATCCGCCCGTCTACAAGCTCAAAGATTATGATGGCGAAGACATTATAGGTTCCTTTTACGACGCCGAGTTACAAAAGATTCGAGGGCCTGACGTCTTCAGGATCGAAAAAAAATATCCGTAGAAAAAAGCATATTTTGGTGAAATGGCTCGGCTGGTCCGAAAAGTTTAACAGCTGGATCCCTGAAAGCTATGCGCAAGACGTTAAATACTGAAAATGAAAAATAGTATTTCATTCACCGGCTGTTCACAATGGAGAGAAAAAGCTTTTACGTCGTTCTTCCCAGCAATTCTTCCCATGATGTTTTCCCTAATAATACCATCGCCGAATTTACCGTCAAATTAGCCGCCCCCATCGAGCTACAGGGTCCCTGGGAAGTGGCATTGGCCGAAATTCAGTATCCGCACACCTGGAATACCCTAGATAAACCGGAAAATAACTTTATCGTGGTGTCCCCGCTATTAGTTAATTATTATACTATTCCGCCGGGTTATTACTCCAGCCCGGAGAAAGTAACCTCCAAGATGAATGAAGCGTTGTCGAAAGAGCCCAAAGCCGTCGATGGCGGCTCAGCCAACACTACAATACCTGAAAACACCATGAGATTCCGCTACAGCACTATCGAGCGAAGATTCTACGTCGTCAGCACCGTCAAGGATGAATCTTTGCATGTCAAGGGACAATTGGCGAGGCTTTTAGGAGCTCATGGGGACGTGAATATAGGTCTGGTGAATGAAGCTCCTTACCCCGCGGATATCAGAGCGGGGTTTTATACCTTGTACGTCTACAGCGACATTGTGTCTCACCAAAGAGTCGGAGACAGCTACGTCCCTCTCTTGAGATGCGTACATATTGAAGATGAGATGAATAAGATTACCACAATCACCTACGACAGGCCGCACTACGCTCCGGTCAGCAAGAGTCAGTTTGATACTTTGACCGTTGAAATAAAGACGGATCAGAACAAACTGGTTCCATTTCAGTTTGGTAAAGTCATCGTCAAGTTACATTTCAGACCCTGTAAAAGTTGTATACACGACTAATACCGAGATGAGATCTTACCTGGACCCTACCCCTTATGTGCGGTATTATGAAGCCCAAGCGGGCAACGGTCTCCCCGGGTTTTCGGGGTCCCCGGTGATGTACGGTTCCGGGATCGGCGGAATATTTCGCGGTTTGTTTAGGCGGGCCTTGCCTCTCTTGAAAAGAGGATTCGAAATTGTCAAACCCCATATTAAATCAGCCGCTAAGAATATTGTCAAAGACGTGGTGGCAGGGGCCATGTCGGGAGCGATGACTCGAGGAAGCGAAGAAAATCAATCGGGGTCGGGTCTGATGGTGATGAGGAAAACTAAGCGTAAGAGACCGCCCGGATCACGAGCCGCCCCAATCAACAAAAAGACGCGCCGTTCAGCTGTTACATCATTTTCTTCTCTCCGACACAAGGATAAGTCCCGCACCCGCAGGAAAAAGAAATCGAAAAACATTTTTTAACTCAAGATGTCTTTCGTTCATCGAATGTCTCAAGAGTGTGTGAAATCTGAACTGGACTTGTTTACGGTACCCTATACTCAGACTAGCGTAGAGAAAAGCATCTACGCCGAGGTCCCCCCTCTCTCAGCTCTATCGGAAGTCGCCCCGTTGGAGTTTCTGATTACCGGGAACGGGGAAGACTACTTGGACCTGAATAACACGCTTCTACACGTCCGATGCAAAATCGTCAATGCCGACGGAACTAATCCGGGCCAAGGGGCCCGGGTAGCCTTTGTTAATTATCCGATAGCCGCCTTATTTTCACAAGTGGACGTCACCTTGGGAGATCGTTTAATATCCCAGAGTTCCAGCCTTTACCCGTACACGGCCCTTTTTGAGGAATTGCTAAATTACAGCAACGAAACTCTCAACTTCCAATTTGCTTCGGGTCTTTTTTACAAAGACACGGCCAACGAACATGAAAACACCGCCTTGGACGGCCCGAATCAGGGGTTCAAAAAAAGAAGCGGATATACGGCCCAAGGTAAAATGGTAGAACTCCTTGGGCCTATTCATTCCGACTTATTTTTTCAAGAAAAATTAATTCTAAACGGGGTGGACGTCAGAATAAAAATGGTCCGGAGCAAAAATGAATTCTGTCTGATGTCCGGAGATGCCGAGCGTTACAAAGTAAACATTTTATCCGCCGCTCTTTTTGTCAAGAAAGTTAAAGTTTCGCCGGCGGTGAAAATAGGGCATGCCCACGCTCTCACCACCGCCAATGCCAAGTACCCCGTGGAAAGAGTGAATATGAAAGTTCTCAGTATGCCGGCCGGGATACGCGTGAGCAATCAGGAGAACCTGTTCTTGGGACAAATACCCAAGTACGTGGTCCTAGGTCTGGTGGATAATGATGCCTTTTCAGGGGATTACGCCAGAAACCCCTTCAATTTCAAACACAACCAGGTGGAATTCCTGGCCTTGTATTTGGACGGAGAGCAGATTCCTGCCAAACCATTTCAACCCGATTTTGCTAATGACATCACCGCTCGAGAATATTACAACCTTGTGTTGGCCTCCGGAAAGCATTTGAAAGACCAGCCTTTAGCCATCAACCGTTCTGAATTCTCCCAGGGATACACCCTCTTTGCCTTTGATTTGACGCCCGATCAAGAATGCGGAGACCATTTCTCCTTGATGAAAACCGGGAACATGAGATTTGAAATCCGCTTTCGACAACCCCTACCCCATACTGTGAATCTAATAGTGTACGCCGTCTTTGACAACATCATTGAAATAAACCAGAGAAGAAATATACTTTATGATTACTAAAAAAGCATGAACACCCTGCAGATCGACGAAATCCTGTCCGGTGACCTGTACACAGAAAATCTGTTTTACGGTGTGCTGGCGTGCGACCAACTGCCGGAAAAGATACTCACGGATCTCCCGACCATGATCGTCGTCAATACTCACCGTCAAAATCAACCCGGAGAACACTGGTTGGCGATACATCTCAGAGAAGATGGAACTGGAGAATTTTTTGATTCCTACGGCGCCCCACCAGACTTTATCTATTTTCCTGAGGAAATATACAGCTTTTTAAACAGAAACTGTAAAGACATTATTTACCATACCCGGCAACTTCAAAGCTGGTTTTCTAACGTCTGCGGACAACATTGTATTTTCTTCCTGCATCACAGAGGGAAAGGACGTTCTTATCAAGAGATTATGAACCTGTATTTTAATGAAGCCACCAAGAATGATGATATGGTTCAAAAGTTTGTCAACACTTTGTCTAAGAACGCTTCCAAAGGTTTTCAGGATCATCCCTGCCTGCAAAGTTCTTTGCCCTGTCATCATCTTAATAAAGAATAGACCGCCTGTGTAACCCGATGTAATATTTTATTAAAAACAAAAATATAATTACATTTCAATAAGGAATCCATTCATTCTTTCTGCGAGATCTGGTTTTCTTGCCCACAGGTGTATCGGGAGCAACGGCAGCAGGGACCGAGGCAGAGACAGCAGAGGCAGAGACCCCGTCCGGGGCAGAAGTTTTGAAACTCTCTAGAAGCTCTCTCGTGTCGATGTTCGGCACCGCAGAGGTCGGAATGTTCAATCCGGCCAGGGCCTTAATAAATTCTTTCCAACCCCTGGGTCTCCGATAGGACGGTATGTTGTGACGGGCGGTTAAGTTTCGCATTAGATCGACCATATTCGTACCGGGTAAAGGTTCTCCGCGAAACACAAACTCTCCCAAGTCATTCCAGTAGGTTGTATTAGGGTGATGCGACATTTTCTGTAAAATAATTTTGGTATATTTCTTTGATTTATCCGGAGCACTTTTCAAAATCTCGTCGTACACCCTTTCTTCTGGGGTACTAGGAGCCTGTTTGAGAGCTCCCGACGGTTCCTCCTGGCTCTCGTCAGGCAGCAATAACATCAGAGATCCGGTTTGTTTATCCGCTTTTTTCACAAAGGTCAGGTATCTTTGTAAGGCGGTCGTATAAAGTTTTACTTTTGCGTCGGCGCTCAAGTCATCGCGTTGCAGTATGAGTTTCATTTGTTTATCCAGTTCACTTTCCGTAGCGCTTAAAAGGTCGGTGGAAGTTGGGGCTTTCTGATGCCATTGAGCCAATTGTTGTTGAGGGACCAGGTACATCTTGCGCGTGTATTCCATATTTATAATCTCGATCCTATTAAACTAGTAATGAAAGGAATAGCGGTGCTTAATAGGGCTCCGAGAAACCCTCCTTTCTGATTTAAAAGGGCTTTTTTCTTTTTAACGGTGAGTTTTTTATCACCAAGTTTTTTAACGGAGCAACGATGCTTCTTCAGTAACTTGAACTGTCTGGAAGTCAGGGGTACGTGGCCTTTTAAAGTATTGAGAGCTATTTCGGCCAGAGCGTAAATGAAATCGTCCGGAGCCTCGCTCAACAGCGCTTTTCTTCGGCGACAAGAGACCCTGTGCAGGGTCTTGAGCACAGGGAGATTTCTTTTTATTCTGGTCGACATGCCGGTTCTTTCTCAAATACTCGGGAAATCATACGTCTTTATCTTTTTATGACGTAGGCCACAGGCCAGTCGGGAGGAAACAATCCGGTACGTAAACGAAATTCGTCAGGCGTCTGGGCTTTCAGATCCACCAACAGATAGCCGTAAGGGGTTCGCGTAGCGTCCTCAAAGGCCTCCAAGAAAAATTTCACCCTACTGGGGTACATTTGACGCGCTAAATTCGTAATTTGCAGCTTATCTCTCGGGTTTTTAAACAGGGTGATGTAATTGGCGTTCAGATTTATCGTTCTACTTTTCTTGCCTTGAAAAAATAAATTTTGGACCAAGTAAATGATGGACAAATTCCGGTGATGAGTATATTTTGTGAAGGCCCTTTCTATCTCTTGGCTATGGCTCGCCTGCTCCATCAAATCGTCGACGATTGCCAAGTTCACTCGGTCAGGCGGTAGTAGTTCATCGTCGCTTAAGGAGACGGGTAACCCCTCGAAAAATCTGATATTGGGAAACTGGGCTAACAGTTCGTCGTACAGAGTCTGCCAGCAACTATAAAACCAGACTATGTTGTCAGGGCGGCGAGAAAGCACACGGTCCGCGTGCTCCAAAAGCTTTTTCACATAATGCGATTTACCCGAACACGAGGGTCCCAAGACTATTTTTGAGAACGGATGCTGAAGTCTAACGTCAAAACCCTCTTTAGTATCCATAGGGGAGAGATGTGAAATCGGGCAAAAGAACCCTTTTGTTGTACACCACTCTGAATCTTTTTCTGAGTGGACGATTTTGCAACGTCAGGTTCTTTTTGTTCCTATGAATCTGCGTGCCGTGAACCGTTATTTCTTTCGTGACGTCTTGTTCTACAAAACTATGCACTAGATCCATTAATGAGTATAGGTTTACCGTTTGAACCGTTTTGTGATTGAGAGTAATGCCCTTGACTTTCATGCAGACCTTACCTTTGAACGTTTTGTACGCGTACGTTTTCGGACCCCCGGAAACAAATTCTTCTATGAAGTCGTCAGGATCTAGTTCGCTGGTGAGTTCACCTAAATAGTCCCCGAGGGGCGGAGTGTACTGGCCGGGCGAAGCTGTGAAGATAACGGAATCTGTATCATGATACAGAATCCTCGGTCCTAAACGATCCAATATTCGTACAATTCTAGGCAGGCATAGGCCGTGGTGAAAGCGGCGATCACCACATTGACGGGACCGGGTACAACGTATCTATCATCGGCATACCTCCACTGCACTTGAGCAATTTCGTCGCTGATAAAGCCAAAATAGGAGACCCGATACACGTCCGAGAACAGGTAATCGAAGAATTCTTGGGTGTGTGTAACAAACGTCGTGGTCAGCTGATTAGGTTTCTGACCGAATTTTCCCCAAAGAGAATTCAGAAATAGCTTGGAAATTTGTCTCTTAGCGGGGTTGGAGGCTATGTTTACACTCTCCAATAATACGCCTTCTTTTAAGAAATAGTCGTCCACATAGCGCCGGCGGGAGGCTTCGTCCCGGGCCCAGGAGGGCGATCCTGAGGCCTCATGTTTGCCTTTCAGATGAATTTTGATGTACTCGGAAAATAAATCGGTGGTACTCTGTTCGTAATGCCATATCTCATGAATTTTTAATACTCTGTACCCTTTATCTAAGGCCTTGAGTATCTCGACGCTGCACCAGGTTCCCGTTAAAGACCTTTCCCGATCGTTGTGACGGCAAAGGCCGGTGGACGTCTGGGTTTCTGCGCACATACGACACAGAACGAACATCAATTTATCACAAATTCTTAAGGGTAGGACAGGAAAGTACAAATTGCGAGGGGCTAACACGGTGATTTTAATAAGCCCAAAGTATTTCTTAAGATCGCCAAACTCCCGGAAAACAAGAGTCGGATGGCCGATCGGGTAGGTTTTTGTTTTGTTGACGTAAGGGTACAGACTAGTAAAATCGTAATAATGCATTTGCTCGTCGTCTTGAACCTTATGATATAATTTGATCGCGTTGGTGCGCCCTCCATACAGGGCGTCACGGGGATTGATAGGTTCAGGAAACTCAAAGCGTCTTAAGAAATCCTGAAGCTCTGAGTCCTCTTTTTTCATGCGTTCCCATTGATGTTCCCAAAGGACTCTCACCGTCAGATTAAATGTTTCACGCAAATTCTTGAGTTTGTCCTCAAACGTTTGAAACAATTCGGCATAAGGAGCCCCGGTGAGAGGATGTTTGGCTTGGGCCTCGTAGCACTCTGGACATCCGTGATAAAAGCATCCAGCGAACTCAAAGGCTGTCGGGACTCCTTGAACTTGGGCGTAACAGTCTAAATAAAAGGAACCCATCTTGACTTCGCCGTGATTCAGGGCGTGCCGAATGTTTATTTTTTCCTTTTCGGAAAGAAACATCAGGCATTGAATAGAAGCATTAGAATAAGCTTTGTGAGTGCTTTTGTAATGGTCACTAGGAATGATTCCGATTGCATTATCGGGCATGCAGTTTTGTCTGTACATGGACAGGCAGAGAGAAGCTAGGGTCATACACTGAAAAGGATCGATATTGCCGATCCTCAGCACTTCCTGTCTAAATTTCATGCACGCCGTTCTCAAAATAACCACGTCGTTTCGACAATAGTAGGCCATTTCTTGTTTAAAGTTGAAGGTACCGCTTTTAATCGATTCATACCAAGACAAAAACTCCTGTCTTTCCTGGCTCATCATGTGCTCAAAACCGTAATATTTAGGCTCGGGGTACGGTCCGATGTAATTTTGATTTTCAGCGGTGTTAAAGAAATGGGGAAAGTACCCTTTTTGAGCCTGGAATCCCAGGGCTTTGGGCATACTGCTCAATTTCATAGGCAAGAAGTTCAACGAATCGATAAATCTCAAGTTATAATCTTCTTCTATAAAGCACATTAGTTTACAACCCTGAGATGTAACAGACGGAGTTTGTCCGCTCTCCACGAGATATTTCAAAAGGAAATAGCCGTCATACCCCTTAGAATTGTGAGCTATGAACGTGTAATCTTCGTATTTCGGACATCGATATCTGTGGAAAAACTTTGCCACGCAATCCTCACCGGCCCGACTCCAAGATTGACCGTTCCAATGCATGCAGTGGATGTAATTGGGGATGTGGATTCCGTCATCTTGACGGCACTCAAAATCGTAGAACACATAGTTTTCTTGGAGCGGTCTTTCCGGTAAACTTTGAATAAAACACTGATGATTTTCATCCGACTCTTCCACGACCGCTCTACAAACGTGGCAGTGTTTGGGTCGACACTTGTGAGGTTTTGACTCGGCATTCACCACGTATTTCTGTTCGCAGAGGGCGCAGACTTTCTGGGTATCGCAGAGACTTTCAGACCGACACGTCTTTTCGTTAAATGTCCGTGTTTTGTGGCCTTTGAAGCAAAACCTCGATCGACAGAATCGATGGCAATCGGAACATCGAATAGCTTCCCCGTCAACCGAGCGACAGTCTGTAGATAAACAGACGTTGCAGTGCTGCTCGCAGCGATGTCGTGCCGGATCAGAATAACCCGTGTAGCAGAAATCGCAGATGTAGGAAAAACCCAGAAAGCCTTTTAGATTCAAAATACCGTAATAATGCTCACGGTGCAAAAACAAGAAAGCCGTCTTTGGATTTTGGCCCTGGGACGTTTCAAATTTTAATAGAGCGTTAGCGTTCGGTTCCCGGTACCAAACGATAATTTTAATACCCATCAGCCTCTCAAATTTTTCTACATCTGAAAACGTTACTTTCTGATCCGTAGATAACCCGACCCTGACGTGCAATCGACGACCCTCTTGTTCACACAATTTCTGATTGCTTCTGAATCTGTCGTTTAATACAGCCAGCAATCCCCTGGCAAAACAGCACTGATCATCCGGGTTGAAAGAGACCCATAGGTGCTTTCGTTTCATTTGAACGATTACATCGTTGAAAAGGGCTTTACGCCTCGGACCCCCTCCGCCAGCCGGAACCCTGACTACCTGGACGATTAACGTCAGACTAGAATCGGCTAAAATAGTGGCGTGACTTTGGAGAAGTAACTCAATTTGATGAAAAAAGTCCTCGACAGAAAGCGTCCCCGCCGGGGTTAGGGAAAAAACACCCGGGTTGAGAGAATCGGCACGTAATTCTAGCTGGACTAGATCCTCAGGATTCAAAGTGCTGGCAAAACTGTCTAAAAGGTGCTGAAGGGTCTCGTGCATATGATGAAATACTTGGGCGAATGAATCCAGTGCGTAGGCCTCGGAAAAATTGAAGCGGTGCCTAATCTCGATATTGTTAAATTTTGGACGCTCCGTGATAGACAAATTATTTAATCGAGAGGTAGACGGTTGTGGAGAGTTTACGGATGGCTCTGGAGACGAAGGATTCTCCGTATGCGAGGTAGAGGGCTGTGGAGAGTTGGTTTCGAGACTCGAGTTTACCCGGGACAAATTAGGTACACCCGTTCCTGTCTGACGATGTCGGGGTGAATTACCCGACTCTGTTAAGGCCTTAACAGGCGAGTGTTGAAGGGGGGAGTTACTGGGCCTGAGGCGCTGGTGAAGCGGCTGAAGACGATCTGGCCTGAGAAGAGGTATTCTTCAAAAGCTCCAGCAGAGCGTTAACTACGGCTATTTCATCAGAATTTAGAACCTGAAGCGCGTTGTCAATCAGGTCAAAATTGTCGATCGGATGTGTCACGGGGAATGGTGATTGAACAATTTCAGGAGATCGTGGAGGGGTGGGTATTTTAGGGGGCTTTATAGAATATTGGAGGTTATCAGACATCTCTTTTAATAGTCTCAGGTTTTCACTGGACGGTCTTTTCCTACCTTTACGCTTGACAGATTAAATCAACCACGTTGCGGTCACCGTCATTGCTGTCACTGCTGTCACCGCTGCTGTCGTTGCTTTCGCTAGACCCGTTTTCAGGCATGACCTAAATTGAATCAAAGCTAATAGTTATAATCACAGAGTATAATAATAATATTGATTTGCAGTCGATGTTATTTTAATGAAAAAAAAAGTCATATAACACCTATCCTTTACTTTTGGGTTAGAATCCTGTAAAAAGCATGCATATACATCAAATATCTGCACATATCAGGTACAGAGCTGTACATAGGACCCTCTAATTCTACAAAATAATCCACTAACAGGCCAAGGATTTCAGTCAGCTCTTGCAGCCTTTCTCGATGCCTCTGTTCGTGTTCAGGCCTAAGGGAATAACGAGAGGCGAGGTCAGAGTGAGTCGTTGTAGGCGATCGGGACCCCTGGCGGGATTAACGCCGTCTGAGGCTGTCATAGGGGCTGGGAGAAATCCGTCGTCGGCTGGCGCAGGACCTGGACGAAGGCGGGTAGCTGACCTCAGACGGGGGCGGTGTTTGTGGGGTCTGCCAGTTACGGTATTGGTTTAGACTTTCTGATCCGTTCAACAACTGAGTTAAAATACCCGGGGAGCCTGAAAAGAAAAGTTAAAGACCTTTTTTACAACATCTGGAGATACGTCTGAACCCCAGGCGTTTCTTGGATAAAAATCGAATAAGCTGCACATAAGCTGCACATTTTTGGAACTTTGTAAACACTAGGCATGACCAAGGACATACGCGCAAAGTTTGGAACATTGAAAACACCAGGTATGAATGCGCAGACAACCGCCGTTAGGAAATTTGTAAACACTTTATCGATTTAAAAAATATATTCTTACCTGTATCATCATCATCATAATGGTTCGATGAATCTATTGGAACATAATTTTCTAGAAAAATAAATAAAGGATTGATCCGTAAGTTATTTTTGAAATAAAACATGATTCCTGTAGACTGGCATAAAGTATTCTCGATAGGCGCTGACACCAGCACCTTAAACGGTTATTTAAGGCCTATACATTTAAAGACTGATAAATAACGTATTGAGCTAATAGCTTGCATTAAAATAAACTACATTTTACTCGGAGTTGGATTAGGCGAGACGGTCTTGGGACTGTGCGCGCTATCCTGAAGCGCGCGCTCCCATCCGAAGTGAAAATCACCCATGCGCCGCGGCCTGTGCGCGCTATCCAGTAAGCGCGTGCACGAGTCAATCTTGTCCATGCACAGATAATCAAACCCTTGGAAGATAATCAAACCATGCACATTTTAATCAAAATTGTAAAAAAAAAAATAATTTACCATTTCCCAAATCAGTCTCGATATAGACATCTAAACGGAAAAGACATAAGGAACCAGACTTTAAATTTTGCCTTTAGCGCGTATAATAGTTATGCATAGAGAATCATAACCATCAAAATAAATCTTACCGTGATCTTGCGGGACAACAGCTTCTGCAAAGATAGTCAGTATGAAGTCTGTTAATATCGGATTTTATCCATTACAAAATAACACAGTAACGTTAAAATACAGACAAACCGTCATTCATGTCCATCTCGTCTTTTCTTAGCGGTTTCCAAAATGGTGATAATCGGGTCTAGTTTACTGTTATTATATAGGACGGCGATGCACTTTTTTTCAAGTTGGAATGGTCATTTTAAATCAGATGTCTTTTCTCTGTTTAGACAAAAATGTCATATTTCGCGTCATATATTAGGGGGCTGTTTAGATCTGAACACATACCGGTGCCATCTCGTGAGTGACCCGGCTACAGGTTGCTGTTAAAACTCCGTGCAATGATCACAATTTTCAAAAATGCCTGAAATTTCCTGCATTTTCTCGGGGTATTTTGTGTAGGCGATTACAACAGATAGCACCATCCATTCAGGGAATTGACAGGTTATATAAACGCTGGAGCTCTGTGTACCTGAAGCTATCGGGAGGGTCTGGAGGCCATCCCCAAATGTCAGCGCTTATCAAAGCCACGAAGAACCAAAATGAAAAGACATGAAAAAGGACGCCGACGTTTGAAAAGTGACTCAAAAGAATTCCTGAGCGGCCTCTGGCTTTTGCGCAACTTAAGTGTGAAGATTCACAGATGCAGTCGGTCAGCGAGTTGATAGCTTATACATTCGCTGGACCGTCGTATATCTCGGCTATCGGGGGGGGGGGGCAAAAGCTGATTTGACCTTTTCTCTGTGCAGAGAGCACGGGCCCGGTCGCAGGGGCTGCTAAAGCTGACTGAGTAATGCTTTTATGGGGCCGTCAGCGGGACTAAGAACATGTCTCGCCCTTGTGCCAGTTTTTTCTCTCTGTGGAATTCTCTATAAGATTTTCAGGACAGGCACCTTGGTTTAGATGAATCAAAGTTGAGATAGATATTTTAAATAATAGATACAGGGTTCTTACCTAAAGCAGGACAGGCTATAAGGTAACTCGCCCAGGCTGGAACTTTGGGACCTGGGTCCTAGATTGCATTTTTCCCGGTCAGAGTCTTTAGAAAACGCTGGGCTGTTTTATGCCGTCCGGTTTCAGAACTGTCCGGGAAGTCTGGGGAGCCTATGTTTAAATGCATCCTGACTCAGCCCGTGTCTTTGATCTCACAGTTTGTTATCTGTGTGTGAGCTGGAAAAAAAGGCAGCTTGACTTAGTCTGAAGCCAAGATGAGATGCTTTAATGGTGTGCTCATCTTAAAATCGTAGATAGAACAAAATGCTTGGCTTTTTAGGCTTTCGGCAGGGAAGTGTGGCTGACCGGACAGTGTGGGTGAACAGGCAGTGTAGGGAGATCGTCCGTCAGGTGCTGCCTCGGGCCCAGGGGCCAAGGCAGGCCCTTCAGGACGGCTGGGTACGGGCAGGGCGACTTTGGGCTTGTCTGAGCTGGTCAGGACACGCCACGGACGTGTCTGGGATTGTGCTAGGGAAAGGGCGGGGGCCGAGGCAGGCCCCGGGCATGTTTGAGCTGTTCAGGACAGGCCCGGGCATGTCTGAGCTGGTCAGGACATGCCCCGGGCATGTCTGAGCTTGTCGAGGTACAGGCTGTAACATGCCCGGGCTTGTCTTTCGAGAGAGGGGGGCGGAGCGGGTTCAAGCAGCGGTCAGACATCCATCAAACGGACCTTGACAGTTTTATTTCACCCGGCAGGTGCGGGGCGGGTTCAACCAGAGGTCAGGCATCCATCAAACGGACCCTTGACAGTTTATTCGACCAATCAGGAGCCAGGGGGCGGGTTCAAGGAGGAGTCGGGGCAGGGACAGGGGGCCCTGGACCAATCCGACGCTGGGGAATTCCGACGTGACGTCATCAGGAGGCGATGGGGCGGGACTTCCGGTCTTGCATCAGCGGGGCGGGACTTCCGGTGTGACGTCACAGGGGGCGGGGCTTAAAGGTCATAAATCATTATGATTGACAGCTCTAATTGCGATTTTGACACATGCCGCCCACCTAAAACTACTGTGTTAATTAGAGGAAATAAAACCTAGTTAGAAAAATTACCTTTTACTACTTTCATTTCAACTTTGGTTTTGACAAATAGTTTTGATTTAGTCTTTCTCCTTCTGGTATCTCTGACCCCTAAAAGAAGGTCATTTGACCAGTCCCCTGTGCAAAGAATACTGCATGGGGACCTAATCCAGGTCTTCAAAATCCTCAAAGGTATTTATAAAGAAGACTCAACAGAATTTTTTCAGCTTAGGAGTGAATCACATACATCAGTTATAGAGAAGTGAATTTAAGAGTTAAGCCAGGAAGCACTTCTTTACACAAAGAGTTGTGGGAATCTGGAACAAACTACCATTGCATGTAGCAGAAACCTTTGCCAACCTTTAAGATGTGTCTGGATAAGATACTGGGAAAGCTTAGATATTAGCTAAACAAATGAGCTTGATGGAGTGAATGGTCTCCTCTTGTTTGTCAGATTTCTTATGTTTCTAATATCTTAAGTTGTGAGTGTCTTGTCATCTGAAAGTGATAAATCTTAATGCATTCCCGGGACTATGCCTCTAAATTCCAAGATGTATTAAAGTGACTGTTTCATTTTTCAAAACAAACAAGGAATACATGAATAAGGCAAGAGCACAATACATCCATCCACCAACCCATCAGTCTATCTATTTACTGCACATTCTTAATTCATTTTAGAGTTATTGGGGAACTGTAGCCTATCCTAACAATGTTGGGTACAAGAAGAGAATCAACTTTTGAAAAGCTGGTACAAAGTATCATCCTTATATATAATTTGATACCATATGTATGTATGGTGTTCGCGTCAATGCCTTGACTCAATACAAGTTAGAACCATACAATGGGACTCTGTCTCTGTAATTAGAAAATAACGTGGCAAATGCAGACGCAGTATTGCATTATTGGCTAAGAATGTTTGAATGCTTCAGTGACACTGCTGGACGGCCGAGTATAGTAAGTCGGTGTTGGTTCGAGCAGATAACAGTAGGTTCGGTTGGTTTTTAGAAAGTTGGTTTGGTGGGGCGTACTTTCCAGGAATAACATCGTCGACTGACTTAAACCCTTTGACAGCTCCGGAACCGTAAGTAATTTAGAACGTATCGCCATTTGCTTGGAATGTCGAAATCTGTCTTTGGGCAGTTCGGTTTTGGCATCTGACCTTCTGACATCTATTGGCAAACTGAGTAATGACGGCTGGGTATTAACAACAGTCATTGTTTAAATTTTAGTCGATCTCAGATCTAAAATGACCATGCCAACAAAATTATTACTCCGACTCTGATTAGAGTCGTAAAATACAGTTTATTTTGAAAATTTGTTTGCCAGAAAAAATCAAATGTGGTGCGCCGAATAGCTGAGTTCACGTCTCACAGCCCCGTTTAAACAGAAAGCTCTTCATTACATCGGCCGAATTGGTCTATTTTAAGCACAAATCAGTGCCATGATAACAAAATCATTTCACGGACTTAAAAAAACAATTCTTTGCAGAGAAAGTATGGATTTCACAAACGTAGAATTTGTAGCCCAATTTGATTGGGCTCCCAGTCACTAGTAGTAAATAAGACAAACAAATCCCTGCTGGTCATGCCTGTGCAAATGATGCTTTGTCCATCTGATGGGGTAGTTTCTCCATTTTTTCCACTTTTAATTCTATGAACCCTGAGCTTTGTGTCACTTTCTTTATTCCCGCACTTGCCTCGTTGGAATCACTTTTGCGGGCAGGGTTACATGTATAAAGTCATGTGACAAACATACCACTGTTCCCTCTGAGACCACTGCATCCATGAAATCTGTAATTCAGTTGATAGAGGCAGAACTATAAAATAACTCTTGGGCCTCTTGTTCTTTTAAAAGAGCAACATGTCCCTCACAGTGCCATCCATAAACTGCATGCTTCCTCCGAATGGAATGGAGGAATTGAGTTGGCCTACTGTGCCCTCTAAGGACCTCTCCTGTTCATTAGCAATCTCATAATCATGCCATCAGGGACACCTCTGCTGCCGCTTACTATTTGCTGTTTGTTCACATTGGTGTTCAATGATGAACTCTGAGAACAGATGTTAGTTTATTTCTTATATTCTAGGCTTTGGCAGACCATTCCGAGTTGTGCCACTGTGATGCCATCTCTACATCTGGCATCACTTTTCCTGCCAGACAACCATCTACACATTAAACAGGTCAAATTATCAATATCAGTAGAAGTAAGAGAGAACACAAAAAGATTCAGACTCAGGTAGCAGCTCTAGTGAGTGATTTTTCTCAGATAGAAAGTGTTTGTATACATGATTAAAATTAGGGGCATAACATGTAAGAAATACATCCTTCATTATATTTGCCTCCCAGAGTTTTATTTTTTTAAGAAGCATTTTAGTCGTTTTTGGAACTCTGTGTTAAAGTTTATATAAATACATTTATGCATAAAAATGTCTTATAACTGTGCAATTTTTTGACCTCTCTTCAGTGAAGATTGCCTGTGTAAGAAAAAAGTGATGTCTATTGAACTGCTAGACAAAAAAAAGGTCCCAAAATGCAGCACTGTTGGGTAAAAGTGGCACAGCCACTAGAAAAACATGGCTGAAAATGTACAGTATAGCACCATCATTCTTTTAGTGAACAATTAAGTCTATAAAATAATTCATTTAGATTTGACTTGGTCAATTCCAGAGGCAAACTCTGGACTAATGGGTTAACTTTCAAATTAGTAGACCAACCCCAATTCACCATTAAAAACCTGTAAAAATCTCCACACTGTCCCACACCCATCAATGACCTGGTCTTAAAACTCAGCTGGCTGAACCTAATCAGCACAACAGAGATCTACACCAATCAGCTACAACGTTAAAACCACAGAGAGGTGAAATGAATAACATTGATTGTCTCATTACAGTGGTACGTGTCAAGCAGTAGAATATATAAGGCAGCAAGTGAACAGTCAGAGTTAATGTGATGTGTTGGAAGCTGAAAAAGTGGGCAAGTGTAAGGATCTTAGTGCCTTTGACATGGGCCAAATTGTGATGGTTAGATGACTGGGTTGGAGCATCTTCAAAACGACAGGTCTTGTGGGGTGTTCCCAGTATAAAGTGGTCAGTACCCACCAAAAGTGGTCCAAAAAAGAACAACTGGTGAACCAGCAGCAGGCTCACTGGAGAGTGTGGGGAGTGAAGGCTAGTCCATCTGGTCCAATCCCAAAGAAGACCTACTGTTGCACAAATTACTAAAAAAACTTTTCCTATGAGGAATATGTTTCTGAACACACAGTACATTGCAGCTTGCTGAGTAAAGTGGTGTATAGCCACAGACCGAAAATGCCTATGATGGGCACTGGAGTAACAGAACTAGACAATGGAACAATGACCTGGTCTGATGAATCACGTTTTCTTTCAGATCATAGATCTAAAAGAAAAGAGATGGCAGCAGGATGCACTATGGGAAGAAGGCAAGCCGAAGGAGGAGTGATGTTCTGAAAAATGTCCTGCTGGGAAACCTTAGGACATGGCATTCATGTGTATGTTACTTTGACATGTACCACCTACCTACCACTCATTCATAACAATTATATTCCCTGATGGCAGCGGCCTCTTTCAGTACAGTACCACACTGCAAAAATTGTTCATGAATGCTTTGAGGAACACGACAAAGAGTTTGAGGTTTTGAGTTGGCCTACAGATTCTCTAGATCTGAGTCCAATCAAGCATCTGTGAAATGTGCTGGAAAAACAAGTTCCATCTATGGAGGCCCTATGAAGCAACTTCTTGGTTACCAAGCTAACGTGTTGGTGCCATACCACAGGACTTCTTCAGAGGTTTTGTGGAGTTCATACCTCAACAGGTCAGAGCTGCTTTGATGGCATGAGGCGGGCTTACACAATATTAGGCAGGTGGTTTTAATGTTGTGGCTGATGGGTGTACATCACCATAATGTAAAATATGCTAAAATTCAATATGGAAGAAATCAGAATGAGTTGGAGAGCAAAGTACACCAAATGATTGAAATTAGAATGCTATCTGACAGCAAGAACAGAATATGAACTGGAACAACACCTAACCAAAATCAAACAAAATAAAAAATGAGTGAAATTCCCTAAATACAAAGGTCCATGGCCACCCCAGAAAGCTGTCCAGGTAGCAGAGAAGTCATTACTTGAAGTAAAATACAGTTTAGACACATCCTGTCCATAATACAAAGAAATCATGGAAAAAAAATCTCTTATAATGTACAATTTTCCTTAATAATTCTCCATGTGAAATAATACAGAATGACTAATAATAGTTTTACTAGAAAATCATCAGGCTGCTGAACTTACAGCACACTTTGCATATAAGCTTGAAAACAGCTGAGTGACAGAGGAGAGACAGTCCACAATACAAAAAGGGAAAAATGCCAAAACTTGAGGGATAATACTGTAACCGGGGGACCTTGTTATTTATATATGACAGTTTCTACCTTCCAGCAATATGTATTTTAAAGCAACAATGCATTATAATTATAGGTACTCACTCAACTATCAATTTCTACCTTTTAAAGGGCAACATTTTTCCACCTTCCTGTCTTGGAACTATGTGCTGTCCTTTAAAGCCAGCTGCTGTTTCAACCTCCTGCCAACACTTTGTGGCCTCTCTCTCATTCTTTCTTAGTCTAAGACTCGGGTGTCCCTAACACCACCTGGACTGCCTGCCCTCTAGTGTCTTGGTTGAACATTACTTGCTTTCACCCAGATCACATCTCTCTCATTATTTTACCTGGTGTGAGGCATATTCTTCATACACAGAGGTTACACCACCACTAGGTGGGCATGAGACAAACTTTTGTTGAATTGAACAGTACAAAAAACTGTCAATACAAAATGTGGCACTGTATCATGTATTGTATGATGTTTTCACATAACTGGAATGAAACAAGATGTCTTTTGTTGAAAGAAAGGTATTTATAAATCTGATTGAAAAACTATAAATAAGGTATAACATGCCAAACTGACTGCACTTTGACAGAACCATTACTCACCGTCTGTATAATAATGTGAAGGTAAAAGTTGTCACTGCACATTATAGATATCATCGTACGAGACGGTGTGCTTGGACTGCGAGTAACCATTTTACACACACACACACTTGATTTAATGAGAAGCATCCTTGGATAAGCATGGTGAATCGCAAAATTGTGCCACAGTATCCACAGGCTTGTTTTCAAACTCTATTGGGACTTCCAAAGCACAAACTTATCATCGTATTAATACATTTCTCTTACTCAAACTCAGCTGAGAGCAGGAAGGTGTGATTCCTCCAGCTCTTGTGATTCACACATGTGAGAACAAGTTTTTGAGTCATCGATATACCTTTGAATGATATCATTTCAAAACTAGGCATTATACAGCAGTGACTCTCACATTGCTTTTAACAACAGTACTCCAGCATCGTGGAAAGAGAAAGCAACCAAATTCCCAAAGCCTGCTTTTCTGGTCAAATTATATGTCTGTACCCAGTAAGTTTTTTGTAACTGCAGGACATCATATTGTCATGACAGAGAGGTTCTCTACTTCATGCACATTTGTTGATTTTCACATTTTTCTTAGAGGGATGTGTAAAATTTGAATTTCTAATGTTCTAGTCAGGACCCATTGCTAATGAATCAAGCAGGTAATAAAAGGACAGCCATTGTTGGAGCCAGGTTTGATGCTAACACATAAAACAAAACAAAAATGTAAATTTTGATGGATTTGCACTGCAATAATTTTATATTATAGTTTTACAGAGTTCTTATTTTCAAGTGTAGAGAGTACCATGCAATTCTTACCTGCATGTGCTAGACAA
Organism: Polypterus bichir lapradei; assembly: GCA_026402145.1. Taxonomy (NCBI): domain Eukaryota; kingdom Metazoa; phylum Chordata; class Cladistia; order Polypteriformes; family Polypteridae; genus Polypterus; species Polypterus bichir. The sequence goes on from JANRMT010062814.1 coordinate 43,801,274, forward strand.
CATGCAGCATATCTTATGTTACTGCAGCACAAATGTTAGGATTATTTATTTTAATAAAAGAGTAAATACTTGTAAAAACTTGTGTATTTGTGCACATATTTGAATTTATTTTGCAGTCTTTTGATTTCTGAATGTTGTGACCACCAGGGGGCACCTGGAGGCCAGACAACTCAGTCGCACAAAAGCCCAAGATAAACAAAAATGTTATTTATTTGGTAACAGAACCTTGTCATGGTAACTACCAGTTCAGCACCATACCAACAACCAACAAAACACCTCCTTCTCCCTTTGTGTCTCCTCTCTGGGTGTCATCCAGGTTCCAGCCCAAGTGAGGTAAGATGCCTCCTTTTATGGCAGGCTCAGAAGAACTTCCAGTGTCACAAAATTACATCTCTGGGTCATACAGAAGCTCCCCAAAATAGGGAGGTCCATTCTTCAGTGTCCCCCTGCAGCATCCAAGGATCCGGTCAGAGTTGCCCTTCCGTACTGCAATTTCCAGGCAACCCTGTGGATCTCCAGAATTAGGTCCAAGTTGGGCAGCACTACCACCTCTTGTGCTGGGGGATAAACTATTCAAAATATCCATTCGTCCCTTGTCCATCCATTATCTGGGCATTCCAATGGAAACAGAAACTGAGGACCTCCCTAGCTGAGTTAAGCCTCAGTTCTAGTGCTGCATCCATTATGGCCTCATGGCGCCAGGTAAGATAGCATCAGGGACCCCAGATGGGATGCTCATTCGTCCAGTCTGGCACTTACAATATCGAATAAAAAGTAACAGTAAACACAGAGTAAATTTCTTTTTTGAAAATTTCATATCATGGGAATATTATAACATGACATCTGGATCACAATATGAATTGTATCATGAGCTCATGCCTACCACTGGGTGTTTTGCTCACTCTGTTATGGCCTGCCAAATGCTTATCTTGTTCTGTGCCACACCTTCCACCTTCAAATCTCCTTGCCCACTAGGCAACCCATCTTGTGCATCACCTTGGAGTGGCATTTGCTATAATAGGTGGATAATTCATAGAAAAAAGTCTATTTGGAGTTTGTGTGATGACATTTAATATTAGTAAAGATTTTTTTTTCTCCAAAACGTGAAAATTGAGGCAGACCTCTGCAGTAACAAGTTAGTGAAGCAGCACAGGCTGAAAAGGGAAGAGACTCAGAGTCAGAATCTGGCTGAAAGCAGGAATTAAAACTTTCTAAAGATGCCTGGAAAGGCTGATTGGGGAACTGCTCTAATTCCAAGAAGTGGATTAAGATCTGTGCCAAGTTGCAGGGGGAAGCATGAATTGGCTGCAAAGCAGCTGTAAGCGAGGACATTGTATGGCAGGTCTGATAACTCGGCAGATTTGCAGAGTCTGCTGCCTCAGGAGAGGATATTAGGCACTAAATTAACAGGGCACAAAATAAAAGCCATGGGCAGCAATTGTACTTGCTGACTGAGGATCACTGCAGCTGCCTAGGATTCCCAGCATATTGCAGACTGTTGGCAATAGTACTGCAGCTGGAATTGGTATGAAGGTGGCTCTAGTTACCATTTAGAGTTGAACTTTAATAGATTATGAATGGTGGGGAAAAAGTGACATCTGGGAGGATCCATAAGGGGAGAACAGTTCTGTCAATTTAACGTGTTGGAGATAGCACACGAAGAAAGCGATGACCTTACAATGACTTTCACTGGCTACTGCAGAAGTATTCAAATTCCACTTTAGTGCATTTTTTTCTCTGCCAAGACTATATTTTCTGCCAGTTCTGGAATATCGACCTGGCCTAATGATATGCCACAAAGATCCTAATTGTGGCATCCTTTTCACAGATATACAGTTGTCATTTTCAAAGCTGTTGGCATGGATGACATGGGGGCACAGTGGTGCTGGACATATCCACTGTTCTGAGTTTAAATCTCACAGCCTATCCAGGGATATGCATACATTAGTCATTTCAAATTAGCATCTTGTAAAAAATAAATTCCAATAATCTAAAACAAATTATCTGCTAATCCACCTATTTTGGTATAATCTGCAAATTTAACCAGCTTGTTACTTATATTCCTATCTAAATCATTTGTATATATTAAAAATAGCAGCGGCCCTAGCACTGACCCCTGAGGAACACCACTCTTAACATCGGCCAGTTCTGATGAGGTTCCTCGCACCATCACCCTCTGCTTCCTGTGTCTGAGCCAATTCTGCACCCATCTAAAAACATCACCCTGAACTCCCACTTCTTTTAACTTGATGCCCAACTTCTCATGTGGCACCTTATCAAATGCTTTCTGAAAGTCCAGATAAATAATATCATATGCTCCACTTTGATCATATCCTTTTGTTGCCTCCTCATTGAATTCCAGCATGTTAGTAAAACACGACCTCCCTCTTCTGAACCCATGCTGACTGTTCAGAATAACTCCTGTCCTTGCCATGTGTCGCTCAATCTTATCCTTAATAATTCCATTAATTTTCCTGAAATGCAAGTTAAGCTTACTGGCCTATAGTTGCTTGGCTCTGCCCTGTCACCTTTTTTATATAATGGGATGATATTTGCCATTTTCCAGTCCTTCAGAATCTCTCCAGTGCGCAATGACTTCCTAAATATATGTGTCAAGGGTTTATATATGTACTCACTAGCCTCCTTAAGAACTCGAGGATAAATATTATCTGGTCCTGGTGATTTGTTTGATTTCAGCTTATTTAATCTGAGCAGCACTTCTCCCTCTACAATTTCCAAATCCCTCAGTACCTCCTTAGTAGTCGCATTTACACCTCAGAAAAAAGTAAGTTTAGGGCATCCGCTATTTCACTGTCTGTATCTTTTAATTCCCCTTTACTATTACTGATGCACTTGACCTCCTCCTTGACTGTTCTTTTACTACTAAAATAGTGAAAGAATCTCTTAGGGTTTTATTTCGCTTTATCTGCTATATGTCTTATAAAGCAGTTTTTTCCTTTGAAACTTCTTTTTTGAATTTTTATTAATCCACCATGGAGTTTTTTTATAGTTTCCTATTAATTCCAAACTTAGGTATGTACCTGTCATGCATTACATGTAAAATATTTTTAAACCTGTTCCACTACTCCTCGACTGTCTCCACACTTAAAAGCTTATCCCAGTGTATCCAACTTAGACATTGTCGCATCTGCTCAAAATTAGCCCTACCAAAGTTCAACTTAACAATTTTAGTCTTTGCATCTGCAATCTTACAAAATACTGAGAATTGTATTACATTATGGTCACTTGACCCTAGTGGTTCAATCACCTCTTCACCCTCAATTCTATCCCGATTATTACAGAATACTAAATCCAGACAGGCTTCACCCCGTGTTGGTGCTTTAACATGCTGTGTTAAAAAACAGTCACTGATTACTTCTAAAAACTCTTGTGCTCCTCCATCTGCAAGGTTATCCCAGTTAATATTTGGATTAGTCCCCCATTACTATAATATCTCCCTATAAACTTGCCTTTTTGATATTACTAAAAAGATATGGGTTGAAATTACTGTCTGAATTGGGTGGTCTATAACACACTCCTAAAATAAGGCCTCTTTCTGTAATATTTTCCAGGCCACATATCCTCACTAAGATGGGGCTCATCATCCAACTGAAGAGGTCTTACATTTAAATTCTGTTTGGCATAAACAGCAACCCCACCTCCTTTTCTGTTTTGTCTATCCTTCCTAAAAAATGTGTATCCCTCTATGTTACATTCATCCCCATCTTTGTTATTTAGCCAAGTTTCCGTTATTGCTATAATATCATAATTATGCTCTGCTACATACAACTCCAAGTCACTTACCTTATTTTTGATACTTCTAGCATTAAGGCAAGCTATTTTAATGTGTTACTCCATCTACATTTAAATGTTTGCTTAGGATTTACATTATTATGCATTTTTTATTTCTACACCGTTGTTTGTTCCTCCATGTATAAATCTAAACCTGGACTGCCCTAAACTCACTGCCCCCCCCAATTCCCTAGTTTAAACAATCCTCAACTATCCTACACAATCGCCTCCCCAATACATGTAACTCATCACGGGGGAACAGGTCCCATCTGTTCCAAAAGGAGTCTCAATGCCCCATAAACCTATACCCTTCTACCCTGCACCAAGATTTGAGCCACGCGTTAAGCCTTCTAATATCCTTAATCTTACCTGGACTGGACTAGCAAGAGAGGAGAACAATGTATGGTCAAGATTTTTGGATAAGATAACTGTCCAACAAAGTCTTTTGAAGTTTCTGATGAGTTTTTCAATACCTTGTGGGTCTGTAGACAGGTTGTCTGTGTCAGTCCAAGAGATGCAAACAATCCTCATATCTGGCCATAAAACTCGTGTCTCTATTCAAACCATGTAGTAATGTGTTAAATTTTAGCATGAGTTTGACTTCCATTCTCTTCTCTCTTGTTATGTTCTGAAGTTGCCCATAAGCCCTGTGACTTTAAAGTCCCTCTCACAGTGTCCATGGCTGTTGAAGTGGGCTGCTACAGCAACATGTGTGTTGCCATGCTTGATGTGGAACCTGTGTAAATTCATTTTTGGGCGGAGTGCTTCTCCAGTTTGTCCCACACAAAGTGCAGTGTCATGACATTTCATGCAGAGAATTAGGTAGATAGCATTAGATAATCTGCAGGAAAATGATCCCTTTATGCAATGTTCTGGTTGGCAGTGTGGTATAATTATACAGTCTGTATTATAAATGTAAGCACACGGTTTACATCTCTTCTGTAGGAAGGGAGATGTGGCATTTTCTGTTCACTTAGGGAGCTACGGACAATTAGTTGCTGCAGGTTTGGCGGTTGTCTGTATGCCAGGAGGAGAGGTTCTGGAAATACATTTTTCAGCATTTTGTCATTGTTTAGCATTGGATGAAGTTCTTTTATAATTTTTCGTAGTGCTTCAAGATGTGGGTTATAAGTGACAACAAGGGGAATTCGGTTCTTGTTCTGTTTGGTTTTATATTCCAGAAGGTTGTCTATGGGTATGGCAGTAGCTCATTTTGTCAAAAAAACTGAGGAGGGATAACTGTGAGTCAGAAATGGAGAGATGTAGTCAGTAAAGATGATGTGACATGTGAGCTTAGTGATTATACTGAACATGCTAAAGAATATTATTAAGCCCTAGGGATACTTTCTTCTCCATTGATAGGAATGCCTTGTGGTATGAATCTAAAGGCACATGCCAGGAAGTTAGCTACGAGTCCATTACATATTTCCATTGTGACAGATATCTGATGCATTATTAAGTAAACTAAAAGTTTCACTTCTGAAATTCTGTTTTAAAATCATGTTGTCAAAGAATCACACACTGTAGCTGTTACAGGGTTGGGGAACTGCGTGACACCCCCTTTACTTATTATGCAGAAAAGTAAAATCATGGTTTCAACCCTAAATTCTAGTCATTCAAAAGGACAAAGGAAGAAGCACTGACAAGTAAAAATCCAGACAAATAAAGATGTGAGAATTGACTACTATTGTATAACTGTTACGTTACAGCCAAATCTTTTTCCCTGGCTTGTATTTATTGTTGTTTTATTTTTGCTTTTGTCATATTTGAATTATTATATTTCATGATTAATTGATATAGTGGCAAAAAAAGTATTGGTTCCCTTTGTAGCAACTTGATTTTCTGGAATAACCGGTCATGCATTTTGAGCTGATCTTTATCAAAGTCACAAGTATAGACAAGCATAATATGCTTAAGCTAATAATGTATAGATACTAATCTTTTATGTCTTTATTGAACACACATATCAAATATTCAGTGGGCAACGGAAGAGTACGTTAACCCCTGGATTGAATAACTGGTGAAACCTTCTTTGGCATCAATAACCTTGCTAATACTTTAGTTTAGGTACTGCACAAATGCATCTATTACTATTTACTATTATGTAACTTAACATGTACTTCTGTGGGTCTTCATAACATTTACAAAGCACCAGTAAAGTGTTTTATTCATCTCTTCAATGTGACCTACTAATAAACCTTCACTTTGAAGTATTCTGAGGTGGCATAACTGAGACACATTTCTCTTGATGTTACAAGACCTGTGAGTCCTTCATACTGTGGAAAAATAAAAATACAGGTCAATAACTTGTGCTTGACAAATCTGATGTACGTGACAGAAAGCATGTTCTACAGGGTGTGTGGTAGGAGTCATGCAGGCCCTGCATGCTTACAGTGTACAAGACAAGTGCTACTTCTTGGGCGTCTAACGGGTGTGGATTCATCGAGCCCCAAACTAAGGAAACTAACAGATGTACTCCACCTTTAGATTTTGATAATGCTGATTCAGGCTAATATTTTGAAATACTTGTGTAACTAAAGTCATAAGACAAGAAACCCTATAAAAAATCTGGAACACCGACCCCTCAGTGCAGATGAAGGGCAGGTGTCCTAGGACTGTGCTTCTCTGTCATTTTACCTTTGCCTGGTGTGTATTAATAAAAGATTTTTTACTAACTTTAATTATATCTCTCTGTCTTCAGTCACAAGAAACGACACTATAGAAAAAGTGTCCACAATACTAACAAGTAATTTTACCATCATGTCAATACATCACACTGCACAGAGATGAACAACCAATCTACTGATATTTTAAGTGTTATGAAGACCAAAAGAAGCCTTTGTTAAGGTCTTGTTACAGAAGAGTAAATGAGTAATAGATGCATTTTTGTAGTAACCAAACTAAAGTGTTACTATAATCTCTAACAAGCCCTTCTGGTAGGGGCAGATCAGACCTGCATAATGTTAAGGAAGAATTTCAGACTATTCTTTCCTATAGAACTGTTTCAGCTCAGCCATATTCTTAGGATGTCCGGAGTCAACGGCTCTCTTGAGGTCATTCTACAGCACCTCTATTGGGTTAAGCTCTTGGCTGTGACTGGGCCACTCCAAAAGGCAGAAAAGACATTCTGTCGTAGATTTACTTTGATTTTAGGGTCATTGTTCTGCTGCATCACTCAACTTCTACTGTGATTCAGCTGGAGGACAACCATCTTCACATGTGCCTGTAGGTTACCTTGATAAACCTTAGAATTTATTTTACCCTCACTGATGAAAAGCTCTCAAGGCCCAGAGGCAGGAATGCAGCCCTAAATCATGATGCTTCCTCCACCGTACTTTATCATTGGGATGATGTTTTAATGGTGGCATGTTTTGCTCTTTTGTATCCCATAGTAGCTGTCCTCCATGGCTACGCCATGTAGTAGTGAAACAGGACAGTGAGGAGGGCCCTGCTCAGCTCCCTACTCCTGACGTCACGCTTCCCCCTCCTCTCGGCTCGCAGCCTCTGTCCCGGATTACAGCGAATATATCACTCCTGCAAGCGAACTATGAAACATAGAACAATGAGAGAAGTTGCAAAATGTTCAAGCAAATTATAGAAAAAAAAAATTATCTAAATCCGTTAAGTAGTTCTCTCTTTTGCTAGCTAAGCGGAGGTAAGGAATGCCCCAAGGCTGGTATGTGAGTGAGGTGGGTCCTGCCCCACTTCCCTCGTCCCGCTGTGTATCTCTCAGATTCACACAAATAAATCAGTACCACAAGCGAACTATGATACATAGTGCAATGACAGAAGTAGCAAAATAAACCGGAATATTCAAGCAAATTATAGAAAAAAAAAAGATCTAAATCCATTAAGTAGTTCTCTCATGAAAAGTGGACAGACATATAGACAGACAGACGTTTGATTTTACATATTGTGAGCTGGGGGGCTGAACGCACCCCTAGAGGATATAGACGCTACAGGGAAAACCCCTCCTAAAAATGCTGACAGACTACCTTCACATTGCTTCCTTACTTGCTGGGCTTGCGTGCGGGCTGGTCTGTCGCACGATATACTTCCCACGCGGTACTCCGCATACTTAAAAGCCTGAACAGCACCTGTCAGTTTTGGAATTGATTGTTTGCTTTTCTCTCTCTCTATCTCTCTCTGACACTCTCTGCTCCTGACGGAACTGTCATCTCTGTCTTATCATGGAGCACGTTTAAACTTTTGGAAAAAGAGACAAATGTTTGTTTGCAGTGTTTGAATAAAGTTCCTGTCTCTACAACCTCCTGTGTTTCTGTGCAAATCTGTGACCCAAGTGTGACAAGTGGTACCAGGAGTGGTTGCACAGATGGATGCCGAGGAGTTGTTTCTAATTGCTCAGAATGCCCCACTTCCTCACGACTCAGAGGATGATCCGATTCACGCTCTCCCTGATAATTTTAAGGATGTGCTGAAGAAGATGGGTAATTCAGATGGCCCAGAAATGTTTCATTTAGCTTTTGAGCATGTGGCAACTTTGTTGGGATGGGACAAAAATTGCCTTACAGAATGTGCCTCGCGATAAACTCGGCAGTTATGATTTTCTGAAGTGGCAGCTTGTTTTACATAAGACTACGAGCTTTTTGGCTAAAGGTTTTCCACTTCATGATTGGAGACTGAACATGGACAGTCCCATCTGTGCACAAATACAATATTTGATTCATAAAGTACATTGCTGGTTTGAGGGAGACGAGATGGAACGTGATATGGAAAAAGTTGTCATGAATATACTGCTGGACAGGATACCTGCAGTTATCCGAGATGAGTTTCTTCGTCATAATGTTGAGTCATTGACAATCTTGGCCAAATGCTTGGATGATTCTCAGATTGCTTGGAGAAAAAGCCATGGATTTGCTGCTCCTTATGCTGTTTTACAGCCTACGAGAGATCACCCAGGGAATGCTTGTCGCTTTGAATGAAGGTTAGAGCATCAACAGGCTTCAAGACCTGACAATCGGATGTCATCTGGACAGCCTCCGGGGTATCCAGTTGTGGATGTAGTGCCCATATCTGGGCAGACAGGAGGAGGTCGAGGACGTCATCATGGATATTCCGGCAGTGGTGCTGAACGAAGATATTTCCAGTGTGATCAACCCGGCCACTTGGCAAGAGAATGTCACCTATCCCCAGCTCAATCGATAGAAATTGGATTGGGCGAGGTTTGTTGCTCCCGTATTCCTTATTCTTTAGAAAAAAAGGATGGCTTACTGATCTCGGTGAAGTTGGGGGGCCGTGAGATCTCGGCATTATTGGACTCAGGAAGTGACCTATGTGTTGTCAGACGGGACTGTCTTGATGACGGATACCTCAGTAACACTGAGACTGTAAAGATACATTGTGTACATGGAGATGTTAAAGACTATCAGACATTGCTTCTTCCTTTGACTTATAAGGGTCGGCATTTTAAAGTTTGGTCTGCCGTTTCACACTCCTACCCCTGGACCTTGCTGATAGGCAGGAGGAATGCCCTTTTTCCTAGACTATTAGCCCCCTATTGAGCTTAGCGGGGGAGGGAGGAAGAAGAACTGGCGGCTGTTGGGGAAGATCTCGAGCCCCGATTAGATATGGAACCTGATCTCTACAGCGAGACCGAGGGAGACACCCCCAATTTCCCAGAGTGGCTGGCTGGCCCATCTATAAAGTATCTATCTATCTACTATCTACAACTTCTCAACTTGCAAATGCCTCCGAACACAAACCGAGCACTAGCGAGCAGTCGGATTTTGTGCGCTTGCAGCATGCCAATAGCTCATTAGAATATGCATTTAAACAGGCTTGCTCTGCTAGTGACTCTTATTACCAAGAGTGTGAATCTGGGGGCTTGAAAACCCTGTACTTTCTAGAAAAAGACGGCTGCCTTTTCAGAGTGATTTCAGATCATTTAATCGGGGAATTTATTGAAACAACTAGTTGTACCTGAAGTACATAGGGACATTCTTTTGCAGTTTGCCCACTCTCACATTTTGGGAGGGCACCTGGGGGCTGATAAGACCAGAGATCATTTATCAAAACGATTTTATTGGCTGAATATGGGAAAAGATGTTGAGCGGTTCTGTACTTTATGTCCTGACTGCCAGATCATCTCCATTTATAAACCTGCTTAGGGATACCCCAATGGATTTCCGGTGAATTACAAGGTTAGAATACTGGGCCGGCACAAACCATTCCAGATTTTACACTCTTGAAGGAGTGGCATGACCCGCAGGGGGGTTACACTTCCTTGGCTACTGTCTCTCAGACTGATGTTGCCATTGGTAATGATTTGACTGACTCACAAAAGACAGAATTGTTATCTTTGATTGAACGGAACACTGATTTTTTTTCAGACTTTCCAGGCGTGACTAACCTTGCAGAACATAAAATCACTACTGAACCCAGTGCTCGGGTGCAGATGTGGCCGTTTCGGATCCCGGAAGCGCAATGGAATATTGTGTGCGAGGAAGTCAAGAAGATGCTGGCATTGGGTGTAGTTTGTGAAAGTAAAAGTGACTGGTGCAGTCCGGTCGTTTTTAGTCCCAAAGCAAGACGGTTTGGTTTGCTTCTGTATCAATTTCAGGTGCTTGAATAAAGTCTCTAAATTTGATGCTTATCCAATGCCCCGTGTTGATGAGCTGTTAGAAAAACTGGGTCAGGTGACTTATATCTCCATGCTAGATCTCACAAAAGGTTACTGGCACGTGCCTCTAGAGGCTGGCAGTTGTGAGAAAACAGCATTTGCAACTCCTGACAGACTTTATCAATTTATGAGAATGTTTGACGAATAAATGGGCTGTGGAAGTGCTTCGTTATTACTTATGGGGTCGAAATTTCACATTAGTGACAGATCATGCTCCACTTCAATGGTTATACCATCAGAAAGATACAAACTCTTGTCTCATGAGATGGTTTTTGGCTTGCAACCTTACAGTTTTACAGTCAGGCATCGACCTGGCTCTGAACATGTTAATGCTGATGTCCTGTCATGCCTGTTTGAACCTGGTTTGGCAAGTCACTTGATTCACGAAAATGTGAATAAAGCTGACGGAGGGGGTGTGAGCTGGGGGGCTAAATGCACCCCCAGAGAATATAGACGCTCCTGGGAAAACCCCTCCTAAAAACGCTGACAGACTACCTTCACATTGATCCCTTATTTGCTCGGATTGCGTGCAGGTTGGTCTGTCGCGCGATATGCTTCCTGCGCGGTACTCCACATACTTAAAAGCCTGAACAGCAGTTTTGGAATTGTTTGCTTTTCTCTCTCTCTCTCTCTCTGACACTCTCTGCTCCTGACGGAACCATCATCTCTGTCTTGTCTCTGTCTAAATGGAGCACATTTAAACTTTTGGAAAAAGAGACAAATGTTCGTCTGCAGTGTTTGAATAAAATTCCTGTCCCTACAACCTCCTGTGTTTCTGTACAAATCTGTGACCCAAGCGTGACAATCTATAGAGATGTACAGCTGCATATTCTTCTCGAACAATTCATCCTTGTTTTCATTAGTATACAAAACATTTACTCAATAGCGTTGTGGATAGTCAAGGTTGTCTTTGACAAACATCAGGGTGCAGCAATGCTTTTCTTTTGGACTGCACCAACCTCATCCTTGGGTTTCTGCCATATACACCATGAATATTCAATGTTTTATGCATGGTGGACTCATGAACAGAGATGTTAACCTGTTGCAATGAGTCCAGCAAGCCATTAGCTGTTACTCTAGGGTTCTCTTTTACTGCGTTGTGTGTTTCAAGTCATCTTGGCTGGACCCCCATTTCTAGGAAGAGATGGCACAGTACTAACCCATCTCCATTTATACACAGTCTACTTAGTTGTGAACTAATGAATATCTAAAAATCTTTGAGTTTACTTTGTAACCCTTTGTGTAAATCGACAATTCTTGACTGTAGACCTTCTGAAATCTCTTTTTCCCAAGGCATGCTTGACATTGGCAGATGCTTCTTATGAATTACAAAGTTCTAATATTTTAGTTTTTTATAGGTCAAAGTTTTAAAACAAACTTCCAATGTCATTTCATTGCTTGGACTTCAGGTTTGCTAACTCCTGACTCCAAGTAGCTTTTGTTGAAATCATCAGCCTAGGGGTTCACATATTTTTTTCCAAGCAACACCATGAATGTTTAAATGATATATTCATTATGCACAAGAACAAAGTGATTATTTGCACATTATTAGTTAAACCAGAGTGTGTTTGTGAGCAATTTTAACTTAGAAGAAGATTAAATCTTATTTTAGGCAGGGTGTTGTAGTGGTTAAGACTTTGGACTGAGGTCTTTAAAACTTGAGTCTGTAGGATCAATACCTGCCACTGACACTGTGTAACCATAAAAACGTCACTTCACCTGCCTGTGTTCCAATTGGAAAAAACAAATTAAATGTAACCGATTGAATCTCAAAAGTCAGTCAGATTGGATAAAGGTGTCAGTCAAATATTAAATAATAATGATAATTTTAAGGCAAATTTATTTACTGTATAAATGCAGTTCTTCCATACTCTTTCATGCCACTGTTAGATCTATTTGTTATTTTGTTATTTGTATGCTATCCTTTTAAACATGAGTCTATTCCTTGTGTTCTGTGGGGAGGTGGGGCCACCCTTAATTCACTGTTCCTGAGACCGCCCCCAGATGCATATTGAATCAGAGAAGAGGGTCTCAGTAGTGGTGCAGTGTGTTTGTTAGGGGTCTTTATGTAAGCATTAGTTCATTTCTGATTTCTGGTTCTTTGGCGTTTCAGTTCTGTTATTGGATTTTGCTTGTAAATAGTGTATTGGGACTTGTTTAGATTGGCTTTTAGTCAAATTAGGGTTTTTTTGCTCCTTCTGATCATTTTGCCTTGTTTTCCTATTTTTGTTAATAGCGTTTCATTTGTAAAGATTCTTAGATGACTCTGTTCTTTATATTCCTATGCACTCTTTTGCTTTTTTAAACTTTACAAGCCAGTTTCCTCATTTTGGGTCTGTCTAGGCCAGAGCCTGAAGGTACCAGATGGAGGACTAGCTGGACTGGGGTTTTACTTTTCTTGGCTGGTCAGTGAAGCTCCTGGCATGTTTTTGTAATTTATTCTGGAAACCTCACACTCCATTTTGCTCTGTTTGAGACTCTGTCTCACAACAATTAAAACCGTATATACAGGAAGACTGTTTTTATATATGCACTTTTAGTGTTAATTTAAAACTAGCTGTTTTTCAGTACTACAACTGCTGCACAAAAATCACAATGACAAGACTGATATTTTATAGATTCATGTGTAATATGTCATATATGTCAGCAGTGTCACTATATTCTTTCTTTCTAAGGTTAAGGCCCATACTTTTCAAAATGTTAGTTGGCTCTCCTCCTAATATGGTTTTTAAATGACTATATCGGTTCTGCAAGAATTAAAAAAAAATCATTAATACCCCTGCAACAACTTTTTTTTGATAATAAAATCTTAAACTGAACTGAAACTTTCAATCCTTCACTGATAATTTCAGCTGTTCAAGTCCAGTGGCTTCACCAGTCAAATGATATGTGATAATTTATCCTAAATGACTGCATTGAGAATAAATAAAAGCTGCCTTATGTTCCTGTTCTTTCTCTACATTATTATGGCGCAGAGATCAATGCTGGTTACTCACAGCTCCAGGGACTTAGAGTAGAGTACTGGCTCAGTCATTTTCTGGGCTGTTTTTTTTTTCTTATTCTTTCCAAGTCTGTGTGGGTTTTCTTGCATTTCAATTTCCATTCCAAAGACTACTGGCAAGGTTGGAGGGTGTGTGTGTATAATATAACACGCGTGTATACACATGAATATGCCATGGAACTGACTGGTATTACATCTAGAATAAAGTTCTGCCTTCTTCCAATGCTACCATGATAGATAAAAGCATCCTGTGATAAAACAGATCACAAAATGAATGGATTACACTTAAAATTTGTCTTTATAAAGCATGTTCCTGTATTTTTTAAAAATCTGTAGCTTTAACAAGATGAAAAAAGACAAGTATAAAATCAACACTCTACTTAGCACACAAGATACAAGACAAATTTAAACATACTACATAAACATTTACAAATGTCAACAATTTTGAGCCCAGATAGATTTATTCAGGGTCACCCAGTGCAGCTTCTTAATTACTATCTCAGTATATTAACAGTTCAGAGGTTGCAGGTTGCTACAGGTGCGTGTCATTTTTATTACATTTCTCTTTCTAGCATTCAGACAGTAGCAGTTAACTAGTGGGGCCTTTGTTCCCAGCACATTCTGTGAATTACATATATCAAAGACAAACAACGTTTAAAATTTTAGTGTATGTAGAATATTTCAGAATGAAGATCATCTTAAAGACGCTTTCAGGTTGCAGCAGTCTTGCAAGGCCAAACGTGATTCACAAATAAGAGCACACGTCTGGAAACAACTCGTTAAAATGTTTATAGTAAATAGCGGCAAAATTTGCTACTATTGCATTAATGTTTAAAGAAGCATTGTGGTCTATATATGTTTATATATATACTGACTATCATGTATATCAAGGGGAAACAAAAGTGTGTGTAACTGCTGAGCCTCAATTAGGGCAAAACACATGTAGTGTACTCATGGTATTGTTTGGCAGGTACTACTGTATGTATCATGACTATGATCTGCTTCTTGCAACTGAGACGGTATGGTGGGTGGATGTCTGCTGACTAACCAACCAACCACAAGCGTAACCCGGTAGGTGACCACCCAAATATCAGATTGTGAACAGACCTATGCATATAATATACTAGCTGTGTAAGCCTGTGCTGTAAAAAGCCTGGGGTCCTAGAAACTATTGATAATGTCAGAAAAAAAATTGAAATGTAGAGGTGCTAGGTAATTGAAAGGAGCTACTCTGTGTGTCTCTCTCCTAGGTGGATTCGTTTTGCCGGCTTGCTCACCTCGCTTGTGCTTTACTGACAGGACGAAAACTAAAAACGATGCCGTTTTGCTGATGTGCTCATCTCGCTAGCGTTAGAGTTTCTCTCTTTTCTTGGCGGTTTTACTTTGGCGCCAGAGTCGTTTTCTTCTCCTGACTCGTTACCTTGCCGGCTCTCTGAACTTCATGCTGTATGTAGCCTCGCACTTCCAGGCCAGACAATCAGACATACACACTTCCACACAAAGACATTTAGTTTTCTGTGTCCTCAGAGGTGGAGCCCTTTGCCCGAATCCATCTCTCACTTCCTGGCCAGACAGACACACACAGCTCCACGCGTAGATGTTTATATATATATTATATACTGTATATATACAGTGCATCCGGAAAGCATTCACAGCGCATCACTTTTTCCACATTTTGTTATGTTACAGCCTTATTCCAAAATGGATTAAATTCATTTTTTTCCTCAGAATTCTACACACAACACCCCATAATGACAACGTGAAAAAAAGTTTACTTGAGGTTTTGGCAAATTTATTAAAAATAAAAAAACTGAGAAAGCACATGTACATAAGTATTCACAGCCTTTGCCATGAAGCTCAAAATTGAGCTCAGGTGCATCCTGTTTCCCCTGATCATCCTTGAGATGTTTCTGCAGCTTAATTGGAGTCCACCTGTGGTAAATTCAGTTGATTGGAGATGATTTGGAAAGGCACACACCTGTCTATATAACGTCCCACAGTTGACAGTTCATGTCAGAGCACAAACCAAGAATGAAGTCAAAGGAATTGTCTGTAGACCTCCGAGACAGAATTGTCTCAAGGCACAAATCTGGGGAAAGTTACAGAAAAAATTCTGCTGCTTTGAAGGTCCCAATGAGCACAGTGGCCTCCATCATCCGTAAGTGGAAGAAGTTCGAAACCACCAGGACTCTTCCTAGAGCTGGCTGGCCATCTAAACTGAGCGATCGGGGGAGAAGGGCCTTAGTCAGGGAGGTGATGAAGAACCCAATGGTCACTCTGTCAGAGCTCCAGAGGTCCTCTGTGGAGAGAGGAGAAGCTTCCAGATGGATAACCATCTCTGCAGCAATCCACCAATCAGGCCTGTATGGTAGAGTGGCCAGACAAAAGCCACTCCTTTGTAAAAGGCACATGGCAACCCACCTGGAGTTTGCCAAAAGGCACCTGAAAGACTCTCAGACCATGAGAAACAAAATTCTCTGGTCTGATGAGACAAAGATTGAACTCTTTGGTGTGAATGTCAGGCGTCACGTTTGGAGGAAACCGGGTACCGCTCATCACCAGGCCAATACCATCCCTACAGTGAAGCATGGTGGTGGTAGCATCATGCTGTGGGGATGTTTTTCAGCGGCAGGAACTGGGAGACTAGCCAGGATAAAGGGAAAGATGACTGCAGCAATGTACAGAGACATCCTGGATTAAAACCTGCTCCAGAGCGCTCTTGACCTCAGACTGGGGCGACGGTTCATCTTTCAGCAGGACAACGACTCTAAGCACACAGCCAAGATATCAAAGGTGTGGCTTCAGGACAACTCTCTGTGAATGTCCTTGAGTGGCCCAGCCAGAGCCCAGACTTGAATCCTATTGAACACCTCTGGAGAGATCTTAAAATGGCTGTGCACCGACGCTTCCCATCCAACCTGATGGAGCTTGAGAGGTGCTGCAAAGAGGAATGGGCGAAACTGGCCAAGGATAGGTGTTGCAAGCTTGTGGCATCATATTCAAAAAGACTAGAGGCTGTAATTGCTGCCAAAGGTGCATCGACAAAGTATTGTGCAAAGGCTGTGAATACTTATGTACATGTGATTTCTCAGTTTTTTTTATTTTTAATAAATTTGCAAAAACCTCAAGTAAACTTTTTTCATGTTGTCTTTATGGGGTGTTGTGTGTAGAATTCTGTGGAAAAAAATGAATTTAATCCATTTTGGAATAAGGCTGTAACATAACAAAATGTGGAAAAAGTGATGCGCTGTGAATATTTTCCGATATATATTATATATATATATATATATATGAGTGTAATACAGAGGGTGTTTTCGAGCCCCAAAACCCAGACACAACTGACATGCACAAGTCATGGGTTCAAAATAACATATTTTATTCTTCCAAATGCATTCCAAACAATACAGAATGTAAATGGGCAGTGAATCCTTCCTTTTCTCTCTTCTTCTTCCAACTCCCTTCCTCTCACAGATGTTGTCCTCTGCCTCTTAACTCCAACTTCCCGAGGCAAGGCAGAGTGGTCCTTTTTAATCCAGATATCAGGAGTGCTTCTGGTGTCTGCCCACAGTCCGATGGAAGTACTTCTGGGTCAAGCAGAAGTCTCTAGAAGACAAGGATAGTTCCTCTGTACAGCTCTCCCTGGTGGTAGGCATGGTATACAACAGGGCTGTTGAAAAGGACTACACTTCCCAGCATGCCTGGGAGTTAAAAATAAGAGGCAGCAGGAATGCCGCCCTCCAGTGTACCAGAGGAGTATAGACTACAGAGACGCCAACACCTCCATTCCCTTCATCCTTCTTGTCTCTCTTCCTGGCAAGGGATCAGTTCTTGACCTGGTTAGGACCCCATCCTCGTCCCTTGTTTTGCTGGAGTTGTGTCACTGTTGTTAAGCATATTTAATGTTTAGGATGTACTGAGGTCTGAAAATGACATTTCCTGTGGCTCTACTTTAACAGCTCTCTCTATGTTAGCTCTTTTCACTTCCTTTTAAACTTTGTACAGCCTTTGCTTGATATGGGTCTGATTACATGTCTCCTTTCGACTGCATAAATCCTGGACTGTATCTTTTCTTATAACTTTGATTCCTGGGTCTATCGGTGTTTATTAATTGTCTTCTTGCTTCGATTTTTGAATGGTTTTTTGTTAACTTTGTGACTTCCTCCAATTCCTTTTTCATTTAAAACTGCTACTCCCTGGTAAAGGCAATACACAGGCAGGCTTAGTGACTTGTATAGATCTTTGTAGTGAGATACTGTAGTGAAAAAGACCAAATCTGCAAACATGTGGTCTCCATTCCGGCTTCTTAACCACATTAATGTACTATGTCACACTGCAGTGCTCATTTCAGTTTCAATGAATTGTGCTGCCTTCCACCAGTTTGAGTTCAGCAGGATTTCTGTCTGCCCTGATGATGTTTTCTGTATCATTTACTTTGTTCACAGATTATAGCTTATTAATCATATTTCACATTTTTCTTTTCTCTGGGTAGACTCCATCATCCATCGACAGTAAAGACATTTTTATGTTGCTTTCACTTTTAAACTTACCCTGTAAAATTGTGTGTGTGTTTACATCATCTTCTCCTGTAAATGACTGTGTTCCTACCTGGGGATGTGAAGCTACACTGAAAAGTAAGATCAATTCAAGTTCAGGTTTGTTATTTGTACACAATAAAATATGATTTTTACATGCATGTTTTCCACAAACTAGTAACAGTAGTATTTCTGTCACTCTGCGCTGTCCTTGAAATGTGGCTGCAGAGAGCTTAAACAACTCGGCACATCCACATAAAAATGACAAGGGTGAGCTTTCTTTAAGGCTTTTACTGGACGTACCTCATTGTAAACTGAAATATATAAAAAAGAAACACACAGGTATATACAGGTGTACAACCAAAAACAATAAATAATCATTTACAAAGCAATACATTGCAGACAGTATACATTAAACAATAAAGCTTTAAAAGACAGACACTTACAAGAGGAGTGGTTTCCACGGTCGGATCGAGACAAAGAGAAGCGTGTAGACAGAAACCCAAATTGCTGCGTACCACAAGTAACCAGACCCAGGGCTTTATATATGTTAGAGATACGTTTTGGACAGGACCGAAACAAGAGATAAAGGGGTGCCTATGTGAGACACATGGGGTGTATTGTATTTAAATGTTTATTATGGGACCTACATGCTTTACGTGAGTTTCATAGACATTTATAACACCATTGTGAGTGTGGGATGTGACTGACAGGTGTGTTAATAAATCACAAGACAAAGTGGGAGCACAGCTCAACAAATAACAGTAACAGCTAACAGCATGTGGGGAAGAACAGTAGCATAATATTAACAGTAAATTATGAGAACAACACAATGCATTAAATACAACATCAGACGACAGATAAAAGAACACCGATCATGGAACTCATGCAGTTGTTACAATGAGCTGTAGCTTTATGAATCGAGGTTACGCTAGTGATGCTACCGCTAATATGGAGTAACTTGTGTGAGAAGAATATGGTCAATGTCTTTAATACTGCCTGCCTATCTAAGGCCCAGTAAATGCTCTCAACAGAAAGGGGACGTGTATGGCAGTAAAATTCTGTGCAAACGTCACCTTCATCTGCAGTGCCTTGTTGTCCTGAGACAGTGAGGATGGATTCTACCAGACACTTATAGAAGCTGGAAAGCAGAGATGGAAAAACTGTTTTTAAGGAAAAATATATAAATGTTATTATTACAAATCAAATGTTATGAAAAGTTTTTTGTAGATTTTTAAGTAGGTCTGCTTTGTATTTTTGAATACTGAACTTTTTAGGAGATTTTATTACCATTTGTTTTGGTGTCATTTTTGCACCGTCTTTTAATACTTGGGACGATTTATACACAACATCGGGGTGCGCACACTTTTTCGGCTTGCGAGCAACTTCTAAAATGACCAGGTGAAAAAGATCTACCTACATTAAAAATGCGATATATATATATATATATATACTGAGTATCAGAGGTGGGTAGTAACGAGTTACATTTACTCCGTTACATTTACTTGAGTAACTTTTTTAAAAAATTGTACTTCTAAGAGTAGTTTTACTGCACCATACTTTTTACTTTTACTTGAGTACATTTGTGAAGAACAAACACTATTCTTACTCCGCTACATTGGGCAACATTCGAATTGTTACTTTTTTCCATTTGATAAAGTCTGACAGACAATTTTCAATCTGCTCTGTGTAGCGTATGCTGTCAAGTTGCGCACATGCCTTCCTTTGCGTCTCCAGCTCTGACGGGAGGTTTTCGATGTTCCCCAAATCAAGGCGCTGCAGCTTTGAGGACAGATATTGCATTTTTCGTTTGAAAGCATTAACTGAGCTAATCATATTGACCATGGTTTTCTCTTTTCCTTGCAGCTGTAAATTAAGTTCATTCAACATGTTGGTCAGATCGGAAAAAAAATACCAAGTCTAGCTTGCCATTGATCGTTATTAAGTTGCTTGTATTCTGCATGTTTAATGACAAGGAGAAACTCCTTCTTCTCTGGCCGGGGGTCTTGAAATCTCAGCAGGAATTTCTCCCTAGCCATCTGCCTCAACGAAGGCATCTTTTATCATCTCTCCATCTTGGAAGGACTTCTTATGCTTAATGATCGAGTGACTCACCCGGAATGATGCCTCGGTGTGTCTGCCTCTGCTTTTGAATTCAGCCAAGTGAAAAATGATGGCTGTCCGATTAACTGCGATTTTAGTTCCCTCTCCTTTCTCTTTCTCAGATTGCTTTTCAGAAGGAAGTCAATTTCGTAGTTTTTATGAACAGTTTGAAAGTGCCTTTCTACATTTTCCTACTTTGGAATAGCAATGATAGATTGACAGATCAGACAAACGCACTTCGATTGTGACATTGTGAGAAAAAAAAAATCCTCTTCCAATTCCACATCCAGCCCATAACCAACAATTTTTTTTTTAAATCCCTTCTTTAGTCGATATAAATTGGAAGGCTAACTAGATCACTTAGACAGCCAGAGTTTTGCAGTAGCTCGTGCGTTTGATCGTGCGTGCAGGATGACCTGTGTATTACAAGAAAAGAGATCTCAGAATGGCCACCCTGTATGTCAATCAAGTGGCAAATGCCATAGGGAGGATATATGATAGACTAACATTTAAAAAAAAAAAATTTGAATGCAACGCGATCTACCTGCACTCCCTTTCCATTCTACCGGTTGATTGCGATCAACGCATTGGGCACCCCTGAACAACATCCAAGTAAAGAGATTTATTTTATTTTTTTTTTCTTTCCTTTTTATAAATTTTTTTGCAATCCATACAAATCAATCAAGTTTTTACAAAAAGAAAAATTGAGTTAAGGACAAATCGATCCCCACCTCTGAGAGAGAGAGCAAGCCAAAAGCCGTGAAATTTAAGGCTTGTAAACATACCTAAATTAATAAATTCTCTGTGCTTTATGAGCTTATTTTAAAATATTACTGATTAAATCCTGCCATGTTTTGAAAAAAGTCTGTATGGATCCTATAACTGAGTATTTGATTTTTTCCAATTTCAAATAGTATAACACATCAGTTTCCCACTGACTTAAAAGAGGAGAGTTTGGGTTCTTCCAGTTTATCAGAATAAGTCTGCGTGCCAAAAGTGTAGTGAATGCAATCACAATTTGTTTGTCTTTCTCCACCTTAAACTCATCTGGAATAACCCCAAACACAGCTGTTAATGGGTTAGGAGGAATTGTGAGACCAAGGCTGTCTGAAAGGTAATTAAAAATTTTCGTCAAGAATAATGTTAATTTGGTGGAGGCCCAGAACATGTGACCCAGTGAGGCTGGGACTAGGTTGCAGCGTTCGCAGGTTGGATCGTGGCCTGGAAACATTTTGGAGAGTTTTAGTTAAAACAGATGTGCTTGATATATAATTTTGAGTTGTATAACTGTATGCTTTGCGCATATGGAGCTCGAGTGAATTCTCTGCATTGCTACTTTCCAATCCTTTTCTGATATATTATGTTTACCCCTAGATATTTAAACTGTTCTGAAATGATAAAAGGTAGGGTATCTAATCTAATATTATATGCTTGAGAATTCACTGGAAAGAGTACACTTTTATTCGGATTAATTCTGAGACCAGAAATCTTTTGAAATTTTCTGGCTCTGATATATACAGTACCATATTATCTGTATATAATGAAATTTTCTGTTCCAGTCCTTCTCTGCTAATCCCCTTTATCTGATCAGTATTTCGACAATGTATTGCCAGTGGTTCAATGGCAATTGCAAACAGCAGCGGTGACAAGGGGCATCCTTGTCTAGTACCACGTTCTAGTTTAAAGTAGTCTGAGCAAATGTTGTTGATGCAAACTGAAGCTTCTGGGTTAGTATAAAGTAATTTAATCCATGCACAAATATTCGGGCCAAACCCAAACTTCTCCAATATAGTAAAAAGGTATTTCCATTCAATCACGTCGAATGCTTTTTCTGCATCCAATGATAATAATATTTCTGGGGTGTTTGATTTAGTTGGTGAGTATATTAGATTAAACAGGCGTTGAAGATTTAAAGATAAGTGTCGGCCCCTAATAAATCCAGTTTGGTCTTATGATATTACCGAGGGGAGCACTTTCTCCATCCTTCTAGCTATGATTTTAGAGAGTATTTTAACATCGTTATTCAGAAGTGAAATTGGTCTGTATGATGCACATTGTAATAAATCCTTATTTTGTTTTGGAAAAACGGTGATTAGTGCTTGGCGAAAGGTTTGAGGAAGAGACTGGTTATCATCTATGGCTTCTGTAAATGTTGCTAATAGGAGAGGAGCTAGCCGAGCGGAGAATTTCTTGTAAAATTCTGCAGGGTAGCCATCAGGGCCTGCTGCTTTCCCGCCTTGGAGTGACTTTATAGCATCTAGTAATTCTGATAACGCCAGAGGTTTTTCAAGTTCCTCCGCACTAAAAGTGTCTATTTGTGGTATTTGTAATGTATCCAGAAATTCATTAGATTGTGTATTGTCTTCTTTAAACTCAGTAGTATATAAGGATTTATAGTAATCTCTGAAAGCATTATATTTTTGTGGTCGACGATTTTATCTCCGTTCGCGTTGGTGATTACTGAGATTGCATTGCGCACTTCTTGCTTGTGAATTTGTTGAGCTAAAAGCTTATTAGCTTTCTCTCCAAGTAAAGAAATTTAAAGAAAAATGTTCAGAAAGACAGTGTTGCATTTCACTAGTATGTCAATCACATCCTCTGTGGCCATCATGTAGTGAAGCTTTGAGCCATGCAATTATTGTCTTTAAAATGACTAAATAATTATAGCTTTGTTCTTGCAACTTTTTTTTCTTATTGATGTGATTAAATGTAACTTTAGATGTTTGATCACTTATTACATATTCCAAATTACATGTTTAAATTGCCTTTGTAAGTACCACTTTTACATAATAAGTTCCAGAAGCCTACCTTGGCTAAACAAGCAGACTTCAAAGTGCAAAACAAAAATGGCCTCAAAACAGGATACATTAAATGAATGGATATTGATCTAAAATCTGGCAGTATTACGTGCTCTGCTGAGCTGTTAGAGAACAAAGCATTACAATAAATTCAAAGGGAAAAAAAACTCTTCAGGCTGATTGTTGGCATTCATCATTCATGCATGTATGGCTTCATAACTAATGGTATTTATTATGATGTATGTTATGATATTTCAAGCCTTCAAAAGCATTCTGAAATACAACAGTATCAACATTTTGTACTCATTCTGTTACTTTATAAAGCTTGTTTACTAAAAAATAAAAGTCATTTATATTCACATCATTTTCAAATTCAACTTCCAATATGAGAGGATACTGCACAATCACTCTTAAAAAGACCACCACAGTGTTAAGACCCAACTCCAGGTCAAATAAGGGCCAGCAATTCAAAGGGCATCTTCATTTTAAACGGAGTACCCTTTGGTTATCTATATCTGGTTTCTAGAGTACAACACAATCCATGCAAATATAAAAACGTGAATCAGAAAATGTAATATGCTCTTTTTCACACATGCACAGAGCTGAATCTACTATACTTTAAGTAGCATTGGAAACAACCAGAAAAATAGAACTTAGAGTTAAAATGGTATTGGGGTAATATGAATTTTACATTGTGTGATAAAAATTGTGGGTAACATTTTAAGAACAGTTGGGATCCACGTTTATTGTAGGCAAAGTTGGTAAGGGTTCGAAAAAGAATAATTATGGTACTCTGCAGATAGGCCATTTCTGCTTTGGATTGTCTTCAATGATATGATTCTTTCTTTGTATCAGTCCTTCTTTATTTTGTCTGGGTTTGGCAGGGTGGAAAGTAACTTGTCTCATCTATCTTTGGTCATAATGCAGGGGTAAGAACAGATTTTACACAATTAGGAGAAGGGGCAACAGTCTTCGTGGAAAAGGATACCCTTCCTTTCTTGTTCCTTTTATAAAGTAGCTGGCTCCTCTCTCTTTGATTTGTTAAATTTGACTTGACTGTATGGAATGTTATCTGTTTCTAATTAAAGGTGAACAGAGCAGCCAAAGTAAGGTTTCAGACTTTTGGGATTTAAAAGAATGGCACTGACCTCTCTAAAAACAAATAAGCACATTAGAATTCCATTGTAAAACTCTACTCCTTCTTAAGTTTCCTTATACAGATATGTAAAAAAATCTCAAAATATAATGCTATTCTATAATAAGAGTAAAAACAATATGCAGCTTTCCAAGCAGTAGCACCATTACACTTGTCCAAGGACCACAAGTGAGCTGGTGAAACACTGTCAATCCTGCTTCAACAAGAGTGTGTTGTTACTTTATATTAACTTTCTTCTCAACTTTAGATTCTGTCAAAGGTTAAGACAAAAAAAAGAATAAAAAATTTGGACAAGTAGACAGAGAGGCAAAAATCACGTTCAAGTAAACAAAGCAATACTTAAAAATACCAGGAGAACGAGTAAAGATAAAGTGACCAACTCAAAATAATAAACCACAGAGTTGATTTTAAAATGAACACGCCCTGATAACTTTGTTGAAACACTACATCCTAACTCCTACAACATTTGTTTTTCAGGAAATCTAAAATCTTGGACACCAGGAAGAGAGTGTTGTCACAATGTGAAATATCCTGGTGTCAGGTGATCACAGCAAAACCTGTTACCTGGCAGAAAATGGCAACCAAGGTCAAAAGCAAACCACAAAATGGTGGCAAACGCAACAAAAACATGGCGATTGCCTCAAAACAGAATACTAACATGACAAAATAATTATAATAGAACAAACAATATTACAAGTCCAAAAATACATCGAACATTGAAAAATGTCAAACTGTCCAGAAAACGTCTTGAAAAATATTTTACAAAATCATAATGCTTTCAAACTCATCCAAGGTGGCAATGTGCTTCTGGTGGTGTAATGGGTATTGACTGGATGTTTTCAAGTATTATGAATATTACTTGACAAATAAATAAGGCTAATTAACAATCAGCACAGTACAATCTTTCTCAGGAAATGTAGTCAAGTATGAAAATTCATAATAATATATTGAATTTGTTGTTATAATAAACACTGTGACAGATAGAAGGCGCTATCGTCCTGTTGAACCCTTGGACAATACGTCAGACACCAGGTAAAAGTCCAATAGTTGACTTTATTAATAAACAACAGTGCACAAAGCACCCTCCTCTCCACAATACTCATTAATAAACACAATACAATCAATAATCAATCCTCCACTCTCCTCACGCGTTGCCACCCTTCCACCCAGCTCAGCTTGTCGTCTGAGGATTTCCCATAATCCTTTATAGTCCTTGACCCGGAAGTGTTTCGCTCTCTCTGTCCACGTGACTAGGAACACTTCCGGGTTAGATAAAAATCCTTCTTCTTCAACCCGGAAGCACGTCATTCCTCTTGCTAATGTGACTCGGATGTACTTCCAGGGTGTAGGGCAAATAAGCGCTGTTCCGCCCTGCAGTGCCTTCTAGCGGCCTCCGTGGTATCCAGCAGGGCTGTAGAGGAAAACTTTAATGTCCATAATTCCCTGCTGGCATTCGGGGCACCTCCATGCTGCAGGGAGGGCTCCACCTGGCGGCATGGGGGTATTGGCCGTGATGAACAGCCGGCCATATATCACAGCACTAAAACCCCAGCCTAAATTTGTGGTGACCTGGCACTGAATGATGAACACCACTGTGAAATATTCAAAGAGTATTATAGAAGTTGTTAATGTTTTGTTTTACAACTACATGAGTAAATTAAGTGACTTGTTAAGAATCAGTCAGAGAGTCACACATTAGTTGTTAAAGAAATTCTAAAGGCTACAACACCAGCAACAAGTTAGCTGCAGCACCAGAAGAGAATAACTAATGTGATCAAGGTGTGCAGTGAGTCCTCCTGACCTCTGGGGACAGTACCCACTTTTGTGCCTTGACAATTGCTTTGAAAGTACAGATATTAATTTTCCAATAAAGATATTATGTGCAATGTCTACACTTTGAGTTCCCATTTTCAGTACTGGCAAATAGTCTCAGAGATTCAGAGAAAGGCTTTTGTTTGCACAATTATTTGAACTGTTCTTTTGTCCTTCCTTTCTATCATTTGCACTGAACCAATGACAATATTTTGGCATGTTAGTATATTATGGATGTGCAAGGAATTCAGAAGGGAAGCGCAAAACAAAACTACTCTATATTTCTAATCCAGACCTTTCACTTCAGTGTGTGCTACAGACAATGGATGAGAATCAGAGGATTTCAGGTCTCAACATAAATGTCAGTAAAAGTCTATTACTTCTTGTAAATGCCAGTCCTCCTCTAAATTTACTGTGTCACACAAATTCAAATAACTAAGAGTCACAACTACAGACAATGTCAAGATTTTGTCTTTCTGGACAAATCGGAGGAACTGATTTAATAAGCAATTAAATGTTCTCCCTAAAGTCACACGCAAAAGCAGTTGGCCAGTCTCACCCTATCACTTGAGTGTAGCCATCTTAGAGGCCTGGAACAAAGGAAGATTATCAGCCAAAAAATAGAAAAAACAGCAGAAATAATAATAGAAAAGCACAAAAAATAGTTTAGAACTTGACACATCCACTTATCTATAATAATAATAATAGTGGGCGGCACGGTGGCACAGTGGGTAGCACTGCTGCCTTGGAGTTAGGAGACCCAGGTTCGCTTCCCGGGTCCTCCCCGCGTGGAGTTTGCATGTTCTCCCCGTGTCTGCGTGGGTTTCCTCCGGGTATTTCGGTTTCCTCCCACAGTCCAAAGACATGCAGGTTAGGTGCACTAGTGATTCTAAATTGTCCCTAGTGTGTGCTTGGTGGGTGCATGTGTGTGTGTGTGTGTGCCCTGCGGTGGGCTGGCGCCCTACCTGGGGTTTGTTTCCTGCCTTGTGCCCTGTGTTGTCTGGGATTTGCTCCAGCAGACCCCTGTGACCCTGTAGTTAGGATATAGCGGGTTGGATAATGGATGGATGGATAATAACAATAATAATAATTATCTGCCTCGCTACATTCTTTTTTTTGCATATTCCATCCAAGGTGACAGGGTGACTGTGTAGAGCCCATAATAACAAAACCTGAAAGAGAACTCAGTCCAGACATTGAAGTCAAATAACCTTTATAACAGTTACTTAGCACTAATAACACCCTGCGTGATACTACAACATATCTGCCCTTATGGTTATATTAGTTTCATAGTACACATTTAAATTAAGATTTTTATATGCACATCCAAAGCACAATATAATGCTGATCAGCATGGATTAGCAGAGTTTTGTCCAAACGGAAAGTATAAGGCGTATGTCTAGAAAAGAGCTTGACTTTGTAGAAACTGAAGCTGTTGGGTGGCTTTCATGTCCTATTTTACAGAATGCCACATTCTGCCATGTACCAGCAAGTCATTGGAACAAACAGAGCATGAAGTGTGAAAGCAGGGCATCAAGTCTGTAAACATACATTACCAGCACTATGAAATTAAATTTTTTATTTACCAATGCATCTGATTATATACATAACAATCATATACATTGTCACGCATGCGCGAGTAGGAGACCGCGGACGGATCTGAAACCACTTCGAAGGACGTTTGCCGGTAGGGAATGGCGGGGTACTAACCTTTCTGCTCTTTCTTTCAGGAAAAAAGACACACCGCCATCGTAACCTGACCGCACTACGTCCACTTCCGCCCTTCCTCCGCCATCTTCCCTGACGTCAGCAGTCCCGTCATCCCTCACGCCTCCTTCCCAGCATTCCTCCACTTCCGGCTCCTCCTGTATAAAAATGGCCGCCGACGCCTCTGAAGGCGTCGCGCAATTTGAATGATTTGTGTTCGTTGTATTGACTGCATAACTACTTTTGAGAATTTTCTTTACAGTATACGGGGCCAAAACCCCAACCCTTTATGCTGTGTTTGTGTCTTTTTTACAACATATACAGCATACATTAAATCTTGCATAGATAGTAATAAGCTTGCACTCAATGGATAGTGTAATGCAAAAATAAACTGAAATCTGAAGGCAGTTAAGGGACCTGAGAGGCCAAAGCCTATTCGGCAGTATCCAGTGTAATGCAACAATTAGGGAGCCACTTCATCACAAGGAATGTTTACACTGACACTGACACCCAAACAGAACTATTACAAAAACATGAATGTCGTTTAAAATTCATTGTCGGAGAGAAACAAGAGTACCCAGAAGAAAAACAATGGAGACACAGGGAGAACATGCAAACTCTGCCTGGATAATGACAGAGTGAAGGCTTTCACACCCAGAATGCTGGATTTGGGTGGGACCAGTACTAAACGCTGCTTCACTGTGCCACCCTTTAAATTACATACATAGTTACAATATAAGGTCTGTAATATAAGAGAGCTTGATGGATTCTTTGACATGTATTGTTTCTTTGTCATCTCCTGTCAATGTCTCTCTTTACTGAGCAGGTAGAAGCTGATTGAATGAAATCCTTATGTTATGACAGTATTTCATCTATTAATTCTGTTTTATTTTGTTGCAGTTAGTTTTGTATAGCACACTTTACTGAGTGCAGGCGTAAAGCAATGTAACAATTTGTCAAGTAAAATGAAAATACACAATTTACTAATTACATAATGAGAACATACAGGCACAAAGCACTTTGAAACAGATTAACATAATTGGAGCCCAGCAATATCCATCCATTAATTAATTCTTGAACTATGGCCAATTGACATTGGAGGACAGAAAAACAAAAAACTCCAGTCAGCAGCTTCCTTGGATAAAATTAACATTTGGAGCTTGACAGTTCAATTGTAACAAATACAGTAAGACACAGTCATAGTTCTGGAGACCTTGGTCAACTGGCTGCCCACTCCCTCCTAGGCATTGTATAGCAGAATCTGAGTGGGCCACCTAATCTGACAACAGAATCTTTCTCTCCATTGATTCCAGGGCTCCCAGTATCTCAGGTGTCTTCTCCAAATGCAAGAAAACAGCTTGGCATTTGAACAGTGGCATCAAGTAACAGTTCATAATTACTAAATTACTTGTATTTTTATATAGATGACTAACAGATAGAAATTCAGTATGCACAGCTAATCAGCAGTTCTAGTCATGGTATGCCTCAATAAAGTAGTAAGTTTTTAGCCTGGATTTAAAATTTGAGACTGAAGGGGCATCTCATAAAATCAGACAGATTGTTTCACAGCTTTGAGGTGCTGTAACTAAAGGCTCAACCTGTCACTTTTATTTTATTAATCCTTGGAATCTTTACTAGGCCTTTTATCTTGGGACCTTAATGCTTGCTCCAATTTGTAAGTAATACATAAGTTCAGATAAATAAGCAAGGCCTTGGCCCTTTAAGGTTTTATTTGTATGAAGGATTTTGAAATCAGTTCTGAGCTTAATTAGTAGCCAGTTTAAAGACTTAAGGACTGAAGTCTTTAAACTTTCTATTTCATGTAATATTCTTGCAGCAGTATGTTGAATTAGCTGAAAGCTGCCTAACGAACGGTTTGAATAGCCTGTAAATTAAATAATGCAGTAGTCAGTTGTACTAGGAATAAATACATGAAATAATATTTTTCTAGTATGGTCTAAAGGAAAGATATAAGTGGATATCATCTGCTTATGACTGAAAATTAATTTAGTTTTCTATATAGAACAAATCTTTCATATTATTATCAGCTCACACATTATTATTAGCTGATGAAAATCTTGTGTCTCTTCCACTAATTTTTTATTAGTAAGCTGCTTCTGTTTTAGAGCTCAAATGACATTTTACATATGTTCTCATTATAAAGTCAGAGTCTAGTGGTGCTTTACAAGTGTTCTCGCTTAATCTACTTAATCAATCTTCTTTCAGAATTTTTAGAACTTTAAGACACCTTTTATATAGCAGCTAGATATTTAATTTCATATTTTTTCAGTGACTTGTAAACATCCAGAATGATTTTTTGGCAGCATCCAAGTTTGGCAGCATGAAGGTCATTAACAAAATGGATTGTGGGGAGATGCAGCTGTTACAACAGTGGGACAAAAAATGTAAAGGCATTTTAAAGAATTACTGGATCATAAATTGCTTAGAAATTTCAATGATGTTGTGGTAAGATTCGCATTTTAAAAATTGCAAAATTACACTGTATAATCAGATAAATAACATAATCTTCAATATGTATTAATAAAAAAAATATTTTATTTAATAATACATTAATGAAACTGAAAAAAGTTTATTATGATATTGACTAATGTACTTTTAGGTATATTGAAACAGTGCTTCTATCGGCTTAATTTATGTTAGGTTTAGGCTTGGGTTTTTTAGAAGTTAAATAAAAATAATGCTTATAATATACATAAATTCTCCAAAATTGAATTAGTTTGTGTTATACTGGAATAGAAATGTCACTGTAATAACATAATGTACTTGCACTATGAGATATGTTGTATGATTTAATTGTAACTACTGCACATATGCATACTAAATATATAGCATAATTGCTACACTTCATTTACTGCTGAAAGCCAACTCACAAAATGGACCTCATCACAAAATGTCAGTTTTATTGGCACAAACAACACTCAGAAATACTGGGTATAAGGAAGAAGGAAAGGTTCATTGTCCTGAAGATCTTACACACAGGAAAAGGCCATGTCACATTAGACAACTTTTCCAGCAATCTTAAGTTATAGCCTTCATTGACATAATTTTAGCAAGTCCGAAGTAGTTGTCTAGTCTGACATATCCAGCGACTTACTCTAACTTGTCTGCGACTCACCCACTAAAACAAACAAGATTGATTTTGTCTTTAGTCACAGGGAAGTGCATGTGAGTATGAGAGCTGACAACCAATGAATGCTCATTCGGAAGTACACTGTATACAATGCACACACAAGGAATAAGGAAAGTGGGTGTTTTGGATCTCGCAGGCAGTACAGAAGTTAATCTGTCTTATATCTCATGTTTTATGCACCACACCAAACTATAGTTTAAACTGTTCAATTATTAACAAGAAAATTAATGCATGTCATATAATTCAGATGCTTTGGAAGATTTAATGAACTGTTTTGAAAGATGAAGCAATGTTGAATTTTTGGTTACTGTTACAGTTACTGTTTTTGTAGAGTTCATAAATGCCTGTTTCAGTAGCATTTAACAATATAATGTAGTTTAAAAAACAAGCCAAACTAGGCTTATGTTGATTGGAACAGCTTTCATAGACTCGAGATTCCAACTTATGTGATGTTACATTTGTGTTGACTGATGCTATACTTGCATGCTATACTTGGAATATCTCAATGATAATTGAATGTTCTTGACAAATCTCTTAAGTGAAAATAAGTGAACTACATGTTAATGAAATCAATCCACTGGTAACTGAATTCTTTCATATGGACTAACAAACAGATATGATAATTACAATAAGTGCTTTGTACATTATGTGAATGCAACAAAAATGGTTACCTTACTAGAGTCAATGGCCTTTTTTTAGAGGAGCCAATGTAAATAGATTTGAAAATCTAATTCAAAATAACCAAAATTTGTACACTTAGATAAAAAGTATATCTGCTGTTACATAGGTCAGTTTAAATTAGGTAAGAAATGCAAAAAACATAATCAGAACTGCCTTTTGACATGCTAAGCCACCAAGAACAGAAGTTAATTCTCTCCCGTGTGTTTAATTCATTGTGTGCTCGTCAAATAACACACTCAGCTCGTCAGCATCACAGACTCATAAGCAGCCTGAGGCACAAACCACATCTTGTGCTGCATTGATCAGGGCTGGCTCACTTCACTGGGCATACTGAATGGTGATCTTTGATAAAAAGGAGAAATAATAGGCTTTCCCCATTACCTAAGTAACAAACAAAACATGAAATGCATTATAATTATTATTATTATTATTATTATTATTATTGTTAATAATAATACTTTTATTACTAATAATATAATAACAATAGTTTTTATTTATATAGCACCTAT
>JANRMT010062814.1:43833165-43854077 GCA_026402145.1 Polypterus bichir lapradei
GAATAATTTTTTTCACTTTTAACAAAATCAACTTTCCATTTCTGTCTTTGTTTTTTTTTATATATATATATTTTTGACTAGGACTTTAGAGCAGTTGATAGTCTTGTCAAAGTCTGAATTATTGTTTTTCTCTTTGTGTAATCACTAAATAGTCTTTTTTTGTGAATTTTTACAAATCTCCAATTTATATAGAAAATTGTGCCAGTGACATCACATATATATGTGCATGAGCAAGGTCAGTATGAAGTATACCAATGATATTTCACTAATCATTATTAAAGATCAAGTTCATTAAAGGATCTGTAATATTAAAGTTATTTTTGTACAATCATGGTATGCATTGATTTGCCATAAAAGCTTTGTCCTTAAGGGAAGAATTTTTTGATAAGTTTCAAAAATACTGTGAGTGTTCTTGCAGTTTAAAGCGGAATCTTTGCAAAAACAAAAGCCTTATCATTTACTGAATGCATCCATTTTCAAGCCAATAATGTTTTTTAGCATTAATCTGCATCTTGATTGGCATGTATATTGGAAAACAGCACATCCACCTCATTTTTAGAAAAAAAAGTAAGTTTGTATGATTCTGTTATTTTAAAAGATATCCGATAAGCTTGCTATCTCATTGCCTGCCTCCCTTTCATCGCTAGGTGTGTTGTTTCCTGTAGCTTGCTTGGCGAATGCTGCATTTGCTGGAGTTTTTTTTTGTTTTTTCTGTCCACCCTGGCCATTGGACCTTACTTATTCGATGTTAATTAATGTTGACTTATGTTTATTTTTTATTGTGTCTTCTATTTTTCTGTTCTTCATTTTGTAAAGCACTTTGAGCTACATTTTGTTGTATGAAAATGTGCTATATAAATAAATGTTGTTGTTGTTGTATTTGCTGCTGTTCAGTTGAGAGTGATTCCAGTGATGTGGGTTAGCTTCTATCCTGAATTTAGGCACATAAGTATTTTATACCTGAAATACATCCTATTATGAAAATAAGGATACTTTTAGCCTAATCACTGAACTGTACCTGCATAACCCAGAATATAGTGATAAAAAGCTCCATTTGATCAAATATGAGAGAATAAAGTAGAGATAAAAATGGAGAGATTAGAGAAAGTAAACTAAAGAGATGGCAAGGCTTCAAACAACAGATGGTGCATGTGTGGATAATGTCAAATGAAGTCCATAGTAGATGGGTGCCTTTGTTTCAGGAGTAGAACATGCTATTTCTACCACTGGAAAATGTCAGGGCACAAGCCCACTTTTTTACCTGATGCTGCTATTTGTGTTATTGATGAAAATATTTTTTCACCTATCATCAATCACAAAATGCAATAAACTTCAAGTGAAAGCACATGTCTTAGAGTTCTTAGAGTGTGCTTGAAAAGGGAAATGATTTGTTTTTACCAAAAAGATTGTGACTTGTTGAAGGAAACCTGAATGAAATAAAAGCATTCAGTAGTACTATGCCACTCAACAGTTCTCAACCAAATCATGAACAGTTTCAAAGTTGTCCACTAGAGGGAGAAATCCTGTCAAAAAAACCCTGCTAGTAACAAAGAGGGTCATGTAGAATCTTTATTAAATAAAATATGCTTTACGAAAATGCTGTGAAATAACATGAAGCTCTATAGAGCACAAAAAGACAAAGAGGAATTTCCTGAAAAAGCAAAGACAATCCAAGGTGAACAAAGTCACAATGCGAAATCCAAAGCAAAATCAAGAAACAGAGCACAGGTTTAAAATCCAGAGAATCAAAAAATCACCAAAGAATAATCACAAAATCCAAGAACTCGCCACACTATGAGAGCTTTAAAATGAACTGCCATGAACTGTGGGAAACCCTCACCATTATAGGGCTGACGGCAGTCCTTGACAGTGAGGGGCAGGCGGTCCCTCCTCTTGGGAACCACCCACAAAACATGCTAAACATAACAAAAGATACACAGAAACTAAGTAAATAAACAACATGTGCTATTCTTTGTTTTTGTTTGTTTGTTGGCTGCCATTTTGCGTTTTTCATTTGTGCCACCTGTTGGCCTTGTAAAAATATAAATAGTCCAGGAAGTCAAAATATTTAAACCAGAATCAATATACAAAAATCCTTAATAACTAATTCAAAAGCGAAAAGTCGAAAACTGGGAAATCTAACAAGTAATAGCTCACTGATGTAGAAAGGTTGTGTTCTTAAAATATCTGAAAATATCTGCAGACTCTGACCATGGTGTGTCTAAAACGCTGATTCTTAGAGTGTCAGGCTGATGATGTCAAATGCGTAAGTTTTGAGACCATGATCCGTAGCAGCGATCGTTGGATCATGATGATGGAGACACAAAATGGTGACAAAAATAACACAAAATAATTCCTGATAAATTAAAAATAATTTTTGTAATAAACCTAAATGCAAAAGTGAGATTCAGTGCCTCAAAATGCCAATAATGGAATCAGCCATTATGAAAAAAGGCTTAAACAAATGTTTAGAAAATTAGCAAACATACAGTATATAATCATAACCCTGCCAATATTTGTATTTCAGCCTGATTTCTGTGGCTGCATGAGATTGCTAGGCATCTGAGGCTCTTGCCAAATAACCCATGACATTAGAAACTATGTGGTTAAAGTAGTGTTCGATGTCATAACCCACCTGCAAGAGCAGATGTGCTGACAGTGATCGGGACCAACCGGCACCACAAAAGACAACCAGCGATGTCAAGATGTTATTAAAAGAAAATGATGTTGCATTTAAAACAATCCTTTGATATTTTTGCTCGGGATAAAAAAAATATATAAAAAAGAGAGTCCTATAAACACCAGTAACTGTTCCAGGAGGAGATTTAATGTCACCTAAAACAGCATTAATTTAAGAGAAACGTTTAAATCAAACTGTGGTGGGTTGGCACCCTGCCCGGGATTGGTTTCTGCCTTATGCCCTGTGTTGGCTGGGATTGGCTCCAGCAGACCCCTGTGACCCTATTTTCGGATTCAGCGGGTTGAAAAATGGATGGATGGATGGATTAAATCAAAACTATAAATAAACTAACACAAACAAAACCAAAGGAGAGCAACATTACTGCCAACTAACCAAAAGTAAGTTTACATCCCACCATACTTGACAGTTCCCACGTAAATGCACGCATGTCAGACCAGACGCTGTATTCAAAGTATCATGCATGCGCATAACAACTGCAATGTGGCTGCCTGAAAAACAAGACAGAAAGCTGTGGGGAACGAGAACCTACATGTTATGGTAAGTCTTTGCTGTCTTTTTAGTGCACTAAATACTTGGTCTGCATTATCTAAGGGTCGTCATTAGTATGGGAAAGTGGGTGAGCGCACACTCTGTGGAGCATCTGCCAGCTGCTCCTCGTGCTGCGTCAGTGCTTCAGTGAGGCTTATGGCCTCACATCTAAACTTTGTTGAAAAATAAAGACCTCATAAAAAATTAGTAATCTTCCAATGTTGAAATTCCCAGGATTGACTATTTCAGCTTTGACTAGTAATCTTGCAGACTCCTTGAACTTGACAATCAATCTGTTCATTTCTCATAATATGATTTAGGTGAAATCTGACTTTCCTTTTGTAATGTCCTACAAATCCACCCAAGTAATTAATTTAGTCCATTTGGACCTTTGTGGGAGGTTAAACCAGTCACAATAATGACTGTGAGAATGTACATGTATGTTAATGTATTCATTTGAAAACACACATGCTGCTGGGATATAATATCACTTAGAATGAGCTGCACAACTTTGAATTTGATACAGTTGTATGAAGTACCTGTGTTGAGAGTTGACTAATGGTTAATTTATTACTGTTTTTTTTTTTCTCCAGAACAATAAAAATAGCTCAAAAGTAATTTGAAAATGACCAAATGATTCTCACATTGTGCAGGCTGACAAGTCAAGTCCACAAAGTATTGGGTCAACTGAAAGCTGGAAGTGTTAATAACAATCTGATTGTAAAGGGGACACTGCAGGACCTGCTCTTTATTGCTTAGAAACTAACTTGTTTCAAGTAAATGATAAAAGAAGGAAGACTGAAAATAGTGCACCTGGGTATGAGGCGTGGAGTTGTTACTTGTGATGCTTTTCAATGGTTTATTCTTTTTTCTCATTGTAGAAATGCACACTTTTCGGACAATACATTTTTTCAGTCAACCATTTTTAAGAAAAAATAAGAAATAAAGACCCAGTATTCATGTAGATGGCCAAGGAGAAGATTTTTGATGGTTACCGTTTCATAAAAGGTAATGTGCGTGACTGTAATAACATTTATGTCTTGTTGAAAAATAATTATGCAGAAAATTTCAATTCATATTGAATTTTTGTTTGTTGTAAAACTATGAATCACTGTATATTACTTTAACTGTATCATTCTTTGTTCTAATTCAGTGGATTAATGCTACATTCAGGATTTGAAACTAATAACACTGGGATAGACTCCAGATCTGCCGAACTCAAAAAAAATTGGAATGAGTAGGTTCAGTAAATTGACCAAGTGATAGATGTTCTGATATTTAGTAGACTGTGATTTTTTTTTTTATTGTAGATTACAGTTTTGCATACGATTTAAAAGTTCTAGAACTGTGTTCACAAAATGCGAGTTTAAACACATGCTTTAATGTTTTAACTCCTATATAAGACATTAATTGAATTTCAACATGGAAATGAAATGGAGGGATTAATGAGTACTTGATTTAGAAGGATAAAACTACTGAATTAAACTTAAACCAGTGATTCTAAAGAAAAGCTGATTCCTTGATAACTTTTTAATGTTCTGTTTTATTAATATTTTTTTTTGTACTATCTGACCCGACTGTGAACAAATAAAGTATGCCAGTAAAGTGAAATCCGTTTTACCCGTGGCTTCCTGAGTGATGCTGTATACCTTTCATTGCATCAGTAAGGAACATTCCTGTTATTGAAGGGACTGGTGGCACACTGACATAAGCTGTGGGATTTTTGTTTGTCAGTTACAGAAGAGGATTTTGCACTGAGTAAGCAATCCACAGTAGGCTGGAACGTTTATCTCAAAGAGCTCTGAGCAGGAATGATTACTGACAGTGAACTGACTCTCTGTGGCGGAAGATTGCTTTGCAATTCACCGTGCAGCTGGATCGGCTGCTTTGGCTTATAATTCATTAACCATCCATTATTCATTAGTTATCCATTATCAAACCTGTTTAACTCAGTTCAGGGGTGCGAGGATATTTCATTATCACACCCCTTCATTTACTTTGTTCCACTGATTCTGCTGCTTTACATAAATGTACTCCCTGCGTGACATTTTTAGACCTCAATTTTTTCTTCTTTCACAGATTCATCTTTGTTGGTGTAACAGCAAGAAGGATGGCAGTGTGAACTGTAAAAAAAGACACATCCTCTGTGGGATATCATTACCTAGCCAGGATACCACATCTTTAGGCACTTAGCTAGGAATACAGTATGAAGTGGTAGGTGGGCAGTTCCTCAGACCACTAGCAGGCAACGGCAGTTTCTTGGTAAGTGTAGTTATTGCTTGAATTTTGGGAGAATCAGAGGGGACCAGAAATGCTTCTTGGCCAGAACAGAGTTCCATGAGAGACAGACTTATAAGAACCTCCCTAGTTGGACTAACTTGGACTCTGGAGTGGAGCAGAATCAAAAGCTCACCTAGTGACGATGATGAAGATGTCAGAAAGACCAAAATAACTGAGGTGCTCAATTGTGTACTTGGCCAAGCCACAAGTAGTAGGTCCTGTAGACCAGAAGTAGGTAGAAAAGTTCCCAAAAAGGCAAAGTTGTTTTATTTTGTCAGATCCTTTTATGTTTTGTTTATTCCTGTCCTTTACCCTTTGACAAATAAACTCTACTAAACCAACTTTCTGACTGCCTAGTCCGCTCTAGAGCGTCCAGCCTTGTCACAATGCTTTCACCTCATATCATGCATGGCTGATGCACTACTGAAATGGCAACTTATCCATACACCTGTGAGTTTCACTGACAGCAGTAATGTGCCCTTTGAGATCAGCCCTCTGCTTCATTTACCCCTTAAGCATAAGCACATTAGTGATGCATTTAAGCAGATCTACCAGCACTTCAGAAATCCATCCATTTTCCAACCCGCTGAATCCGAACACAGGGTCATGGGGGTCTGCTGGAGCCAATCCCAGCCAACACAGGGCACAAGGCAGGAATCCATTCCCGGGCAGGGTGCCAACCCACTGCAAGACACACACAAACACACCCACACACCAAGCACACACTAGGGCCAATGTAGAATCGCCAATCCACCTAACCTGCATGTCTTTGGACTGTGGTAGGAAACCGGAGCTCCCGGAGAAAACCCACACAGACACGGGGAGAACATGCAAACTCCACGCAGGGAGGACCCGGGAAGCGAACCTGCGCCACCGTGCCGCCCCACTTCAGAAATGTGAACTGAATTTCATCGGCGTATAAGAAACAAAAAGATGGACTCCATATTTTCAAGTATTTGTACACATACTGGCAAGTAAATAAAAAGAAATGAATCTGATACAAAAATAGTAGAGCAACAGGTAGAAATGCTACAAGATAAAGTCATAAAGCAAGGACCAAGTGCCCAAGCCAAAGCACTGTGCACTTGCGTATGGAAGTAGAAGCATTCCGGAAATTAAATTCATTATAATAAGTTTAACTATGGCAGGTAGAGTTAACACATTAATATTTATTTATTTGGCTGACACCTTTATTCAAGGTAACTTACAACATTTATCATACAATTGGTTGCATTACTTTTGTTTTTTTCAACTGGAGCACAGGCAGGTCAGGGGATTTGCTCACAGTCACACAGGGTCAGCAGGATGGTTTGAAGTCCAAAGCCCTAACCACTACACCACACAGCCTTGAAGAAGATACAGATTTAACATATGAGGAATATGGATACATGCTGTAACAATGGAATGGAGAATGTGTGGGACGTCTGTCATGGTGCTAATGGCATCTGCCATCTCCTTCCTTTGATACCCTACAATCTCTTTGCTAATCCCCCAGTTTTACATTGTTCCATTCACGCAGTTCATCCACCTCATTTACTGCCTAGACACCCATGCTGCTGGCTCCACCTCACACCTCACTTTGCCTCAGAGACAACACCACCTGACTCATTTTCCCCAACTCTGAGATGAACCAAACATCCTTGAGAACACTTGCCAGTTGGCGATGCACCCAGACTAATAAACTTTAGCAACTGAAAAGCATCTTTGAAATGCTAGCCCCAGTGATTCTGCTTAATGACATTTCCTTTCTCCACCTTCTACCCTTTTTATTATCTGCATTTTACTTTCTAAAGATATTGTTTTACATTTTCGTGATATACTGGGCATATTATATTTATTACTTATTACATAAAATATTAATATAACTACACGAGAACTGAAATAACTAAACACTCACTTATAAAAACGTCATACAATATTAATGACAGACAACTATTCTGTGGAAGGAAGTTATGCAGTGACAGCATTCTAGCAGCCTAGTACTTGAATTTATGCATGCGATAATAGTACGTTTTATACCAACTTTGTTATAAAGGAGCTTCATTCTCAGAGGATTTACTAGCCTTGATATTAAAATTCTTTTATCGAAAATGCTGTAATTGCCCACTTCCTTCCTTATAAAGGGCAACTTAGAGCCACCAGTTAGTTGTAAACAAAGTGATATTTAGACATAAGCAAAAATGTGCAGCTCATATTGATTGGAAATTGTAAAGAGGTCTAGTATGAATTAGCATGGCTTTGTGAATGAGATTGCCTTGTAACAGACTGCCATCTTGTGAAGTGTTGCTTACTGCCCTTATGTCCAGTACTTCCTGGATGAGCTCCAACTTCCATCTCTGTATACTGAATCAAGTGGCTTTAATAAATACTGTAAATACAAAAATATGTAGGTGTGGAGCCCTTGTACATGGTACACCTAAAGTAACATTTTCAAGCCTGCTTACTCCTCTTGAGTGTGACAATGGTGAAGCCTATCTCAGAAGGTTCACAAACAAGAAAGGGACCAACCCTTGGTGGGATGCCACTTCATTGTAAGGCCTACTCATGCACACTTCCTTTCTTATAAAGGGCAACTTAGAGCCACCAGTTAGCTTAAAATATGGATCCTGCAGATGTGGGAGGAAAACCAGAGTAGCTGGACAAGTGAGAAAAACATCTAAGCTCCACAGGGACAAAATCCAGGACATTGGACAGATAAAGCAGCAACACTAAATACCGCACCACTACACCATCTCATGTCGTAAGCAATATTATTTATTGCAGATATAACAGTAGAAAAAAGAAACATCACTGTCATCGTTGGTCTGTTATTTCAATCATCATTGCTGAGAAATAAATAAATTAGATTAATTGAAAAATGAAACTTTACAACAATAAAAACAACAGGAAGATAAATGTGAAAATGAACAACAGGCATCTCGCAGCCCTTTAGCATCTTGTAACCAACACTGTCTGAAACCTCCGGTGCAAACAGCTAAAGAGCCTGTGAATCTGCATTTGTGAGATGTTATTCTATTCTTGCTGAAGGGCCTGAGTGAATTGCAGAGGATTAGCAAGTAGACGTTAACATCTCTTGAAGTTGTCATTCAGGGCATTCCAAATGATGCTCTAATGGTATAAAGTGAGCAGAGAAGTCAGACCAGTTCAGCATCTGCACATCAGCATTGTCCAGAGTGGTTGTGTGTGCCCTTTAGGATCCAGCAGGGACAGGTCATTTAGGAGGTGTGAGCAAAGGTTCTCTGACAGGTCAGCCATTTTAGGGACAGCAGAATGGAGCCTGTCCCTCACTGTGTTACTGAGATCAGCAATGTGTCCACTGACAGCATCAACAGTTGTATGGGAGGCAGATCTGAAACAGTCTTCGAGATGTTTCAGTCCTATGCTGGTTTGATTACCCAAGAGTGACCATATCCTGAATGCTCTAATCTCTTGCTCATTTTTTCAAAACCTTGCCTACAGTCAGGATATTAACACAACTCTCTTTGTCTACAGTGCCTGGCAAAGTTGGCAAAAGACATGGCTGCCTGCAGCATGCCAGTGGTCCTCTCTCTTATCATGGCTGATAATCGAGGCATTCTGGAAAAACACAGAAAGCAGACTAGGTGTGGCAGTTTTCCTGCTGTGAATTAAGGTCTTTGTACAGGTGATATTGTTCTGGAGATCACCATGGTACTGATTGTTAGACTCTGCTCTTGGGGTCCTGGTGTCTACCTCCATCTCGCTTCCACCTGCATTCCCATTGTCCCCTCAGAAAGCCAGATGAATTGGGCACATAGCCTAAGTGGATTATTAAAACATTAGAATTTACAAAAGGAAGATAAGAAATAGAATACTCCAGTTAGTAATCACTATCAGACATTAGCCTTTACAAGCCGCTATTGCATATGCCCCATATGCAATAATTTGAAAACTCAGATTAAAATAAAAAATGAGTCACCACCATGCCACAGACATGTGCACACTGTCTTCTTCTTTCCCAACTATATGTGCATTTACAGTGAAACAGTATGGATTTCAATATTGATGATATTTATTTGTCAGAAACAATTTATTCCCAACTCACAGCCAAGTGATCATATTCTGAATGCCTGCATCCACTTGCAACTCACAGCAACAACCTTGAGACGTATCCTGTGTGTACCATGGGATTTCAGTGGGCCAACAGGCTTCTGCATTGTTCAACTTGAACTTGTTAGGGTAAAAGGGCAGCTAATGAGCTTTTCTGTGTTTGTAAGCCTCACTACACAAGCTGTTTTGTTGGTCTGAGGGGTAAAAGAAAGTGACAACGTTGTATGAAAGTACACAAGCTGGAGTTTTCTCATTCCAGAAAATGTTTCTTTTTTAATCAGTATACATTATCAGTCACTGCATAAAAACAGCATTTGAAACAAACTCCTAAAAACATATTGGTGTGACTCTGATGACATAAACAGATAAACAAGTTTTGCGCTTCACAAACAACAAAAGATATGCAGTTAAACGTTATATTTTGAAGTGAGAGAGATTGTTGCAGTTCAATGGAAAACTTAAAAACTGTGTGTAGAAAAAATAGTAACATTTAATTACCCAAGGTTAGAAAATGCCATGTCAAATCCAGGACTGCGAATAACAAAACATTTGAAGACATTACATAGTTGACATGGAAGTGCTCCAAAGCAACCAGCATCAGTGAAAAGGCGAAGACAGTTGAATTAAAACGATTCTGACATTTTACACAAAGAGCCGAGAAAAGCTCGGCAGGACTAATCACCACAGTGTGATGACAGGGAACAAACTGCCGAAGCTATGCAAAGCAGTGATGAGTTCTGATAATTTCAAATAGTGTGTCAAGACGAGCATTTTTGAGACAGAGAGCCATAGACTTTGTTCACCTATTTAAGTGCCCAGCTATGTAAGGACTAGATTGCATTGAAACTCAGACTGATGTTAATTCAAAGGAATTTTGTATTTAAGGGACTAAGCAGTTGCTACAGAGAGAAGAAAAAAAAATACACCATTCCCTGCTGTTAGTTTGTATAGTGAAATGTAGATTTGTTAAGCCTTATGCGGCCCCTAAATGAAAAGCTTACAGATTATTAACCTTATCTTTACTTTGAAGGTTCACTTCATCATCCAATTGAACACATTTAATTTGGTCCGCGTGCCTCGCTCTCTTTCTCTCTCCCTCTGTAGCCGCCTAAATCTTCTGCAGTTATTTCTGGCTAGATACTGCACTGCTGGTCAGAAGCAGAGCTGACTTACTGGCATTTGCACTGACAAGCTGTTAAAGGTTTATAACCAAGGGAGGCGTTCTTTCCTGAGCATCAGATTTTTCTAATCTTCCTTCCACTGATCTCCCTGAGAATGACTGTATTCCCTAAAGAGAAGAGAGCTGGATGCAAAGATGCAATCTGTTCTCACAAAGACTTAAGAATATAATTTACTTTTACCATTTAGCTCCAATGTGAATGGCCTCAGTCTTTTGAGGCTGTTTCCCCACAAATA
Organism: Polypterus bichir lapradei; assembly: GCA_026402145.1. Taxonomy (NCBI): domain Eukaryota; kingdom Metazoa; phylum Chordata; class Cladistia; order Polypteriformes; family Polypteridae; genus Polypterus; species Polypterus bichir. Next base: position 43,844,159 of record JANRMT010062814.1, read on the forward strand.
TTTCTAATACACCCACTCTTTTCTGCAACAATGCCTACAAATCTTTTAGCTTCACAGCAAATGTAGTCAATATAATAAATTACAGCAAAAAGAAAAAGGGAACACCCGGAGGTTATATGTGCTTTAGAAGAAGACATTTTTAAAGGGAGAATCCATTTTAGGCTATAAACATTTACCCCTTATGTGATCCTTCTCCAACTGTAAAGATGTGGTACCATCTGCCTGCAACATAATTTCCTTGCTTACGTAGAGATTTAAAGTGTCGAGTTGCTACTTTAATGCAGCCCATATGGCTCTGCTTCTGTGCTGCTTTATGATGGAATGGATTGGGTGGGTTAGCATTAATATGAAACATCTATTGTGCTGACAGCCCGTCTAAGAGCACAGCAGGCATGTAAGCCATAATTTTTAACTTTCCCCAGTTTTTTAATCAATCAGTCTTTATTTTATACTGCAATTTTTGCAAAGTACTATCACAATAGCCCAGTGGTTAATACTGCTGCCTCACAGCTTTGGAGATGCATTATAAATCCTAGGCCAGTCACTGTGTAGAATCTGCACTTTATCTCTGTATCTGAGATTTGGCAGGGGGTTCTGAATTTGCCCGATTTGAATGTGTAAGGATGACTGGGCTGAGGAATGGATTGATAAGCTCTCTGGGACTGGTTCCTGCCTTGTACCTAATGTTGCTAATATACAGTGCCCTCCATAATGTTTGGGACAAAGGCACATTTTTCCTTGACTTACCCCTCTATTCCACAGTTTAAAATTACAAATCAAACAATTCATATGTGATGAAAGTGCACATTACAGGATACTTGCATACATTTCAGACACACAATGTAGAAATGACAATATTTATACATGCTCTCTCCATTTCTGGGCACTATAATATTTGAGACATAGCAATGGTCAGCATTTTAAAGCAGTCATATTTAGTACTTTGTTGCACACCCCTTGCTTGCAATGATTGCTTCAAGTATGCGATTCATAGACATTACACGGTGCTGAGGATCTTCTCTGGTGATGCTCTGTCAAGCTTTTAATGTAGCCATCTTCAGCTTCTACTTGTTTCAGGCACGTTTATTTTTACTTCAGCATTTGGAAGACATTCTCAAGTGGATGTAAGCTGGGTGACTGGCTTGGCAATTCAAAATTGTTTAATTTTTTAGCTTTGAAAACTCCTATGCTGCTTTAGCAATATGTTTGGGATCATTATCTGGTTGTAGAATGAAGTGCTTTCCAATGAGTTTGGAGGCATTTACTGGAACTTGAGAAGATAACATGTTTCTATGAATCTTTGAATTTATTGTGCATTTGCCGTCAACAGTTCCATCATCAATGAAGATAAATGTTCCTGTACCTGAGGCAGCCTTACACGCCTAAGCCATAACACCCCCACCACCATGTTTAACAGATGAGGTGGTCTGCTTTAGATCTTGTGCAGTTCTGTTTCATTTCCACACTCTTGCCATCACTTTCATACAGGTTCATCTTTGTCTTGTTTGTCCACAAGACCTTTTCCGGAATTCTTTTAAGTACTTTTTCACAATCTGTAATCTGGTCGTCCTGTTTTTATGGCTAGCTAGTGGTTTGCATCTTGCAGTGTGGACTCTGTGTTTCTTTTCATGAAGTCTTCTGTGGATGGTAGGTTCTGACACAGGAGTTTGGGGCTTTTTCTTTACCGTAGTGAGGATTCTTTTGTCATCATCAGTGATGGTCTTCCTTGGCCCACCTTTGCAATTACTGAGTTCACCAGTGCATTCTTTCTTCTTAGTGATATTTTAAGTTGATTTAGGTCATCCTCTGTAAAGGTTTTATTCCTGTTTGTCAGCCTTGTAATGGCTTCTTTGACTTTCATTAGCACAGCTCTTGTCCTTATGTTAAACAATGGCAACTACAGACTCCAAATTGTAAAAGTAAGCCCAAGTATCTTATACCTGCACCAATGAGGCAATGAAGCACACCTGAGGAATCACAAACACCGGTGATACCAATTGTCCAGAACATTATGGTGCTCTGAAATGTGGGTACCATGTTTAAAAAGTGTCATTTTTACACAGTGTGATGGAAATATATGCAATTCCCCTTTGGTTAAAGTTTTCAAAGTGCACTTTAATCAGGTCTGAATTGTTTGATTTGTAATTTGAACCTGTGGAGCAGAGAGGTAACTCAAGGAAAAATGTGTCTTAGTGAAGATGGACAATGGGGGCAATGTAGGCTCTTACTGGTCACGACCCTATAATGCAATAATAATGCTTACTATAATGCCATAGCTTAGAATACGTCTGGAAGGTTGAACTATCACAAACAAGGACAGAACAGTGGCCCCACTGAGTAGGGCTTATTTTTGTCACTGTTCAGAGTTAAATCCCATTCTATTCAATTCAGTTTATTCAAATTAAGTACACTTCAAATTAAGAGCTTAATATGTTATAAAGTGATTACAAATATAATATAAATAAAAGAAACAAACTGAAAAAAGTTGAAAAATAAACATTTGAATATGCAAACAATACCAAAAATCTACACATACTGTACATCTAAGCATACTTTATATAAAGCACAAACATGTGAAGATGGTACAGAGAATTAGAGGTTTGTTACCCTTGTTAATATCCCCAAGGCCACTAGAGGGCACTGGGGGTTAGACACACAGAAGTATTACAGAGGACAGGCAGTTGCCAGTCTGTTGTCACAATCTATGGTATGGGGAGCTTGCAGAAAAACCTGATGCCACTAGCAGGAGTTCCTCAGGGGTACCAGCAAACCTTTGAGTGCTAACTGGGTAAACTGGATTTTTCACCTGCTTTTTTATTAAAAAACCCTTTTCTTTTTTTACTTTGTTTTTTCTGGTCATCATTCATATGTGGCGTGGTGGCTCTGTGGTTAAGGATATGGAAGGTTGCCAGTTCAAATCCCATTACTGCCATAAGAGATCCTACTCTGTTGGGCCCTTGGGCATGGCCCTTAACTTGAAATTTGCTCCAGGTTGGTGTACAATGGCTGACCCTGTGCTCTGATCCCCCAAAGATCATTTCCCATTGGGGAAATAAGGTTCAGGAATGAGACACGAGGACTCTCTATAGTTTATTGGATTTAGATCATGTGAGCTTGGGGGCCAGTCAATGGTATCAATTCCTTCATCCTCCAGGAACTGCCTGCATACTCTCACCACATGAGGCCGGGCATTGTTGTACACCAGGAGGAACCCAGGACCCACTGCACCAGCATAGGGTCTGACAATGGGTCCAAGGATTTCATCCCAATACCTAATGGCAGTGAAGGTGCTGTTGTATAGCCTGTAGAGGTCTGTGCATCCCTCCATTGATATGCCTCCCCAGGCCATCAGTGACCCACCACCAAACCACTTATGCTGAACGATATTGCACGCAACGTTCTCAATGGCTTCTCCAGACCCTTTCATGTTTGTCACATGTGCAGAGCGTGAACCTGCTCTCATCTGTGTAAAGTACAGGGCGCCAATGGTGGACCTGCCAATTCTGGTATTCTATGGAAAATGCCAATCGAGCTCCATGGAGCCGGGAAGTGAGCACAGGGCCCACTAGAGGACATCGGGCCCTCAGGCCACCCTCATGAAGTCTATTTCTGATTGTTTGGTCAGAGACATTCACACCAGTGACCTGCTGGAGGTCATTTTGTAGGGCACTGGCATTGCTCATCCTGTTCCTCCTTGACCAAAGGAGCAGATACCGGTCCTGCTGATGGGTTAATGACCTTCTACAGCCCTGTCTAGCTCTCCTAGAATAACTGCCTGTCTCCTGGAATCTCCTCCATGCCCTTGAGATTGTGCTGGGAGACATAGCAAATCATCTGGCATTGGCACGTATTGATGTGCCATCCTGGAGAAGTTGGACTACCTGTGCAACCTCTGTAAGGTCCAGGTATTGCCTCATGCTACTAGTAGTGACATTGACCGCATCCAAATGCAAAACTAGTGAAAAAACAGATGAGGAGGGAAAAATGTCAGTGGCCTCCACCTGTTAAACCATTCCTGTTTTGGGGGTCATCTCACTGTTGCCCCTCTTGTGCACCTGTTGTTAATTTCATTAACACCAAAGCAGCTGAAACTGATTAACAACCCCCTCTGCTACTTGACTGACCAGATTAATATCCCAGAAGTTTCATTGACTTGATGCTATACTCAGATTAAAAGGTGTTCCTTTAATTTTTTTGAGCCGTGTATATATATATATATGTATATATATATATATATATTGTCACGCTTGGGTCACAGATTTGCACAGAGACACAGGAGGTCGTAGAAACAAGAAGGATTCTTTTTATTCAAACACTGCAAACAAACATTTCTCTCTTCAAACTTGCTCCTTAACAGAGTTGTCAGTTTCGTCTATCAATTAAAGGTAAGTTCCTTCCTCTTCGTATGAATACGCGTCAGGAGCAGAGGTAGTAGTTTGAGAGAGAGAGAAAGCAAAACAAATCAATACCCCAAAAAGACAAGCGCTGCGCGAGGCTTTTTAAAGCCGGTGGAGTGCCGCGCGAGGCTTATATTACGCGATATAGTGCACGGACAAGGAGTAATGTGAGGGTAGTCGGTGTTTCAGGGGGTTGTGGTTTTCCTAGGGCGACGAACAGCTCTCCAGCTCACAATATATATATATATATATATATATATATATATATATATATATATGTATTCTGTGTGTGTGTGTTATTTACTGTGTATAAATAAAGTTCAAAGTTGACTTATTGACTAACTCACTCAATCACTTATCAACAAAATCCCTTTTTCCTGTTTAGTTAAAAAGCTGTTGTTTAGTTAAAAATCTAATTGTACATCTAGGGCAGTAGGTATCTGCTAAGAAAGGTAATTTCATAAAAATACTTTAGGGTAAAAACAACCCCTATGATAGAAAAACTAAATATCCCAAAAATAAAAAAAATGCATAGACTAATTAGATTAAAATTTGGTGATGTTTTAGAAAAAAGAAAATTATCCAACAAATGTCTTTTTATTTGTTGATAATGATACTATAGTGAGTTTGCTATGCTAATGCACGGCATCCTTTTTCCACCATGGTGCTGAGAAGGAATTGTGCAAAAATGGGGCTTGCTGCTTTATGTAAATGAAGGCCACTAGTAGAACTGAAGTGAATGCATGAACATTCAGCAAAGTCTGAAGAGGACATGGCCAGCAAGTGTGCTATAAAGTTTGAGTTCAGGTGCCAGGCACTGTGTCTGTGAACACAGAATGTTGCTTGGCCAGAAGTGGTGTCATTTTACTATCAGCATCCTCTTACTCCTGAAATACATCTAAATTTGAGGGTTTGTTGGTGTTCCCCTTGCATTGTCGAGTGCACTTATTTCCATATACTTCAGAGAACAGGTGACTTTCGTACCCATTGTGGTAAAATACATGTGATACTATAGAGAAATGAGGTATCCCCTTACAGATCACAGCCTGTGTTCCTCTATGCTCTGGTTCATAGGCCAACTTCAAGCCTTGGGTACAACACAGTGACAACACATGAGTGATATCATGGTGCTCCTTGTTCAGTTCAAATGCTTGTTTTAGTTTGATACTACAATTTTGGACAAAGGTCACAAAGAAGTGGTAACCATTTTATGCCATATATCACATGCTGTAATTTCTTTGATGATGCTGTAGAAACCAGTAAACTAGTAATATAAAATGGTGGGATCCATAAGAAAATAAAATGGTAAAAGAAATGTCAAGAAATAAAAACTAAAAAACATAAGTACATTGAAAAAATAAAATATGGGAATTTTCCATTAAATAAAACTTCAACACTAGTCAATCACTCTATAAAAAGACCAGAAAGCAGCACATAACGCTCCTCATCTCAGTCAATGGAGATTGGTCTTTGGCAAAATAAATGCAATTGGTGCAAATGTTAAATTGCTGGAGGTGGGAGCGAGCAAGTAAAATTTTACTGCATATATGTGGCCATAAAAAGGTTTGAGACTTTTCATCTACTAATTAAATTTCTTGGATGAACAGAAAGTGAAAAGTGCTGTCTTTTTAGACCATTCATAATAGCCAAGCTCTCTCTGCCCAGGTTCTCAAAGTTTGTCAGAAAAAGGACAGTGGTCATTGCTGCCTGCCTATATAATAATAGTAGTGAGTATGCCTTAGTGTGTATAATATCACACTAAACAAGCAATAGCACATTCTAGAGCTAGTTAGGGGCAAGTAAAACATGTTAGAATAAGCAGAATAAGTTTACATGTATAGTGTAACCAAACTTCCTGGTTCTCTAGTTTAGATACAATGATTTAATCTCACTCCACTGGTAACTTACATCTCCAGATTTATAATCACACTTAAAATAACTTAATGATCACCAAAAAAAGTCAGTGTTCCTAATACCCACTATCCTGAGGAAAATTATTAAGAAAGACAGCTGTTGAGGAACCACAGAAAACCCTTTAGAGGTAGACCCTAATTGGAGGTGAGAGGGAGACCAGTGAAGAAACTCTTTTGGAGTGTGAGTTGGAAAGTTTCAAAACTGAACAAGTTGCTTCCACCGCCACAGTCACTACTTCCTTGGCAACATCCACCTCTACTGCTACAGCCAGGACCACCTTTGACAGGGAATTCATGAGTGGGATGATAAAACCCTTGACTTTAAGTTCAATCTAGTTTTCCTTGTGGACAAAAATAAAATAAAAGAAAGTGTGGGAATGGACATCATAGGTCTTCACAGGAGCAGAAACAGATGTGAACATATTTTGGTGATAATGGGTTATCCTCTGGAAGGCGATCTCTGCCAGTGTAGCAAAACGATTGATTGATGTGCTCACCTACACAAGGATTTCCTGTGAAGCTTTGACTCAGAGTACTCCTCTACTTCAAAACTAAAGAAAAAAACTGTGGAAGGCACTTTCTATATAAAGAAATCTTACATGGATAGAAGAAACCCAGTTGAATTATTTCATGTGATTCTTTTAAAGGAGTGAGTGGCACAGGCAAAGCCTAGAGGAAAGTTCGTTGGAGGGTGTCAGAACTGTGAGAGTGTCCATAGCTCCCATGGGAGATGACTTAGGTGACAGACAGAAGGAGCAGCTGCAGAAACTGATTGAAAGGAAAAAAAAAATTCTAGTCTTCCTGGAAGAGTACTTTGTCAGAGCATAAGTTAATTATTGAACCTGGTGTGAAAATTCAGATGAGTCCTTATATAATCTCAGAGGTAAATAACAGAGCAATTATTTGCCTAGAAGTACCAGATGTTTGAACTAGAAGTGATTATGGAAAGTCATAGCAGTCATTGTAGTCCAATTGTAATAGTACCTAAACTTGATGAAAATGTATTTTTTTGTATACTGTTAACCTCAGGGGTGTAAACAAGGTGTCCAGATTTGATACTTATCCAATGCTATGCATTAATGAACTCTTAAAAAAGATTTGACAAGCTACTTATGTATCATCCCTTGATTTAATGAAGGGGTACAGGCAGATACCTCTTCAGGAGTTTAACTGTGAGAAACCGCCTTTACTGCTCTTCTTATGGATTATATGAGGATTCTATGAGTTTGTGAGACTACTGTTTTGACTTTAAGAAGCTTATTTTACATTTCAGAAAATGATTTTAATGCCTCACGTGGAATAGTAAGGTGCCTATGGAACGGTGTTGCTATTTTTAGTAAAGCATCTTACATGCTTCTAAGCAGTGCTAGATACTGTAGTATAAAGGAGGTGAACCTAACTGTGAACACCCAAAAATGTTCACTTGGTATTTAGGAGACTTTCTATCTTGGATGTGTCAGTGGGAACTGATTGATTAAACAACAAATGAAGAAAATTGGTGAAGTGTTGGCATATTCTCATCATTTTCAGGTCTGGTTAGGAGGCTTATTTCTGCACAGTTGTCTAGAATGGTGATTGCAAAATGGACTCTCATCACACTCTATCCTGATAAACATTGATTTTGCAAGGGAATGTATTGATGTATGCATCCAAAGATGGCCTTAGGGCGGTGCTTTCAGAGGGATTTAAGGGAAGGAATATCTAAATAAAAACCTGTTGCCTAGAGAATGAAACTGTTTTACCTACAGAAAAAGAATATCTTGTACTCTTGTTATTTTTTTCTAAGTTATAGTTTTCCTTATTTTTTTCTTGCAGTATTTTTCTTTTAATTTCTTAAAACACACTTTGAACTACATGTCTTTTATGAAAATGTGCTATAGAAATAAATGTTGTTTTTGTTGTAAATAAGCAGGTGATTGTGTCACTTAGTATTATTTATGGGGTAATATTACAGGAATAATCACACATACTGATGAATAAATAGGTGGTTTTGGTCAGTCCACCCTTTTTCTTTCTTGGTGAAGCACCATCCTGGTAATACTGTATTATCACGTCTTGGTCAACCTACAAATGATGATTGCTTTGCTCAATAAGTAAATGAGAGTCGGGTGAAGGGTGTGACCACGAGGGCAAACCTTTTCTGTTGTTCACCTAGAGAGAGAGAGATCAGGCTTTGCACTACTTGGCTCCTTACGATTCGGTGAAATATTCCTTGCCAAGTAGCTTTTGCAGAAGTTTCTAGGAAAAGAAACACTCTTAAGAAAGCAATCTTTGCCATAGCAGCTGTGTGGAATCCCACAGATCCTGTCACCTCCAGGCTCTCACAATAAATATAACCTTTAAAAAGAACGCAGCTGTACTGCAACTGGTCCCGCCGCAGTTCACTTCATACTGTGAAATCTCCATTGGTCTTATGTTTTTCATTGCCGGAAACCTGCTGCCAGGAACACCTGAGTCTTCCTCAGATGAAGAGGACATTATTGAATTGTATTCAACACTGGCTGCCTAAATAAGGATGCACAATTTTCTGAGCAGCTGCCACTGTGTTTGCTGTGACAAAGTGTATTTTACGTTTTCCTTCAATTTATTCTACTAAATACAGATTGGGAAGTAAGCAGTAAGACTGCAGTTTTTGGTAAACCACACAGTCCAATATTCTGTGTATATATATATATATATATATATATATATACACAAAATATTTATTATGGTTTTATGTCCACATGCCTGCTGTCCTAGCAGTATTCATAAAGGGATCATTTCACAGGCATGATTCAATGATTCCTAGAGCAATGTTCCATAGAGATTAGTTTTACTGATCTGGTTACAATAAAGGCTGTACAATAAATGCTCTACAATAAACTGACCTAAGGGCAGAACAGTCCAGAACTGACTTGTATGAACATTCTAATTAAGTCACTTTAATCAGTTACTTTGTCAGCTTCAATAGTTTCTGGAGCAGTGGAGAACTTCATTAGCTTTATATTACTCAAAAATTTCAAAATAAAACCTGTTAAATTTAGATGAGGATCCTGTTGGTTCTGGTTTATTATGATTCCTCCATTAAGCAAGCAAATTGGGGTTTCACACAACAAAAATATCTTGATTTTTTGTAATAGAGAGTTAACTATCATGCATAATTCTGGGTTCTTCCTGGTAAAAGAAACTTAACTCCAAAATAAATTGGGCTACTAAGGAAGTAGAAGCCCTGGGTCTTTTTTGTGATTTCCATTGCCTGTCCCAAGTCCATCTTCCAATTATTCCATTTTTTATTAATACACTAGCAAAATACCCACGCTTCGCAGCGGCGAAGTACTGCATTAAAATTTTTATTAAGAAGAAAATTTAACCTTTTTAAACTGAGGGAAAATATGCCAATAATTATTTGTTAAGGATCTCTTTGTATACCACGTTGTCAGTTCGGCCCTCCGGTTGTAACATGACCAAGCTGTGCGCTGAGCTTACTCTTGAGCATGCAACTTACAGTTGGCCATGTGAACAGTAATCTTGTCTCAAATCTCACAGCTTGGATTGCTGCTGTCATAATCAGTTTGAGGTTCATGGTTTGTTTCAATTACGACAGTATTTGCAGGACTTGTGTTGAAGTGA
>JANRMT010062814.1:43859077-43895798 GCA_026402145.1 Polypterus bichir lapradei
AAAAGATATATTTTTTCGTACATCGAGCCCGCGTGCTAATGTGGTTTTGCCTGTATGCCTCAATAAGTGACCCTCCCCTCGCTCTTACTTTTTTACCGTTCATCTAATGAATACACTGAGTATGGCTTTACCAAAACAATCATTGATTGCGAATAAAGTATTCATTATTCGAGTATGTAGATCAGGGTATATATATATATACATATATATATACCCGCGTATCGCAGCGGAGACGTAGTGTGTTAAATAAGCTATGAAAAAGATTCGTTTCTTACTGCATCAATAAACAGCTCGTCTTCTTCTTTATCTGAGACCTGACACACTGCATGCACGGGTTTTTTTTTAACACTGTCTTCCTTTAGCGGGACATTCACTTTTTCCACCGTGTGCTTTGTTTCTGCAGTAGCTGTACTTATTACATACTTATCTTGTATGTATCAGACGCTTCATATTTTTTTGCTGCCTTTTCAATTGTGTAATTCGGTTTTTGTTCAGCGCTCTTCGGAACTCTTGCTTTTTGTCTGTGCACTGCGTCAGTTCACATGAGCCGCTCGGTGTTCATGCATCGAAGTTTCCCAGCTGTGCTGTTGCCATGTCGTGCTATGTCCATGGCTGTATCTAATGCTACCGAAGTCCCGGTACTTAAAACTTTCTCTCGCAGTTTCGCTGAGTTTGTGCCAAACACCACCCTGACTATCTCATCTTCTTCTCCATAAGCACAGTCCTACACCCGTGAATATTTACCCGTGGCAGATTGCTATTGGATTGCCGCTGACGGACGGCCTTATATGGGCAGGCACTAAATTACAAACGCCAGCGGCAGCCTGTCTATGAACTTAATTTAAAGTGTAGGTTTACACTGTGCTTTGTTTCCGAAGTAGCAGAACTCATGAATATGGTTGTATATATCACTCGCTCGCTTCTTATTGTTTCGCTACCTTCTCAATTATATAATGCATGTTTTCTTCAGCGCTTTTTGGGGCTCTTCCTGGTTTTCTACGTACTGCGTGATTACGTGGGAGGCGTGATTATGTCAAACTCCGCCCCCACGGGTTTCAAGCTCATCTCCATTACAGTAAATGGAGAAAAAACAGCTTCCAGTTATGACCATTACGTGTAGAATTTCGAAATGAAACCTGCCCAACTTTTGTAAGGAAGCTGTAAGGAATAAGCCTGCCAAATTTCAGCCTTCTACCTACACGGGAAGTTGGAGAATTAGTGATGAGTCAGTCAGTCAGTGAGTGAGTGAGTGAGTGAGTGAGTGAGTGAGGGCTTTGCCGTTTATTAGTATAGATTACCTAACTACTATAATGATTACATTAATGTCTTCAGCAAGCAGATATCTCAAAAGCATCTAACTTTTACCAATTATGACCCAATTACAACTTTATATACTTGATTGGGTTATTACCTGGACCACCATTACTAAGGGTAAATTATGCACTCTCTCTCAAACTGGGTTTTTGGCTACTGAGTGAATAATCCAAGAAAATCTCATAATGGCTTTAGACCTTGCAGTAGCTCAAGTAGCAATGTTTTTTTTTTTTTGTTGCAAAAAGAAAGTATGGCACTTTGTGTCATTGTATTAATATTATATTAATAATATATTATTCCCTGGCTATGATGTAGTAGTATTTCCTGCTTTATTGTTGACTAGCAAAATACCCGCGCTTTGCAGCGGAGAAGAAGTGTGTTAAAGAAGTTATCAAAACGAAAAGGAAACATTTTAAAAGTAACGTAATATGATTGTCAATGTAATTGTTTTGTCACTGTTATGAGTGTTACTGTCATCAAGGATTTGATTATCATTATTTCTTTCAATCAGGTTCGTATTAGGAGGACGTGTTGTGTTCAAGTTACATTCCGTGTTTGAGTTTCATGGTTTGTTTCAATTACGTTAGTATTTGCTGGACTTGTGTTGAAGTGACATTCGGCATCTGTCAAGCATTGTAAGCATACAACCGGCTTCCTCGATAACTTCACATCCTGCTTTTGAGAGTTGAAAAATTCATAAACATGCTTCCATATAGGTGGCACCTTGAGAGGCAGGGCCACTTTGTTGTCATTGCTGCTAAGTCCACCCCCTGCCTTTATACTGAGGTCAAAAAGAAGATCCCAGCAGTGTTTGTCAGAATTCTTGTGTAAGTACTGCTTTCTATTGGTTCTTCTTGTTTATTGGACTGTTTCGTTTTTGTTCTTGGATATTTCAGGCAGATTTCGATTTTGGATTTGTTAATTGTAAACCCTTTTGCCATATATTTTTGTCATGTTTCTATTTTTGTTCTTTTTAAATGAATTCCTCATTTATAAAGATACTTTGTTTTAATATTGACTCTTCTAGCCAGAGGTCTTATGATCCTCTACTTATAGAGGTATTTGTGTATATTGTGGGACTATTTAGAAGCATTTTGCATTTGTAAGCCTGTTCTCCAATTTTTGGGCTTGTGCACTGTGTCTTCCAGTAGTAGTTGTGACTGGCTACATGGGTTGTGGACAAGCTGACCTATTTTATGGTCTTTAGGGAGGGGTAACACCCCTGACATCAGCATGTTTGTGTCTGCAGTTGACAACAATCAACTACAGGGAGCTAAACTTAAATACTGTACAAAATGGCCACCCCTTTAAACTAAGCTCCTCTTTCCTAAATTAGTTTACATGTGCCGTGATTTTTACAGTGTTTGATATTTGTGGTACAAATCTTTTAATCCACATAAAAGAAGGTAACAAATGGTCAAAGACAGAGCATTAAAGTCAAAATCCAAGAAATACACAAAAAACAAAAGAAACCCCTGTAACTCACCAAAACCACCATGTGCATTCAGATGAACCGCAAGAGACTGCTTTTTTCCGCAGCCTTCACAGGGGTGAGGGCAGTCGCTTGACTGTAATGGGAACCTGGCACTGCCTCTTGGAGAGCTACCCACAAAACACACAGAAAATAGGAGGACAAGCAGAGATACACAGAAATTAAATAGTGCAGAGAAAATACATAAATGTAAAACACACAATAACTCAAAAACAACAGTAAAATACAAACACAATTGTAAAACCATGACAATATAGGCATTGAGAATATGGGAAAATGAACTGCATGTTAAACTTAAGAAGGATGAGTTTCAGAAATCATCCATACTTTTCTTTAGGTATTGTTGGAGATGGCTAGGGGGAAACCCAGCCAGGACGCCCAGGAGGACCCGCTTCATTGGGGACCTGCCCTCGCGGGACGGGACGCTTCATTGGAGGGCTCTACATTGACGATGGGGCGCTGCCACAGCTGGTGGAGGCTATGGAGGTGGGAGTGGCTCCAACCAAAGGGGCACGAAAACCTCGGAGGGGGTGCTGAAGGAGTAGGCCCCGGGGTGCCGGTAGGAGGGGGGAGCACTGCCTGTGCAAGGCACGGGAGGACGCCAGGTGGTCTCGTCCAGGCGGCGTCTCCACCCCTATTTCTGTTTGTTTGACAGGACCGGACCCCAGTGCTTCAGGAGTAGGACCCACATCGGGGGTAAAGTGCCCTCACGGGATGGGTCTTCGCTGGCGGTGGGGCACTGTCGGAAATGGCTGGGGGGAGGACCGGAGGAGGGCTTGTGCCTTCCCCAGACCATGTGGGGGCGACCTCCCTGGTACCTTTGGGGGCCACGGGTACAGAGCTTTGAAGCTCAACCTTGTAGGGGCCCGTGGTCACCTCCAGGGGACGCCCCTATGCCTTTGGAGCCCCGGATCTCAGCACTTCCGCCACACCCGGAAGTGCTGGGGGGAAGAAGAGCAGGTACACCCGGAGTGCTTCCGGGGATGCAGCTGGCACTTCCGCTACACTGGGGCGTGTCGGTGGACGATTGCCGGGAAACACCTGCCGCACGTCCGGGTGATTATAAAAGTGGCCGCCTCCCTTCATATAAGGGCTATAGTCGGGTGGAAGACGGATGAGGTCTTGGAGGAGGCAAGGAGGCGGCCTGAAGGAAGAAGGCATTTGTTTTGTGGCTAGGACTTTGGGGTTGTTGTGCACTGTACAGTATGTATAATAAACGTGTTGTGGGTGACATGAATGTCTCCTCCTGTCTGTGTCTGGGCCGGCTACCACAGTATAAAGTATCCCATAATAGAATTAGTGTGGTTAAAGCATAAGTTGGTGTTTTGCTAAACTGGAAAGTGTAAAACAGGTTGTTTTATTAAACTTTTACTTCTGTCATTTTGCCCATTATTCCTTACAATGAGAAACATAACTGAAGAATACAGCAATCAATAATATCAAAAGGTGTGCTTAAGTCTAATATCATAATAAGCGTTGCATTTACTGGATCAGATAAAATTAGAAGTAACTTACAACACATTTTAAAACTTGGAATTGTGTGACTACAGTAAAAGGAAAATTAAATTTTTCATAAAATACTGTATTTTTAAGATACTATTCTAGTTGCCTGATTATAGTTTTCTTTAAAACTACAGTAATAGGGCATTGCACCGTGTTAGCCATTATGGATGCAGTGAGAGAAGAGGCCTCAGTTGCCCCGAAAGCTTGCTCATTGTTAATGATTCATTTAGCCAATAAAGGTGTAATTTTGTTTGACTTCTCATTGCATCCTCTAAAACTATAAAAGAGTTCAATTTTTCTGATGCCTGCTTTGGTTTTCTTTAATTCCTCTGGCAACCCAAATACTTGCAAGCCCAGCTAAATGGCTACAATAATTTGGCACAGCTGGGATATGCGCCTGAAGGTGCCCTGCCATCCTTTTCAGAACTGAACCCAGTCATGCATCGTATTCTAAAGAATAACTAATGAGTGTTTGTGACCGAGTAAATAAAAAAAAGTGACTTATGAAAATGAATTATGTGAAAACAACACCATGTAAGGCAACACATATTATAAGATTATTTCAGTATACTAGGAAAACTCCTCAAATTTCCAAGTAGAAAGAAAAAAACACAATTAACAAAATGCACATATCTCGGAACTGACTTGCAGTTATAACTTGTAGAGGGGACTGTGGAGTCAGCATAATCATGGCAGGTTATTGAAAAAACAAATACAGGAATGGCAGATTTTCTGGTAAGATTGAAAAGGTGGATTTCCAGGGGATGTTTGAAGTTTATGATTAATGATCCACTTGAACAGAATTAGGGACTGAATTCCAAACTGCAGGAGTTGCAGAGCTAAAGGAGCTTTCAGCAGGAGTTGCATATTGGGCTTATAGATCTTGAGAAAGCTGATGGTGTTAGAAGACCGGCGGTATGTGAATGGTTTATATATGTTAGACAATAAGGATAGTATTTCCTGGGTGTCAGATGAAAGTTTTCTAACTTAATAGGCAGAATTCCAGGTAATGTGAGATCATTGTGTTTTGTCTCTGGTGGAAGTATTTTGCATGGGTTGCATTTTTATAAGATTTTGTGCAGTAAGAGCATTACAAAGACAATCATATACAAGAGACAATGAAAGCTTGAATGTTTTCCTTCAGGGCTCTAGGACACTGGAATATATTATGTCAGGATCTGAAGTTTGTAAATTACCATTCTATCTTCCTGCATTTGTGATGGTGACCTCCCAAGAAGCAAATCAGCTTTATCAGTGTTCGTCTGTATCACATTAGCAGATCTCCTGGCAGTGATTTCTTTGAGACAGCCACTTGTCATTATCTAGACAACTGAAAAAAACTAAAAAGAAAACATGTGATTTTCCTAATTTTTGATCATTAGATAACTAATTAATATTAGAGTGGTAGTTTTCTACAAATTAAAGGTTTGTCAAAATTTAAACCAAAACCATAAATTAAACCAATGTGTATAAAGAGAGACAGAAATAAACCCAAGGCAAACAACTATAGCTAGACTAGTACTACAACTTGTACACCTAAATCACAGGTGGTGGCACAGCTATAATAAACAAAAGAGCAGACCAATGACATCAGATTCCTCCACCACCTCAGTATTTTCAGAGTCACCTTCTGGTCCTGAATGGGCATCTTCAGCTATGCAGGCTGATGCCCCTGGACAGTCTGCACCTCATATGTTTGACATACTGTGAGCCTCCTATTTCAACCCCACTGGTCTTCTGTTTCGTACTGCTCCACTTTAGTGATTAATATAACTTTTTCTACAGGACACTTGAACGAGATCCACCAATTCTCTAACAGAATAAAGGCTGGATAACTCCTCCTCAGGTATAGCGACTCTGAGTTTGAGGTGTAAGCCTCCTGGAAGCAGGATGTGCCCAAGTAAGAGGTCCTACATCATACAGGAATTGAATTGGCTTGGTGTTGTTATGGAAATTCCTGGCGGAGTCCAACTCTCACTGGAAACGGGCTCGACTTACTGCCGGCAATGCGGACCAGGCTCTGACACCGGTTGTACAGGGACCGAACAGCCCTTATCAGGGGGTCCGGTACCCCATACTCCTGGAGCACCCCCCACAGGATTCCCCGAGGGACACAGTCGAACGCCTTTTCCAAGTCCACAAAACACATGTAGACTGGTTGGGCAAACTCCCATGCACCCTCCAGGACTCTGCTAAGGGTGAAGAGCTGGTCCACTGTTCCGCGACCAGGACGAAAACCACACTGTTCCTCCTGAATCCGAGGTTCGACTATCCGACGGACCCTCCTCTCCAGAACCCCCGAATAGACTTTTCCAGGGAGGCTGAGGAGTGTGATCCCTCTGTAGTTGGAACACACCCTCCGGTCCCCCTTTTTAAAGAGGGGGACCACCACCCCAGTCTGCCAATCCAGAGGCACTGTCCCTGATGTCCATGCGATGTTGCAGAGACGCATCAACTAAGACAGTCCTACAACATCCAGAGCCTTAAGGAACTCCGGGTGTATCTCATCCACCCCTGGGGCCCTGCCACCAAGGAGTTTTTTGACCACCTCGGTGACTTCAGTCCCAGAGATGGGAAAGCCCACCTCAGAGTCCCCAGGCTCTGCTTCCTCATTGGAAGGCATGTTAGTGGGATTGAGGAGGTCTTCGAAGTACTCCCCCCACCGACCCACAACGTCCTGAGTCGAGGTCAGCAGCGCACCATCCCCACCATATACGGTGTTGACACTGCACTGCTTCCCCCTCCTGAGACGCCGGACGGTGGACCAGAATCTCCTCGAAGCCGTCCGAAAGTCGTTCTCCATGGCCTCTCCAAACTCCTCCCACGCCCGAGTTTTTGCCTCAGCAACAACCGAAGCCGCATTCCGCTTGGCCTGCCGGTACCTATGAGCTGCCTCCAGAGACCCACAGGACAAAAAAGTCCTATAGGACTCCTTCTTCAGCTTGACGGCATCCCTCACTGCCGGTGTCCAGGTTATTAGCTTAAGTTAAAAAAAAACAACAACAGCCATCATTTTGCTCCTGCATACTGGGGAATTGAAATGGCTGGCATAAGTCCAGTTAAGAACAGATGACAAAAGATATGGACAAGTTCTTCAAATGCCCCACAACATCACCTACTCTGAATTCTTTCAATTTCATCTCATCTTCACAAGATTCCTCCAATAACACCTGAACCAAGCAGGAATGTTAAAAGAACATGAAACCCAGATTTTCCAAGGTATAGAGGCTACCAATGGCCACTGTGTGTTATTTGCAGCATGGTACCACCAAATGAAATCATGGAGCCTTCCAAACTATCAAGATATTTGGAAACAAAGCTTGCTAGGTACAGAAATAAATCAGTTGACTTTTTTAAATAAAAAATGAAAACCATGAGGCTTCATAAAAAATGTTAGCATGTTTATACAAGTCATTCGACACTCTGGACATCGTCTCGTTGCACATCAAATTGCCAAATACAAGAAAGTGTATATTATGTATACTGTATTTAAATGTTGAATATGCATTTACTGTTGATGTGTGCCATTCAGGAAAAAATGGTGACTAGTTTATATTAAAATTCCTGCTCATAAAGGGCCATCACTGATCAGAAATAGATAAAATGGGTCCTATGGTCAAAAAAGTTGAGAAACACTCCTCTATAAAACCGTAAATCTTTGTAAATCCAAAAGTCCCAAAACATTTAAAAAGACTGAGCCTTTGGCGAACATCAAATCATCAAATAGGAACTTCTTATATAAAATTTCTTAAAAAAAAAACCAAGATGAAAATAATTAATTGTCATTATCTTACTGTTTACTTGGAGAATGTGCTGAAATATATAGTAGAGAAAGGACAAGAAAGGCAAACTCATAAACACTCACAAATGAACACAGGAAGCTTTCTCTAACACTCTCATTTTGAAATTTGGGATTGTGAACTGATTCCCTCTTTTTTAAAGATAAGTATAGCCTTAAAGGAACTAGACGGTTTGCTTAATAATTCAGTTCAGTTTATTTTTTGTGTAGTGCTTTTCATGAATGCCGGTTCATAGTGTGGTAATGAGTTCACAGGTAAATGAAATTATAAACGTTATCAATAATAATTAACATAATGAATATACTTAAAGACACAGATTTGTTTAAACAGGCAGAAAGGCAATAACAGTTCCAAACTGATTAACATTAATGGAACCTAACAATATCATTAAAATAACAATATCATTAAAATACTGTTGCACTATGGCAAATTGACAAGAGATGAAAGAAAAAACAAAAACTCCAGATAGCAGCATCCTTGGAGAAAATAAACCGCTGGGGGTCCACAGTCAGTTTTAATAGACAAAGGCAAAAGATGCTGCCAGACACAGTCACAGGTCCTGGGAACCTAAGCCAAATGGCCTTCGAACCCCTCCTGATTATTCTCCATTAAAGTATGTTGCATGTATTGTACTTCCAGGTGAGCCCTACTTGGCTGTCAGTTCTTGCTTACCTATGACTTAAGAAAAAAATAAACATGTTTGATTTTGTTGGGTTGAATTGCAGACTAGTTACACTGAGTCATTGAAAATGTCAACCTACATGACTGATGGTCACAGGAGAATGTCGAAATGGGCCCTACTTTTTAAGATTATGTAAATGAATTCTGTGATTGAAAATTGCTGGAAAAATCGTCTAGTGTGACAAAGACTTAAGCTTCTCCTCAGGGACAAGCTTGGCTAATTTGCTTTTGTGCAAGCGAAAAATAAAAATACTTGTAAAGAAAAAAAAAATCAGTGAAAAGTACCTAATGGCTCCTTTAATGGTAGCAAAGAACAACATTTTAGGAGCAGATGCAGTAGTTTAAATAAACTTTTACTAGAAATCCCACAGGTACAGCCAAAAAAGCTGACATTAGCAGTCTCCAATTACTTCTTATTATAGTTTGGTCCCACTCTTATGTTGTTTTCTTTTTCTTCATTTATTTTGTTGTTTTGGGGGAATCTTTTGTTTTTTTAGTTATTTCTTTAATCTTTTTGTATGTATTATTCTTTAGGTTGTTTTGTCTAGTTTATTGATCATTTTTTATTCTGTTAATTATTGTCTTTGTATTCTATTCGTTTGAATCTGCTGTAAGAGGACAGTGGTGGTCCCTGACATTACAGCTGAGGGGCCACCTTCACCTCTATATACTTATTACAGTGCATTTGCTCAATAATATTTTGCCTGACTACTGTGTAATTATGTTGTACTTAATAATATGCAACTTGAACAAAGTTTACTTAAACACTTAACTCTCCTTTTTCACAAACCTTACCTTATGTACTTATCCATACTGCTGCTTGGCTTACACTTTAAGTACAATGTAATAAAGACATACTTAATGTAAGCATTATTTGGGAGAAAGCAGGGAAAAGAAAGTCCTAGTATCTAGAGGGGGCATATTAAGACTACTGTCATGTTTACACTGGGAAAAATAAGGTAGCCATTGTGGTCCTCAGTGGAAAAATTTCTCTGAATGTTTGTATCACATTAGGACTGTAAAGAGGCTCTTGTCCCTGAGGATTGTCATAAAAAAGGTTTTAGACCAGGAGATAACATGCAGGACTAGAATTGGCTGGCCAAGCCAGGTGAAAACTAGAGAAAACAAATTAAATCAGGCAAATGAAACACAAGTGCAAAACTGGAATTGGAGTCTAGTAGAGAAAGAAGTTCAGTGCCCATATTTATTAAGAGAGAGGGTAAGGAGCACACGCTGATATAGCGCATTGCTGCACCCACCACATGATGAACCAACTCAGGATCCCAGACTGGGTCCCGAGTGTAGCCATGCAGCAGGTGAAACCTCAGCACCACACAAGTTCAGATGGAATGGAACCAGTGTGAGGTTTTTTATAGTGGCCGGAGTGCCAATTCTGCCACCAACCCCCTGGTTTTTCCCTGCAGGTTGGAGGACCTACATGCAGGGCTGGATGCAGATTAACGTCATACCCAGGACAGAACAATTGCAGGTTAAGGGCCTTGTTCAAGGGCCCATCAAAGTAGAGTCACTTTTGGCATTTACGGGATTCGAACCTGCAACCTTCCGATTACCAGTGCAAATCCCTAACCTCAGAGCCAACACTCCACCCCATATTATAAAGCATTTCGGAATTATTCCTAGGAATTGCGATAAAAACCTAACTAGGATCCATGACCACGGGTGTGTTGATATTGTGTTATCACTTGCAATACACATATGCATGCTCATCCGCTCTTCAGGAAGAGATCTTTATGTGTATGATGTCAATCACACCAACATCTCCAGGAAAAACTGTGATTTGAAAGAATGCTTTAGCATTACCACAAGTGGAGTGGTGGCGAAATTAATATGTCTGCATATAACTGCAAGGGGATTCAGAGTTTGGTGCAAAATTTGAGAAATGATTAGTTGTGACTTACCAAAATCATTGCTATTGCAAAGCTGCACTTTCCCCACCACCAAAAAAAGTTACCAACACCTTCATTTTTGCTGGCAGTGCACGACTTCTTCATGTAGATGGAATGATCACAACACATACAAGATTTGTTGCTAATATTATTCCCTCTCTGCGTTATCTTTTTACAAATTCAGTGTTGTCCAGCATTTCCAAAACATTCCATCTTTCGTGAAATATGCGTGCCAGGCTCTGCCTGAAAGCCATCTTCCAGCAGCTCCTAGCAAGTTAGGACAGCTCATGAGCTCACCTAAAACCTGGTGAAGTTAGAAGTTGTTTTATAAATTAGGAAGATTGATAAAATGCTACTACTTGTACTCCTAGGAGTAACACTAGATTTGCATCACTCTGCGATTTTTAAGGCAGTTTAGACTGTTTTTCTATACTGGCATAGAACTGTAAGAGACACCAAACACTTGGCCTACTTGTTTTGAAACACTTAACTATGCTAAAGTTTTAAAAATGTATCTATCCAAGAGATAAAGTATCATGCAACCTCCACTATATTTATACCATCACTGCTGGGTCATCACGAATGTGATAATCACAGTCACGTGACACACCTCCCATGTGGCATAAACGAAAGAACTGGTCGAAACAAAACAACAAATAAACTTTGTCAAAAGAACAAAAAACAATTAAAAACTATAAAAAATCACTTCTCAATAATAAAAAAAGTCTAAAAGAACACAAAACCCATGTGTAACAACATTTTATTACTACAGGGACCAAGCAAGTGAGAAATTGTTTACTGGATTTGACTGCAGTGTACCTCAATCTAGAATTCTGGTTGCTTCCATCACAAATGCTATTGTGATTTTAAAGAGTTACTTAATATAACTTTACTCTTTCTAGCAACAAAGAAACCAACTTCCTGCTGCTATATGCATTTGAATTTCACCATTGGGATCGATTAAGTTGTATAATATAAGTGCAGGGTACGCTCAAGTGGAAAGCATGACCCTGGGTGGGACTGACTCCTTGGTGACAGAATATTGTCACTGGGTGAGTTGTGCCAGATTCTTGAGTGGAGCGGTGACATCAGGGACTAGCATTGGGATGATAAAATAGCCACCTAACTGACTAGCGCAGTTGTTCCTAATGGTACCTTCATGTTTCGTACTAGCATCCTTGTCGTCGAGATCACATGGGACATTTTCTTTTTCACACTTGTTTCTTTTACAAAAAGATCCCATAAATGCTTAATTTGCATTGTTTCTCTAGCTTCCTTGTTCTTTACTCACACTCATTGTTGTAATTTGTCAAAATCTCTGCCTGTGCTTAACATTTTCCAACTGGCCAGCTTTTTCCCAAGCTAGTTTAGTTACAGTATGCCACATTGTGCAATAACACATGATGACGTCATTAGAGTGGGACAGTCGTATCCCAAGATTTGAACAGTGTGACGATTCCCAAGTTCAGTCCTTGGGGACCACTGTGGCTGAAGGCTTTCATCATCACCCACTTTACTTTTAATTAGACTTCTAATTTAATAAATCAAGCTGTTATTTACCAGCCTCTGTGTTTACAAATAAGACAAAACTGAATTTCTAATTTTTTATTAGTAACCATTTCTTCATGTTAGATAGAGACAATTTAATGTTTTTACCTTTATTTTTAAGATTTTAATCATCCTTATCATGTTTTTCATTCCAGTTTTCCAGGCATCCTGGCCTATATTTACTCACACTAGTGGGCCTGATGCTCAAGCAGCTGCAGCCACTTTGTGTGCTGTCTGTCCTGTTGCCCACTTCATTCATTGTTAATTGTTGTTTTTAGAAGACAATAAAGAGAGAAAAATGATGAAAGAGACATAACTGCTATGGCAAAAATTCAGATGTTTCTAAATTTATTATAAATACTGAGGTGAACAAGTGAGATTGCAGAGGTCCAACCGAGCTACCCAGTTTAAAATTTCTTTCAAAATGAAAAAGCTGCAGTTAAATAAACAGTCATATGGGGGTGAAAATATTCATCTGCTTTGTATACCTGGGAGCTCCGTCCTTCTGCAAGTTTGGGTCGAAGTGAGGTGCCACTTTCCAGGAATGGACTTGTTTGTATGTTTCAGACCCATAGGGGTGAGGCTTAAGGAAGTAAATGGGGAGTGTGTTTAGTCGGGTTCCTGTGATGCCTTCTCTGTGCTGTGGAGGGAAGAGCCAAGAGAGTTAACGACAGCGCCCCCTCGCGCCCTGGGGTGATACTGCTTACCTGATCAGAACTGGCAAGGTGATCCTCAGACGTGCATGTGTGACACTGTAAATCTGTTGTGCTTTTTTGAATACAGAATAAAAGAAGAAAAAAATAAAAGACTAGCTAATTTAACAATGAGGTAAATTCAAGGTAAAATGACTATCTGCTTATGAAACAGGTTGGGTTGAAAACCTGTAGGGCACATTGTTCCTCCAGGGCAGAACCTGGGAACCATTGGAATAATACACCGACTATCCCACTAATTTTGGATTTCAACTTGAACAAAAATATGAGTTTTGTCTGTTGCAATTTTAAAATTTATACACATATACTGTATGAATTTATACTTTTATGCCGCTGTGATGAGAGATTACAGATTGTGGTGGCAGGTGTGGTCTTCGTCCTTATTCCTTTCTGGCAGCACCCAGCAGAGACATTTAGAGTCACCACTGTTGTTCAGTCAAACATGCAATGAAAAGACAAAATTCACTTTGTTTTTGTATACTAATATTTGAATTTGCTTGCTCTGATAAACTATGGCTTCTAGCAACCAAATAATCAGTTCTTTTTGTTTTTTATTTTTTCCCGTCAGCTCAGTTTTGACAGTCGAAACCTTTTGCAATCTATGAGACATAGATTACATATCACAAGAATGAAAGGTTCATATTTGCAGATCATAACCTAAACTTAATAACTATTAGGCTGGGAGAAAACCGTATGTCTGTTATGGACTTTTCCTTTTCATCTTCTCATTGTCCAGAATGACTGGCAGCTTTCATGGGTTGAAGGGAAAAGGTGGCTGGCATTCAGAAAAATAAAGAGACAAAAGACTGAATTTATGCCTTTTCATCTATATAGAAGATATTCATGATAGGGAACAGAAGATGAATGCTGCATAGTTTTCTAATATATAACAGGTTATTAGTGAATTTCATCAAAGCCTGCCAGAGTGTTTTTGTGTGTGTGTGTGTGTATGTGCTACCCATTCAAATAACTGAATATTTTCTGTATTTATATTGATTTGTAATGCTATGGCTGAAAGAATAAAGTCCTGAATGGGGAGCTAAGTACTGTCCTCTATTTAATTAGAAAGGTATGAAAAATGAGGACATTGGAGGGTAAAGCTAGCAGAGCAATGCTTTCTGCTTCTTGTTTTTCTGTTCAGTAGTTTTCAGGTTTTCTTAGTATTGTCTCTGCTATATTTCTGTAGCCTTTAGAGAATGTGCTGATTGCAATGAGGGTTTCAAATCCTACGACAGTTGACATTTTCTAACTGTTTCATATTGACCAAATAAAACTTTTTGACTTTTCAGTGTTGGGCGTCCCACAGCCAATTCTAGCCGCAGGAGGCACAGATCTGGTTTAGAGTGGAAAACAGGGGTTGAGAATTAAAACAGTTGGACTTCTTTCTACTTTCTCATCAAAAACAAGAACAGGAAAACTGTCAGCAGTGACATTTAAAATCATTGCCAACAGGAGGCATTGGATATGTATCGCTTAAGGCTGCACCAGTCTTTTGGGAGGATACGTTACAACATTAAAAAAAAAGATAAAGTGAGTGTGCATCCAGCCATCCAGGTGTTAACTTTCAATCAATAATTATTCCTTTATGCAGCATCTCAAAAACAAAGAGGAGAGGTAGATAATTAAAGTGGTACCAATATTGGTTTGCAATAAGTCCATCCATGTATCACTTCATCCATTCGCTTCCTGTGCCTATTTACTTTAGTTCCAAGTTGCAGGGAGTTGGGGTGGCACAAAGGAGCACCTTGAACCCGATGCCAATCAATCATAGGACACACTCCAACATTCAGGCTTATTTACAGTCAAGTATGTTGCAATTCAATCAAGAGTATAACAAAACAATGCAATATATACAGTGTCTATAAGAATATGAAACTTCTTAGAAGTCTTTGCATTTTATTTTTATACAACTTTGAATCCTACTGTACGGAAGCCGAGAGAGGACATGCAATATCTTTATTTTTTTTAATTTTTTCTCGCCATAACACACTAATTTTATTGAGATCTCGAGAAAACAAAGTTCGGAATAATTTTATCGAATCTTGTTTTCTCAAAATTCTGAAATAATTGTATCTAATGTTTAATGTTTAGCTTATTGAAGCCACCTCCTGTTTGAAATGGCAGAAGAGCAGAACTGCGTTGATCAGCGCGTCACATTTTTATTCAATCAAGGGCTCACGCAGGCTGAAATATGTTTATGCCTTAGTTTAGAAAATAATAACATTAGTGTCTGTCATTTAAGAAGATGGTTAGCAAGGTTTCAGCTGTATAGGCATCGCAATCTAAGCAAGCTTGATGCCAGGAGCAAAGGTTAAGTTTTGTTTCCTCGAGATCTCGATAAAATTATTCCATTATCTCAAGAAAACAAATTTGCGGTTTCTCAACATCTCGATAAAATTATTACGTTACGAACTTTGTTTTCTTGAGATCTCGATAAAATTAGTCTGTTATCTTGAGGAGACAATTTAAAAAAATAACGATATTGCATGTTCTCTCTCGTCTTCCGTACCACTGGATTTAATTTGGCTTTTTTGACTCTGATCAACAAAAAAGACTCTTCAATGTCAAAAGAGAAACAGAACTCTGTAAAGTGGTATAAATTAATTCAACATATAAAACACAAAATAATAGATTTCATAAGTATTTAGTAGATGCACCTTTGGCCGTCATGGCAGAATCGGAGTGCATACGTCTCTACTAGATGTGCACATCTGGACACTGCACGTTTCCCCCATTCTTCTCTGTAAAACCTCTCATCCTCTACATGGGGATCGCAGGTGAACAGCCTTTTTCAGGTCCAATAGGATTGAGATCTGGGGTAAGATTTGCATATGCATCTTTCTATGCAACAGCAAGGATTTATAAAAGAAAACATGTTGGGAAGATTTATGGATATGCATAAGCAACATTTCATAGAAAGTAGGAAATGACAACATCCTTGATAAAGTAGGGAAATGCAGTCTAACCAGCTAAATGATGACTTGCGAGTATAATAATTCATATCACCAAACCGTTGTTGTAATATGCATTTAAGTGACAAACATATTAGATTTCAGAAGTGATTAATATGATGTTTAGACTCTATTTTATTCCCCTTTTAAAGGTCAATGATGTGCATTTGCACTGAAGAATATTTTGGTTTTTCATCAGTATATATAGCCTACCTGTTGTCATTTCTCATGGCTAGAAATTAAAGTACAGTAGAAACACAGATGTGATTCACTTTCTGTGTACAGAAAGTTCTAAATCTCACGCCTTATTAACTATTCATAGCCTGATGGCATGACACTGCATGGCTTGTTTGGTGCTACTTGAAGATTACATAAGTGGTCATATATGAAGGGAATGAGCGGTTAGGGACTGGCAGAATTTCTTTTGGCCATGAAGATTACTGGCTTATAAGCAACATACTGTTAAAAGGCAGCAACAATGTCCGGATTTCCTAATGTAATCATGGCAACTGACTGCACTCATATTGCAGTAAGGCCACCTAGCAAAAATGGCACTATTCTTGTTAACTATAAGCAGTGACATTCCATTAATGGGGTGGTTCTCAAACCTTTGGTTATGGGGCCTAGTTTTACACAAAAATTTGAGTAGGGGTTGATCTGTTGTGATCACTTTGTTTTACCTGGTTGTCATCAAAGAGTGGGAAGGCAGATTTATGTAATGCTGGGAGGGTTCCCTTAGTGTTTTAAGCACACTGCTAAGTGTATTTAAATTGGAGATTTTTTATTGCTAGCATGCTGATAGCACACAGACAGAGCATAGTTTGGATGTTGGACCTGTGTGTGAAGTACCAATATGCAATGATTTACTGCTTGCAGTCATTTTGTAAACCTGGCGACCCATCGAGTGTCACCACATTTTGGTTGGCTGATGCCAAGATGAGAACGACAAGCATCATGGCTCAGTGGCCTGGGTCGTGATTCATTTATTTTGAAGCAATGTAGCACTACAAAATGATTTGATGATGGTGGCGTATATGATGGCTGGATGCATCAGATGGTAGGTTGCTGTGCAAGCCAATGAGGTCTGTAGCTTTGTATTTGCATATGTATGATGTTCATTAACAATATATGGTTATTTTAAGGTAGCAACTGGGCAGGGTTTGAGGAGCATTCACATATTCACATTTACAAGATAATTGTGATTTGTAAAGTGTAGGGTTCGAGGACATTCAGATCCAGTATTCACATTTACAAGATGTTATTTATAATGTGTAAATTATGTACAAATGGGCATACACCAGGTTTTATTTTTTTTGTGTGTGCACATTTTCCTGTTTTCTTGGCATAGGCATACTTTCATGCCCAATTCCATGCAATGGTTTACAAATGAGACCCCTGGACTGGGTTGGTTATTCTAGTGAAAAACAAATCTTCTCCCAGTTCTTGCAGATTGGGTCCAGAATTTTGTTATATTTTGCTGCATTCATTTTTCCCTCACAAGCCTTCAATGTCCTGCTGCAGAGAACCATCCACACGGCATGATGCTGGCACCACTGTGCTTCATGGTGGGGATGGTGTGTTTTTGATAAACTGCAGTGTTCAAACATGATCAAACATTAATCCTAATGACAAAAAAAAATCAATTTTGATCTCATCAGACTATAGACCCTTCTTCAAGCTGGCAGAATATGGTCAAAACATACATTCATCCTCTTACCAAAACACAGTGAGAAAGCAGAAAATTAAAGAAAAATCAAAAGCAGTTACACTCCTTACAGCATTTAATCTACTGTATATTTAGACTTTAGTTATTTTTATATAATCTTTCTTTATTGGTCATTTGTCCCTTACGTTTGTGCTTTTCTGATTTTCAGCATTATTGAACAGGGAGCCAGGGAAAACTGAATGGCATATGTTAACAAGACAGCAGGCAAATAAAAGCAAATCTAGCTTGGCCAATCTCAGGCCATCCTTTGCAAGCCTTTCTGGAAAGAAGGCTCACATATGTGATCACTGTACCATTTCATTCCTCTGAGAAGCCCTGGGCTGTTAGGTTGGCACATGTAGTAGCAATGCGTTTCAGAGGCTTCAGCGTTCAGTACTCACTTTGTGCCCTTTTTTTACCCTCTATAGCTCTGTAATGAATTAATATAGTTTGGAAAATTAATAAATGAGATAATGATGATTAATGTTATTTTAAACTTAACACTTGACAATTATAATATACTTGATTGACTATTTTAGACAAGAAATAGACCTTTCTGTGTTTGTTAGGCCCATTTTGTACCTTAAACTTTGCTGTGCTATACCAGTCTAGCAGTTTGATCTGATCTGGGGAACCTGCATATAAACACCTCAGTTCACTATGAAGACTGAAGACATACAAGAGAGCTTCAGCTAATGAAGGCAAGGATAACCTTAACTCACACTTTACACCAATGAATACCAAGAGAATATTGGAGCCCATCTAACACCTTACATTTTGTAAAGATAGAAAGGTAGGATTAAATTTCTATGAGAAAAAAAATCTTTAAATCATCAAATAGGAACTTCTTAAACAGAGTGTCACATATAGACGAATGAGGATCAGTTTTCCAAGCTCAACTAAAGCATTCAGTATCCTACTGGGGCAAGACGGAGCGCCACAGATAACAATACCATCTCTCATTTCCACCTCAACACTGAGAAGATGCCCACTGAGGGCACCTAAACCCAAATCCACCACCTCAAAAGCCCCTCCTTTTCCGGTCAGAATCATCTAAAGCTGAGAGTTCCCGTAAGATGGCGTCTCATTTCTCAGGAAGCAGTCCAGCTTGACAGAGCTCGCTGACACAGACCCGCTCTAGAGAGCTGAATGTGTGGACAAGCTAAATAGGCTCAGACAGCAGTTAGTACTCCTTTTTTCTGTTGTGCCACCACATGCCCCATTCTATTCTGCTTTTTGGACTATTGCATTAAATGCAGAGGCCCAGCTGGAAGCTAGACTTTTTTTGAGAGTCCTTTGCCTCCTTTTTCCCTTACAACAATAAATACTACAGCTAATGAAAGAGTTCTATGACCTTGTCAACTCTGTGGTAAATGTATTGGCACATGAAGTCTTGGCTACACAGAAAAAAAATAACTTACAAGTACCCAACAGCCATACTTGAGTAACAGCAGAGACATCTTTTTGAAAACTGACTCAAGTAAAACTAAAATCTGCCCATGAGAACACCATTCAAGTACATGTTTTAAAGTATTTGATATTAATTGTATTTAATCATCCAAAGCACAAATACAGTAAAGTGGGATATTTAGATAGACATGTTCCTAAAAACTTAAAATAATTCTTTTTGCATCTCAATTACAATCACAAAAATATGAGTCAAGTAATTGCATCCTGAAGCAGTGACATTCATCTTAATGATTGTTTCTTAACTGAATGGGGTTGGTGGTAAAGGAGAGGCATTCCGAATTCCTCCCTTTTGAAGGACTTAATCCGTTCATGAAAACCTCTTTGTAAAAGATTTTTAAGCATTCCTTTGACCCCAATGACAGCTCCCATTTTTGTACAAATAACACCAATGTACATGAAAATTGACTGATTAATTTAATAATAACTTTAGTCATTAACACTAGAATTACCGGAGCCTACGAAAAAACTCGTAGATCCGTCCCACCTTAAATCGCTTCTTAAAACCGCTCTCACCTCTCCGCCAGCCTCCTTTGTCCTGTAAATGTGCCGATAAAAACAAACTGCAAGCAGCCGGCTATTCCATCCCCCCACCGACTCAGAACGTGCACGAACTTCTCCGAGCTCATGCCTCGATTATCTGGGAGTGAAGTGGAGTTTTAGAGTGGAAATAATAGATAATATCAATCCATGATAAGGTGTTTTTATTAAATAATGTTTAATAAAGCACTTTATTTAGAGTTTATCACTTTTAGTTTCACATTTAAAGGAATGGCCTTTCACTTTTTCTTTGACTTTTCAAACTACTTTATAATCTGTTTTGCAACTGTGATGCCCAGGATCATGTGAGAAGATATTTAAGCAACACACTTGCCTGCAGTATGTGAATATGTAGTACACCTCGCTGAAGCCTGACATGAGCACAGTGTCTGGATGCAGGAGCATCAGCTGTGGAAACAACTAAGACTGGGATTGTGTGTCCCACAGTGCAACTCCACCCCAAACATCCAGCTCCGCCCTGTTTGGGTGCTCTGGTTAGGTGGACCTGTAATGACTGTGTAGGCAATCGAGTGTTTGAGTAATTCATCTCACATTATTTTCACATGTGCATTTTCCTAAAAGTTTGAGTGTATTTGGATATCCCTTTTCTTTTCCTGATTTTATACTGCAGTAATGAATGTGTCCAATAAAATATTTTGGAGTAAAAGTAACCATTTGCATTTGTAAATGTAGTGTAGTAAAAGTGAAAGGAGACAAATATGTTACACTCAAGTAAAGTAGAAGTATTCTCAAAGCATACTCAAGAAGTATTTCTATTTTGTACTAATCAATACCACTATAAACCCATACCCCTCATTACCCAGTGTTGTTAGGGTCTCACATTATCCTCTCTTTTTTGCTGTGATTTTTTCAGAATTATTATATTTTCTACACAAATCTCCTACCATCAATTTAGCCATGTTGAATTTGTGCATAGATTATGCTTTACCACTCATAAGCTACATTTTGTCTCCTTTATTTCCATGATGTCCTGGGATATTTATGAATGTGCATTCATTTAGTCCTCTTGTTCTGGCTTTTTTGGTCTTGGTTGAGCCTTGAAGGACTGAGTCCTTTTGACTGACCTATTGGGTCATTTTTTTGTTATGTAATTTAAACATTACCATAAATCACATTTTATGTACAATACAATTTAGCACTTTGCTCATTGAATGAAAATTGGAACTGTACGAATATTCATTTGCGTTCCTGCTTTTGCTATTGAATATTTCACGTAGATGTTGATATCATTAAGGGAGGCAACCCCCTGATTGACTGGGATGGATGCTGTTCCTGTTCCTTGAAGGGACTATAAAATGTATGAATCTAGGGAGACTGCAATCCAAGATTGATGTTCCCCCGATATGCTACATGGCCATGTTCCTGGGCTGATGCACACACTTGCAAAGCATACTGGTAACTGTAGTCCCATTGGGCAGCCCTTCAAATCCTTAAGTTTCCTGTAGATGTTTAGAGTGTATAACTTTCAAATATTTATTTACCGGGTCCTAGATTTTGCTTCTGTTGTATGGATTCTGATAATTGGATTACATATGGGATTTGTTTTCCCTGGTTTCCCTTATTAGCCAAAATGTTTGCCTCAATTTTTGCCTTTCTGTGCTTCTTAGTGACTTTAAAATAAATATGTTTACTTATAAAGATTTTGCATTGACCCTGCCTTTAACCAAGTGTTTGTTTACATTTCACCCTCACACATGAAGGGCATCTTTGATACTTTGGCATACTGAATGTATTTTTTAACTATAAAAGCCATCTCTTCATTTTGGGCCTTGGTAGGCCAGAGCCCATCTCTGAAGTTGGAACGATAGGCTATCTAGGGTGAGGCCTATTCTAGACAGGCTTGGAAAGCCTGGTCTGGCATGTGGAGCCTTTAGGAGGCCTCACACTCTTTTTGCTATCAGGAGCGCACTCTGTTCATTACATCTAGAGTATGATTCTGTATTTAGCTGAAAGAATATTAGTGGATAAATTTTGTCATTACCTTTGAGAAATTCAGAAGTGTGGATTAGGTCCCCACATAGCCTTAATTGCTCAAAACTAAAGTGGTACAGTTCCGTGTGACTGTCAGAGGAGGCAACGGCTTTTAGGCTGTGTTCAAATATAAGAGGTTCTCTCTGGTATTTCAACATTTGAATACCACAGGGAAGTTGCAGTATACTGTAAATCTGACTATATTCTATAGTCCTGATTATATACTTAAGGATCTGTGCATTGTGGCAGAAAAGAATGACATGCTGCACATTACGCACACAACCACACAATACAGTAAAAGGGCCCCATTGAATTAAATATAGACAAGCAAAAGTAAAGTGTGTTTTAGTGTTCTTTTCCAGGAGGAGAGTGCACAACTAAGGAAGCTATCCCTTGTTCTTCGTTAACAACCCATCTTTTCTGTTTCAGGCAAATCAGCCTCAGCAATTACACACTTCTAGGTGTTGCATGTTATGTTTAATCCAGGTCTCCTCCCCAGTTGGTGTTCAAATTCCTGTTTTATGTCATTTTTGTTAATTTTTGATTTGTTTGTTTATGTTAATATTGCTATTTTTGTTAATTATTTGCATTATTCTGTTTTTGTTGTTTAGTGTATAATTTAATTGCTGTGTATCTATATTTGTTACATTATGTTCCTTGTATTTTGTGGATGGTTCCCCAAGAAGAGGGACAATTTCCCTGTGAAGGCTTGGGGAGCACACTTTCCCTTTGGGTTCATTGAATGTACTCATTAGGGTTGATGAGTTCTTTATTGAATTTTTTTAAAACTCTGTGCTCTGTTATTTGACTTTGATCTTCTAGATGTGTTTTTGGGACTTATTGTCTTGGATTGCCATTGTTGTTTAAGGCAACTCCTTTCAGAACTTTTGTGTTCCTCTGAGCTTCTTTTTGAGCACCTTTTTGAAAATAAAATGTTTGGTGTGATAAAGATTCTTTGTCTTCTCTTTATATTTTATAGGCCGAATGTTGACGGATCCTTCTACTTGTGGGTTTCTTCTGCAACAGTTTTTGGGACTTTGTTCTGGGGAACTCCCTGGTTGAGGAACTTTCAGGGCTGTGGGCTGTGAGCCAAAACCAAAACAGACATTGTGTTAGGAGAATGCATATACCACGACACAATAATACACCTTAAACAGCTCAATAAAATGGCTGAATATGACAGGAGTGATGCCATTGTTTTTTTTTTTTTTGCCTAGATAACTACAGGCAAATGGACACATGCTGAATTGGGCAAGAAAACACATAAACCTGTTTATTTCAGGCTGTTAAAATACACACATCAGTGCAGAAAAACACATGAAAATGCACCCGCATCTCTAAAGCTTCCATGGCTGGTGACACAGACAGGGTTCTAGTATCTGTTTAAGATAAGAAATGCCAAAGCCACTGCAAAGTCCTCCCCATCATCAAAAAAGAAGAAAAAAAAGGAAATCAGACAACAAAACCTGCCATTAGATATAGCATTGCAATGTTGGCATTAACTAGACTAGATGGCTATTCCCCCATCATGAAGCATGACCAATGTCTCCAGCCTTCTTCCCATTGTTTGGCTTTCTATGTCTATCATCCTCTGTGCTCCACCAATGGCCAGGCCAGGCAGGTGTCTTATGCATGATCTCTTATGTATTCTCTCCTCTCCTTCAGGCCTGTAGAAGGTAGCACAAATCGTCCTGAAATTCGTGAAATACATCGCTGTTTGTCCACCAATGCTAATGCTGCTACACTCTTGCTGGACTGTTATTAGGTTACCACTTGCATAATTAAATGTGTTTTTTTATTTATGGTGACATTTGTTTTCTTTAGTTTAAATAAATGTTATGTTCTTTAGTTTAAATATAAATATGTTACTTTGATATGAAAGTTTTGCCTTGAGTGTGACCTTTGTCCATTATTTTTTCTCAGCAATCCCACACTACTCCCAGAGCTCCAGATGTTGTCACACCTGTGCATAACAGAGTTTTAGTATGACATTCCTTCACTTATATTTTTATTTGAATTTTTAATTCCTCCTGACTATTAATTGGACAGGTGGAATTTTACATAAACATGGCTAAATGTATTTCTTAGTTTTCGTTTGTCTTTGGTTGTTCATCTTGCATTTATAATTAATACTTATTTTTCCATGTACTTAGCATTTTAGTGCTTTGCATTTGTTTCTGAGTTATCATTACCATTACATTACATTTACTTATTTGACTGATGCTTTTATCCAAGGTGACTTAAAACATTTATGATATAAGTGGTTACATTTCTTTTGGTTTTCCAAATTGGAAAGCCAGTCGCAGGATTTGAACCCACAACATCAGGGTTTGAAGTTCAAAGCCTCAACCACTACACCACAATGCCTGCCACAGCTAAACACACAGACAGTCTATTTTGCACATAGTAAGAGCCAAAACAGAACAAAGCATGGAATTGTCCTTTAAGAAATGAAGATACTATGTCATCTCATTTGCCTCATGAGGAACCTACATAGATTAAGAAGTAACTGTAGGAACTGAACATGGAACAACACACTTGTTCAAGATAGGGAAAGGAGTACAACAATGCCGTATGTTATTTACCTATTTAGTTATTTACTCCATATGCTGACTATATCATGCCAAATGGTGGTCTAGAGGTCTCAGATGCTAGAATCAAAATTGCTCAATGAAATATTTAGAACCTTAGAAATGTAAATGACACTATTCAAGTGATTGAAAGCAAGGAGGATTTCAAGAGACTTTGATGAAAGTGTAATAAAAAAGTGTTAAAGCTGGCTTGATGCTCAACATCAAGAAAGCCAAGACTATGTCAACCAGCTCTGTCAATTCTTTGCTATCAGATGAAGAGGACATAGAAGCTTAAAGATTGCTGTAAATGAAAACTGCAGCTATGAAATTAAACAATGCTTATGGCATATTTAGACAAGGAACTAAAGAGCAGAGACATCACATTGTCTACAAAGGTCCATATTGTTATAGCTATGATGTTTCCAGTTGTGATGTAGGGCTTTGAGAGTTGGACTAAAGCTGAACGTAAAAATATTGATGCGTTTGAACATTTGTTCTGGAGAAGACTGCTCAGAGTTCATTTGTTGGAACAAATCAATATTTGAAGAAATACAACCAGACTTCTCATTGGAAGGCTTGATTGTGAAAGTAAAGCTCATATCATGTACAGTAATCCCTCCTCGATTGCGGGGGTTGCGTTCCAGAACCCCCCGCGATAGGTGAAAATCCGTGAAGTAGAAACCATATGTTTGTATGGTTATTTTTATATATTTTAAGCCCTTAGAAACTCTCCCACACTGTTTATAATATATATTTACATATGCTTACATTTAAAATCCGCGATGGAGTGAAGCCGCGAAAGTCGAAGCTCGATATAGCGAGGGATCACTGTATCTATATAATGAGGAGACAAGATTCCTTGGAGAAGAATCTCATGGTGGGGAAAACTGAAGGCAAAAGGAGAAAAGGACATTAGAGACGAAGATGTATAGATAGCATTACTAAGACTCTGCGTATCAGCTTGAAGGAACTCAGAGAAGCAGTTCCTGGAATGTTGTAAAATCCATCAGCTCATGAAGAGATGGGCTCAACTAAACAATTAAACAACAACAAATGAGTAAAGTAATGCCTGGCAAGTTGTTTGACATAAGACATTATCTTGATGTCCTTGTCATACTGTCATTAGTCTGGCAAGGTGCTTTGAAAAATGATTTGAAAGAAATTTTTGACAGTAGTAACATCTGAATGATGCTGTGGTTTAAATTTATTTATTTTATTTTATTTTTTGTATAGCCCAAAATCACACAAGGAGTGCCGTAATGAGCTTTAACAGGCCCTGCCTCTTGACAGCTCCCCAGCCTTGACTCTCTAAGAAGACAAGGAAAAACTCCCAAAAAAAACCCCAGTAGGGAAAAAATGGAAGAAACCTTGGCAAAGGCAGTTCAAAGATAGACCCCTTTCCAGGTAGGTTGGGCATGCAGTGGGTGTCAAAAAGAAGGGGGTCAATACAATACAATACACAGAACAAATCCACAATACAGTATACAAATAAAAAATTTAGAAGTACATAGCAGAATTTAATGGTAGATGATATCACATAATATGATTTGGATTTGTTTAGAGTCCTGGAGACCTCATCCATCAAGCTGCCTCCCCCATTTGGCCATTCCACGGCTGAAACAGTGCTGGGCCAGCCAATCCGATGAAAGGACCCCTCTTTCCCACGATTGTGACCTCAT
The DNA here is from genome assembly GCA_026402145.1 of Polypterus bichir lapradei. Lineage (NCBI taxonomy): Eukaryota > Metazoa > Chordata > Cladistia > Polypteriformes > Polypteridae > Polypterus > Polypterus bichir. The sequence goes on from JANRMT010062814.1 coordinate 43,884,943, forward strand.
AGCTTCAGAGTCTTGGGTTTTAATGATAACCTACTTGATTTGTCTCTTTTCAGTATGCACATTCTCCTGCAGTGGGTTTCTTGTTACATCTCAAAAACCTTCATTGTAAATAGATTGGCAACCTTGGATTGGCCCAACATGAGGCATTGTGCCCTTTGATGAACTGGTGTTCCACTCACTGTAGATTCCCACTGTGTGCCTGTTGTCTCTAAACTGGATTAAGAGTGTCACTATAGGTAATTTCAGTTTATTGCTAATAATTTCCTAAAATGTCTCAATTTAGTGAACTGTTCGAATTGTCATGAGAATCAATTTCCTAAAAAAGAAAAGAAATAGTTGAAAGTCATTTTTTGTAGTAACCTATCAGATAATTAAGTACTCCACCCATCTATCCACCTTTGCATCTGCTTACTCCGATTCAAGATTGTGATTGCCTGGAGCCTATTTTGGCAGCACTGGGCACAAAGCAGTAACCAACCCAATGTAATTAGAAACTGCTTGTTATAATTTTCTGTCTTTACAAGAAAACTATTAAATTTTGAGAGGATCTCCAGAAACCTGTCAACTCTTGAGTATTTTTCATCTTGGATCATTTTTAAATGCATGTTTTTGGAGTAAAAAAGCATGTGCATAAGGGTATATTTTGACATTAATGTAAAAATTACATCCTATCTAAGATCACCCACACATTTCAAGGCTTAATTTATTTCTGACCTTTTAACTGCCAGTGCTTTCCTGTGAGAATTCCATTTCACTTTTAACCTTAATAGCCTCCTGGCAGAAATTACTTTCAGTAAGTGCTTTGTGGGGTAGATTTCAACTTATGGTATATCTCAGAGGCGGTGGCCTTTATTATGGAAGATGCACCCTTTTTTACAAACACACATCACATCTCACTTGCTCATTTAAAGTAGTGTTAGACTTAGAAAAGGTGGTCAACCTAAAGTCCAGAAAAAAAAGATAAATCACAAATCTGTAAATTCTTCACTTCCTAAAATTGCATCTTTATTGTTTCACCAGGGAATGCCATTTGAGCTCTGGCAATTTTAGTGTCATCAAAAAATGAGAGTAGTGTATGATGCAATCAGTATGTTAAACAGTTTTATTAATCATGGCTGGAATCACAACACAATAAACCATTTGGATTTTCTTATGCTAACCATGTTTATTGACATTATTTAATAAGAAGTAAAATCCAGCCAAGGCAAACTGAGCACTGAAGTCACACTCTGAAATCTCCCGCAGATAAGTTGGGGCTTGATTTTACCATATAATTTCCGGTATTTTATAATGTCGGTCGTATAAGTCAAATGCAGAAAACTCACGCTATTGGTCCAAGAGATTATGATATACTAATGCCCACCTGAGAGAGTAACCACGAGGCACACTGCCCTTTTTTCTATGTATTGTGCCTACGTGACCACATGGTAATACCCAAACTATTCCAAAGTGACATTTGCACTGTTTTGTGTTTTTTGTATCTCACACCCTCATACAACTTTATCGAAAGAGCATCCCTTATCTACGATGGAGTGTTTGACCAGAAGAAAATATGAAGCTGGTTTTAAATTAAAAGTCATTGACGTGGCGAAAGAAATTGGTAACTGCGCTACTGCAACAAAATTCGATGTGTCTGAGAAACTGATGCGAGATTGGAGGAGACAAGAAGATGTAAAAAAAAAAAAATTTAAGTGTCGCATTTTCAAATAGGCGTATAAGTCGGGGTCTGATTTTATGATCGACTTTTCGGGTTTCAAGACCCAACTTATATGTGAGTATATATGGTAACTCTTGCATACTGTGTGACCTCCTATTGCAAGAAGTACAAGTAAATGGTCATTCTTTAGACCTGCACTTGTAAACTACCTTCAGATGCTAACGTAATGCAATATTGTGTGCATATTTGAAGGGGTAGCAGTCTTTGGCTGCTCTTATAGCTCACCTTTTGGAGTGCCCACTGTAACCACTCAGGCATGGTTTATTGTGCATTCCCATAGTATTTTTCAAATCCCTATCAAAATTTTGCATAAATGACTTCATATTTATAAAACTGTATGTATGCCACGTGCCACACTATGCTCCTTTATTTTGCTCAAATCAACTTAAAACTATGCACTCGCACGTGTGCTTTTAGCCACTTCCTATCCCACCTGCCAGTAATCATACGTGGCAGAAAAATGCCTTTTTTGAATCTTCACAATCTAAATTTGCCCATGTACCTGAGTGACATGTTTACTACAAACAATAGAAGAGCACAGGAAGAAAAAAGCTGAAAACAAATTTTATGTGAATGTGAACATAAAGTATTACTGTCTGGATTGGTGAACTGCAAGAACATTCTTTTTGGTGGTCTCTATGAGGGAGTCAAAGCTGAAAGAAAAAAAACAATAGTGGGAGTGACTGAGTGGAATGAACAATAGCAATATGCCATCATGCAGTGCCCAGACCGCCACCAGCACACAGCGGAAATTGATGTAGGCTGTATGCACAGAGCTGCAAGATATTAAGAATGTTCTTATTGAACTAACAAAACAATAAAGTCATTTTGCCAAGTACATATCAATGTTGCAATTCATATAGGTCTCTTTGCATTGTATGCACAACATCTACATGTGTCATTGCAATGTGACAAACCTTTGTAGGGCTGTACATCAGTGTGCCATCTGATGAGTCCAAACACCACCATCTACCTTTAATAATCCAATGGTCCATTCTATCATCGATCATGTGCCAGGAATGCCTTTCATTAAATTTCCTCTCTTGTGGTGAACTCATGATCACCTGAGAGAAAGATTACACAAGTTTTTTGTAATTTACTAAAGTTAATTACAATCTTATCAATTAAGTTAGGTTTACTTAACAAGAGACAAACATTGCACACATTATGACCCTGAGGTCTTTTTCCCACACTACTATTTCATAAAGTAAAGGAATCTTGGGTTGAGCCATGCAACAAGATTAGTCAGACACATTTGAGCATTACATATCAGTTGTATATTAATTGAATGAAAATGCTTTCTTTTTACAAAATCAAATTCATTCTGTGATGGTGCTTCTATCGCAACATGTGTGCCATAAACTGCATTGATTATATTTGGAGATTCGCCTTTTGATCCCGGCCTGGTCACTCTGACCATAAGGAAATTGGATGTATCTGGGTGGCATCTTAATTATACCATCCCAAACAGATGGTGTGACATGGCTCAGGGATGACTGTGAGATTTCTGAATGGTCAGCAAGTTCTTGTTGAAAAGCACCTGTTGCCAAACACCCTAATGTTGTTTAAACCTGTAATGGAACAGGGATTCATGAATTCTGCATGATGGTCTCTGTACAAACGTTTGGCTAAAAACACTTGAAAAGTAGGCAGTTTCTAAATCTGTGTTGCTAGGTCTGCAGTTTTCTCACCTGATTGAGCTATTTTTAATCATCATCCATAGGAAAAAATTGGGCTTTCGTGGGTTGCGGTTGTTTGGCGTCCTTTTTAAAAAAACAACTTGTGTTTTGGGCTATTTACATTTTACTTTGTTTTACATCCATTTAGCACCCCTTCACCCTGCTATTCGCACTTGTGCTATATTCTTTACTGTTCTAAAATCCCCGCCCCCCCATTGTGTGTTGGTATACAGTAATCCCTTCTCGATCGCGGGGGTTGCGTTCCAGACCCCCCCGCGATAGGTGAAAATCCGCGAAGTAGAAACCATATGTTTGCATGGTTATTTTTATATATTTTAAGCCCTTATAAACTCTCCCACACTGTTTATAAATATTCCCTGCAGAGTTATACAGCATAATCCCTTTGTATTCTCTTAGATATTAGGTAAGATTCATTGAAATTATGTATATAAACACACTGTTTACATACAGTAAAACCTAAATATTATTTTAAAGATATTGAGTGTCTCCGATATCACATATGTTACAGCCATTACAATAGACAGGCCACCAGCAATAAATACGTACAATGCAAGAAAAACAGTATACAGTAAATGTGTGTACAGTGACGCTAAACGTACGTACATGTACTAAGCACTGTAAGAAGAAAATTAATTATGGTTACTCACCAACAATGACACGATGACTTGTCCGATAACAATGAGTTTAATTTTACTGCACAACAAAGGAGAGCGTTACAGCTCTCTTCTAAAAGAGCCACTTCAGGCGATTGTGTAGCACTGCCGTTGTTCTTCTTCTGGCAGTCTTCAATCCAAATCCCTAAAGCAGATTCCATCCAGACTACTGCCTTATTACATCCACTTACAACTCGTTTTGCACCCTGGTTAAAAGGACACTGCGGCCGTAGATCTTATATTCCTTTCCTACTTTTTAAATAAAAAGAATCGTAGCCTTCAACAAATCCAAAACGTTTACCTTTTCGACAATCGTTAACATCTTCTTCTTGCGCTTGGGCACGGCCCCTGAAGCAGTAGCAGATCGTTGTGGAGCCATAATGAAGGGCTTGACTATGCACAAAGATAAACACAAAAGAGCACAACTCTTTACACAGCGAAACACGTTGATGCTGAATGAGCGAGACGAGACTTCCTGGTTAACACTGCATTCAGCACGCAGGAACTCAACTGCGTGCTCTGATTGGTTAGCTTCTCAGTCAGGAGAACTTAACTGCGTGCTCTGATTGGTTAGCTTCTCAGCCATCCGCCAATAGTGTCCCTTGTATGAAATCAACTGGGCAAACCAACTGAGGAAGCATGTACAGGAAGTAAAAAGACACATTGTCTGCAGAACCCGCGAAGCAGCGAAAAATCTGTGTTATATATTTAGTTATGCTTTCATATAAAATCCGCGATAGAGTGAAGCCGCGAAAGTCGAAGCGCGATATAGCGAGGGATTACTGTATACCCATTTTATCAAACTGAAATATCAGAAAAGCCCCCCAACTCTGGCTTTTGTATGTAACTAGCCCTCTCACTCTGACACTGCCCCTGCTTTCCTTTGTGTCATTTTGTCTACCTCAGACCTCGAGTTATTTTTTTGGATAATTTTGCTAATTGGGATATAATTTTTTAGTAACCAGGCAACAATGTTCTCAATGTATGTATTTGCCAAAGATAAGTAGAAAAAGCCAATAGGAACAGGAACTGCTGATAATTTTAGTTCATAATTTAAAACATCTATTATTTTGTTGTCTCATCCTGTAACTTTGTTTATTTAAATTGTTAAATTAGAACCAGTTTTTCTAACTGTCTGCATGTGGTTTAATAAGTTTAAAAAGTTTCGAACAGCTGTATTTCATATCAGTTCTGTTACTTTTTGTGAAGAATGTTAATTTTGGATGACTTGAAGTGCCCCAGTATCGTTTTAACAGTCCATCACTCTACCGATTTCAGAAATTCACAACATATGGTTTAAGGGAGAAACAATCCCAGGGCACATTTATCCACATATTCATCAATTGTGGAAACAGTTAATCCATTACATGGTCAGGGTAGGGCAGAAACACACCCAGAAGCATCATGTGCGGACAAGAAGCTTATCCTTAAAATGGTGCCAGTCTTTTTCACATTTTCTTGTGCCGCATCATTTATATACAGTAGATGTAGATAGTGGCTTGATTTTGTAGTAGAGTTGGGTGTATCCATTGTAGGAAATTAATCTCACATGAGACAGAAATAAAGAGTTGGGGAATTGTCCCCATATAATGTCCGACAATCTTAAAAAAAATGCAGTAGAAAATAGTGATCAAAACCATAACATTAGATGAATACATGACAGTTGAAGGTGAGTATTTATAGAAAATGGTGACCGGAGGGAAGTAATGGTGGAAATGACGTCATGACTGTGTGACCAGAAGTAACGTCATCAGGTGGGTGATCAGAAGTGACGTCGCCGGAAATGTAGGCGGAAGTTTCATCATCCAATAGGATCGGAAGTGATGTCATTAGGGAGCACCCGGAAGTGATGTCACTCTAGGGAGTCGGAGGCAGAAATGATGAAATGGAAAAGGAACCATTTTGGGAATCCAGGACTGTCGGTGAGTGAATTTGTTTATTGTTTTTCTTCGTTAAGTCTGGTGGAAAAAGGAGAGAGGCGTTAAGACCCGATATTATCCCCTTGTCTTGCGATCTTTCACTCACCTCAGGGCTTGTTGGCTGCCTAATAAGCGCACGTGTGTGACACCATCTATTAACTAAACCTATATGATGACATTTTAAGATTGCATACCGAAAGAACCAGAGACAAAACAGGAGCCAATCATGGATGGGTCATGCACCCACACTCACTCAGGGACAATTTCGAGATGTTAATCATTCTCAGAGGTACATCTTTGGGATTTCGGGGTAGAACGGGTGTACCTGGAAAAAAACCCACACAGACCCTGAGGGAACATCTACAGTTCTCACAGTGACTGGCTGGAGGTGGATCCCTGCTGCACAATATCGTTAAGGTGATATACAGTGTCACTTTCCCATTTTGACACATCCAGTCCTTCTCCTCCTTATTACTCCCTTTGAATGACATACAATAGACAGTAAAGGCAAAAGTCTTTTACACTAAGGTTTGAATTAAAAAAAGCTGTATCCAAGAAATATTGGGCCACCTTAGATTTGACAGTCAGCCTGATGAGTTGTCTTTGAGTTTATGGAGAACACTGAGATTTTCAGAGGGATGCATGGAGAACGAGGCAGACCGGTGTGAAGATGAAATAAGGCAGCAATGCAATTTGCTTCACTATTTTTGCTCTTATGGTGGACCATTTCTAATTCAAATAGTGAAAATTAGAGCTACAGTATGATGTATTTAGACAATAGTTGAATTATATTTGTTCAGCATGAGGTGCTAAATTGCCTCAACTCCACTCGGCTAAAAAAAAAAATCTTGGGGTATGAATTTAAATTGACCACTTAAAATCAACATGTTTTAAATCTTTACATACTGTATGCTTTTCTAGCAGAGCTGAATTATATTTATCGGGTGTCACATTTACAAATACAATCTATGTGGGAACAAACTAAATTGATTTCTTTGGTTAAAATAACTGCACGCCCTGAGCGGGGTTTGTTTCCAGCCTTGCGCCCTGTGTTGGCTGGGAATGGCTCCAGCAGACCCCCGTGACCCTGCAGTTAGGATATAGCAGGTTGGATAATGGATGGATGGAAAATAACAGCAACAATCATAGTACCGTAGATCCTGGAATACAAGCCGACTCGGTATATTAGCCGACCCCCTTCTCTACCTACTAAATTACATGTATTTGCCGATGACCAGTATTTAAGCCGACCCCCTTCTCCAAGCAAAATTTTCTAAATTTCCTTAAAAGTGTCTCTTCAGGTATATTTATCATGTTTATTGGTGAGAATTTGAGACTGCTGGCATTTTTGATGGAAACCAGGAAGTGATTGCGGAGAAGTTTGGTAAAATGAAGCCTTTGTGTTGAAACTATATACGCAAATACGGTACATCGGCGGGTGGATTTCCAGAGACTCGTTATAAATTTGACTAACTTAAATACGCAATACAGTGGACCCTTGACTTAAGAACTTAATTCGTTCGCGAAGGCTAACCCATAATGCATTGCGAACCTCCCACTGCAACACTTACTTAACCTTTTCATAATAAAAAAGGGTTGTATAATGTGCATAATTTACCAAAACACCAATAATTTTTCTAATGTACTAACCAAAAAGTTATAAAAAGTGCCTAGCCTACCAGAAGTAGGCTAGATTAAGCTAGGAGCATGGCGGCGCGCAGCGGCTCAGGGCTCTCCTTTTCAGTGCACTTTTTTGTTGTTTTTGTACTTTTTTTTTCCTTGTTTGTGCACGATCGGTTCGGCGAACATCCACTACACCCGTCAGAACCTTACAGACATTGGTGTCCAGAGCCAGACATCTGTTTCGAGTGTTTTTCATCACACGCACAACATCCCAGACAACATAGCGAGACCAGCGGGCTCTCCGTGGATTGTTGTCGGGTCTAGGAGACGACGCAGATGGAGGAGGGAAAGAAAGCAGAAGCGGGGCCACAGATCCGGCGTTATGCTAAGGCTAAAAAAACAACCATACAAGCCCTATACAGAACTTTTTTTCTGCACTGAAGGAGCTGCTTTTAATCTCATTGTAGATGTGTATAGTGACAATAAAAGGCATTCTATTCTATTTTAGAAACAACAATTTCATACTGTACTCACCATTTAATTTTACATCTTTGGGCTGCAGGAAGGGAAGAGGAGGAGAATGAAACGGAAGGTGGTTATTGTTTAGAAGGAGCCTCCTTATGCAAATCTTTTCTTTGTAAAATTGTCGAGATGGTGGATTTTGACATGCTGTACATATTAGCGAGATCGGTCACATGAACAGCACTCTCATATTTCCACACAATTTCCATCTTCGTTTCGATTGTGATCGTTTTCTTTACCTTCTCTTCCTTCCTTAGCAATTATGTGTCTTGCTTGCATGGTCTTAGTGAATTATATATATAGGTAAATCACTGCAATGACTGAAATTACATCCACAAACACATGTATCTGGGCTCCGACTGATGCTTACTAACGCTCTCGGTTGTTTGTTTACAATCGCGCAAGCGGATACACGTGACCGCATTCGGGTCGTAACGCAAGATGTTGGTCGTAAATCAAAAGAAAAACTTCCCGATAATTTATTATAAATTTTATTAATAAAATCAACAACTAAAACACTTTTTTGAATAAATTCTTTATTTAATTTAAAGTACCAGCATGCAAAGTTACTTCTTCATCTGAAAGATGGCTCTGTGGTTTCGTCATTATTTACTTCCGTATTGATCGGCAAAACCGGCATTGCGCTGGAAATCTTGAATCTGAAACGATGTTCGTTGTATAAACCGACCCCCAAACTCCAAGCCAAAAATCTAGGACAAAATTCTAGGCTTATATTCCGGGATCTACGGTAATCATTACTGGGGTATATTATCATTATTCAAAATTAATATGGTTTTAAATTTAAAAAATGATTTTAGGGAAACTTTGCAATTGCTTACATTATTTAATATGATTCAAATGAAAATGAGCATGTTTGCTCATCTACTACAATTTACATAGTCTTGTCGGATATCATAATAACTCAGTTTATTTATGTTTAAACAAAACCAGCAAATCTCATAGGCATAGAATCATCATTAACATTACAACGTCATGTAGTAATGTTGTAAAGTGGACAGGTTCTGTCCCAATCACATGATTTTTTTAATGTTTTTATTTATATATTACTAGCTGTGTAAGCCTGTGCTGTAAAGAGCACAGGGTCTTAGAAACTATTGAAATCATCAGGAAAAAAAATTGAAATATAGAGATGTCAGGTAATTGAAAGAAACTACTTTGGGTGTCTCTCTCCTAAGGAGTTTTGTTTTGTGTATTAGCGGCTAAGCGACTTTGTCTTTCTTAGGAGGTTTCATTTTGCCGACATGCTCACCTCACTTGTGTATTAGCGCCAGGAGGAAAAGTAAAAGGGATACCGTTTTACCGAAGTGCTTGCCACGCTTCTGTAATAGCTGAAAAGTGAGTGACTCTCTCTTTAGATGTTTCGTTTTGCTGATGTGTTGGCCTCGCTTGCGTATCCTTGGAAGTTGAATCCTTAGCCCGATTTCACCTCTCACTACTGGGCTGGACAGACACACTTCCACACGTAGACATTTATATATAAGATGTTTTGTTTCCTAAAATCAGAACATTAGATTGTCATGATACGTAATCAAACTAACAATGATAATGTAACAAATACACCTCTTTACCACAATGTCAATACAGAAAAAAGACAAGGAAAAACAGAAATACAAAAAGAAAAAAAAAAACAAATGAAACAATATTCAGCCCACACCCATCTAGGTGATTTTTTAACAGTTTCAGAACAGAGTACTTGAAAAGACTGATATTTCAGTTATTTTTCTTGATAAAAATGCCTAATTGTTTGGGGATTCCTGCTTATTTGTGCAGAAAGATATCTTTTATTATTAGTGCAGTTATGAATGTGGCTTTAGGCTTGTAAATTGGCTCTGAGGACGCAGGCACTGGGCTGGTTTCTCCCTTGCACCAAGAGTTACCTGGATGGTCTCTGGCCCCTCACAATTCTGAACTGGATTATGTGGGCATGAGAATTTTATGTTATGTAATCTCTGCAGCTGCACTTACTTTGAAAAGTTACACACCAAAGTTTTTGATCTTTAATACTGTTATTTGTCCTGTTTGCATGGATATTGCCATTTTTAGTGCTTCACGTACTCTTTGAATTCAAATTAATCTCATGCACATTAATTAGAATGCACATTCATTTTTGGAACCTGCTTTTTCCATTGATTGTTTTTGCAAGCAGTGCGTATCCCAAGTATTAAGTGCAAGGCTAGAACCAAAGATGGATTGGATGTCAGTATGCATTCAGCACACTCATACTAACTCATGTATAGCTTATATAATAGACAGCAGTGCCTTTTGTAATTAACTACTGCAAAAAGTTACAAATGTCTCATATTTGTCTTATGAAGTCTTATGTTCAGGCAGACTCAGTTTGCCTGTATACGGCTTTGGTAACAGAAAACCAAAGTCAGTCACAGTCAGACATCGAGCTGCCGGCAGGGCTTCTCTCTGCTGCTCGAATGCTGTTTTCTGTCCTTCATTACACCCACACTCCCCTTGTGGTTTCATCTTTGTGCTAGCATCAGTTTCAAAACTCTTTTTCTGACCTACAAGTCTGCTCCTCAGTACCTCTCATATCTGATATCTCTCTTTCTCCTCCTGTAACAAGTTTTCATTTTCTATGTTGGTCTTCTTTCTTTTCACACAATAAAAGCATATTGCACCTTCTTAGATCTTGCGCACAAATTGATAGATAGATAGATAGATAGATAGATAGATAGATAGATAGATAGAT
>JANRMT010062814.1:43895808-43907104 GCA_026402145.1 Polypterus bichir lapradei
GATAGATAGATAGATAGATAGATAGATAGATAGATAGATAGATAGATAGATAGATAGATAGATAGATAGATAGATAGATAGATAGATTATACTTTATGCCCTCACCTGGACATCTCCTTAGGTCTGCTTGTGAAGTTCCTTCAGTGGTCACATTCAAATCACAATTAAACAGTCATCTTTGTCTGCCAGTATATTCTCTAATTATTTGTGTCTCCTACAGAAATTGTCCCAGCTTTAGGCCTGTGTATTGTTTGGGTTGGCTGCAATCTCTAGGAACATACAATTATATTATGCAACCTTGAAAATGGTTTCATTTATTCTCTAAATAAAATCTTCTGTGTTATCATCCTGGACTGGCAATACAGTCCTTTGTTTTATTGGTTCATTGTTCACCTTCATAGGCTTTTCAAATTTTGTTTCTAGTAATGTATCTTATAATTACTTTGTCACTTTGAATTGTTCTTTTGAAGTTTTATAAAGGGCCTTGTTATGGTGCAATTTGTGAAAGGTGCTACATAAAATACACACCAATAATTCAAACTGCCCCCTGTCTATTGATGTTCGGGTTTTTCCTGAAAACAAAAAGCTTTAAGGTTCCACTTTACTATGGCTAACTGTGTTTTTGCTCTAACTGAAATATTAAGTCCTTGTACTCCACCTGCCATGATGTTCTCAGGTGTCAATTGTATTTTTAGGCATAGTGGTGTAGGGGCTGAGGCGCTAGACTTTAGACGTCATGGCTGTCATTTCAGCCTCACTGTGTGACTTTCCCTCCTGCATTTAAACAATTGTACCATAGTTCTGTACTTATAAAATGCCTTAGAATGGTTTTTAGTTTGGGCACTTCTATCTATCCATTAATCATTAATCCTTTATTCCAATTCAGGGGCCAATTCCTAACCCTTTTCACGCGCACGCATGGGGGACAGCTTAAAGGTTTAGGTGGTGATAATTCTTCGTCAAGACAGGAGATGGCGCTGTATGATAAAAACCTCTCTTCTCCTCCTTCTGCAGAAAGTAAGATTGACACAGTTCCCTCTCTAATGTCACTTGTTGTTTCCTTCTACCAGGACACACCGCTTCCTCCCAGAATGCCTGAAATTTAGCGGAGTTGCCATCTTGGACAGTATACCTAAGACGAAAATTGGGATGACTCACTTTTGCATTATACATGCATTTTTTTTTTTTGCATTTTTTCACTTTAAATTATATGGGGTTGGCTGCAAGGTGCCCTAAAAACACATTGGATGCAATTTAAATGTCTCAAAAGTGCATTGTATGGCATAGAAAAAGCACACACCCATACTGGAAGCTTAGCGCCACCAATTAACCCAAGGTGTTCAGCTTTAGGATGTGAAGGAAACCAATGCAGACATGAACAGAACATGAAACCTCCACATAGGTCAGCATTTGAACTGACTGAATGGTAGCCTACAATAAGATAATGTAATCAGTTTTGCATGGACTGGCACTTATCCTAGCAGCATGGGGTGCAAGGCAGGGAACTGCCCTGGAAAAGGTGCCACCTTTATCATAAGGCTCTAAGGCTTTTTGCTTCGGAGGTTAGATAAATTGTCATAAAATCTTTGTGTCACTCTAATACAAGAATATAAGACAGGCTTTGGCATCAAAAGGCCATTTTATCCCAAAAGGCTTTGTTATTTAATTATCACATAATGTGAAATCATACTGAAATGTGAAGGCTTCCAAAAGTGTAACTCTAAACTGCTACACGTGGTAACTCATTCCTTGACTATGTGGTTTCCTGCATGAGAAAAGATTTGTGTCAAATTATCCTTAATCAGTTTCCAATTGAGCTTGCATGTTCTAGTTAAAGAACTCATTCTAAAATAAAAGCTGCCATTCACTCCTCATCATTTTAACCACTTGCAGCAAATCACTTCTTAATCCCTATTTAATGTACTTAAACTGAAAAAAACTTCAATTTTTCTTTATATATCTTCATATTCTACAGTCATAGAATCAGTATGTCACCTCTGTACTTTTTCTGGGGTTATGCTCTTCTTGTAATATTGAGAACAGACCATTTTTTTGTTACTTTCCATATACTTTATACATATCATAAGAATCCACATGGCACTTCTAAAGTAAGCATGACAGCACAGTCGCTAACATTTGTCTCTCTTATTTCACCCACAGACCAGAGGATGAGTCCCACAATGAACGGCTGATGCCACTTTCAGTTTTCTTGCGGGCTATTTAAAACAGTAGAGGCTGGAAGTCTGTGTTCATCTCTTAAACATACAGTGAAGAGAATGGAGCTCTGCAGCAGAGAGTAAGGTCAGCTTAGCCCGAGAGGCACTGTAGGATGCCTGGCATCCACAATCTTTCTTTACACATTTCATTTAATTTCTTTTCCATTAAATAATGTCCCCATTGCTGTGTTTTTATTTTGTTATAAGGACACCAGAATGGAAGGGATTTTACTGTATAGCATGTCCTAAAGATGTTATGGACCCCTTCCTGGTTCGAAGTTTAAAAAAATAAAAGACTACCAAACAAGGTCTGGGAGCCAGCAGTTAGTCCTTCTGACCAGTCAGGAGTAGCAGAAGGCTGCAGCTTTGTCTACTAGTATGAGCCACTGGCATTTTAAAGAGAGACGTGCATGCCTCTCAGAGGGTCAGTGATGACTTGGAACCACTTGCTACTTGCATAACACCAGAAGTGTTCTTGGATCAACTTTTTAAAAGGACTTCTTCTTCCTGGAGCCTGGAGGAAGATAAAGGCCTAGTTTTCCTTATGAGGGACATGGAAGAGCTGATCAGAGAAGGCAAAGTGACATAATAGACATAATGAGATGTATAAAGACAGGAGCAGGAATACTTCCTACGTTACAGGAGTCTTTATTTAGTAAGGCCCAAAGGGACACAGTATTTTTTTTTTGGTTTCTTTGTACATTCAATGGACTTGAATGTTCTCCTAGTTTGGATAAGATTACAGAGTTGGGGCAAGTGAGTGTCGATGATGTTACCTCCAAACTGATCAATGCCAGGCAGAACCAGCATCATGAATGTGCAGACATGCAGTGGACGAGGCAGATGAGCACACATAGAACTGAATGAGGGAAATTGGGAAAGGGACCAGCTGTTTCAGTTGCAGAATATTCCTTACTTTCCACCCCAAATAACTTTTAAAAATCCTAATTTTGGTAACTTTCCTGTTTCAAAATTGCAAAATCACACGTAAAAAGATTTTAGTGGCAATTTCTCAAAAACCGAAAAGAAATGCTGTTGTTTCTCTCATCATTAATTTAGAGTAATTTAGAGTTGAGTCTGCTATAAACAATATGATCAATTAAAGATGCATGCTGAATACTGATTTAATTGTACTTAACAGTGCCATCTGCTGCTAGATGATGGAGCAGCTCCCCACTTGCCCTAAATGAATACGTCAAACTCAGGACCTGTGAGCCGTATCCCACCCTTGGAACTTTTTAAAGTGGTCCGTTTCCTCAATATTAAAAATTGGGAGTGGTTTTCCACTAGATTTTCTTGTATACTCAGATATGGAGATGGATATCTGAGGAATAAACCAATTATTATGCACATTAAACAACCATCAACAACAAATCAAATCAAATTAATAATATATTGAACATTTATTATAAAAGTAAAGTTGAATAAATCGGACTCTGCAGTTACATGAATAAAAGGTACAGTACAATTTCCGGTTAATGGAAATAGTCCAAAAGATTATAGGAATCTACATTTTGTACCTAATACTTGTATGCAAAATTTGGTTGACCTAAGTGAAAGCATACTCAAGTTATCGTGCTTACACACACACACACACAAAGACATAATTCCAAAAATGGTCTAAAACGTTGAGATTCATCAAAATCTTGAAATAGAATTTTTGGAGAGTTCCAATACTTTCCCTATACTTCATATACGAGAAAGTTAGGGAGGTCTAAAACATCGAGATTTTCATCAAAATCTCGACATCGAATCTTTGAATGATTACAATACTTTCCCTATACTTTGTAAATAAAAAATTAAAAACGTTAAATAAAATCATTCACTTTTTCAATATACCCCTTTAATATGCATTTCATATATCAATTGTATTCATATTTAGCTGGAATATATCTGGTATTAAAGAACATCTCCAATGTCCCCTCACGTTTACCTATGTAGCACAGTACACTGCAGCTACTAGCCTGTAGTTAGAAACTGGCTGCTTGGATTGATCAAACACAAAAAAGTGAAAAGACATGGTATATCTTCATAAAAAAAACTTTAGTGTTTTAGTATGATGCCAAAGATGTGACATTCTCATGCAGAAGATGGTAGTACAACTTCACACATGCTGCTGCATGCTACTCCACCCACTTTTTAATGCTGTATAGGTGTTATTTCTGGCCCCCTTTTCATTGCGTTACCTAACTGCTGCTGCCACCCTACACAATTCTTTTGTCTTTCCCACTGACTTGATTGTTATATGCTGGTATAAAATGTATTTGCTTGACAGCTCTGAATGTGGTCTGTGTGCTCCATCACTAGTGTATTTACACCTTTTTTCCATCCAATTGTGATGCACATTAATTCAGGAGTAAATGAATGTGCTTTGTTTTAGCTACAAATTCACACCTGTGGCCGCACTGTACCATTCACTCGACTTTATGTGCTGGTGTCATTTTTTCGCTCACTGATGATGTCAGTCCTGTACTTGCCTGCTTTTTCTATGTTGTTGCATTGTCCAAGAAAAGAAAAAATAATAAAGAGCTAAGTCACTTTCAAGACAGGCGCAGAATATATGATTGTGATGAGCAGAGAAGTACCTGTGTGTCTTGTTTGTAAAGACAACTTGACGGTAGTTGTTTATTGATATATTCTGGCCCATGATCAGAATATTAAGTTTTATTTTTGGCCTTTAATAAAACTGAGTTTGATACTCCTGCCCTAAATTCAAAGAAACTACCACTCAACTGGAACTTAATGCACGGAGCCGAAGTCACTCAGACATAACATTAATGTACACAAGTACAGTGCAAATAAAGATACTGATGCACATTACCAATGTTTATACTGCACTGCATTTACTGTGTTTACTGTTATTTTATGGCAATATGAGTGGTTGTCTAAGGACTTTGTACTGTTTGAAACTTTTCACTTTAAGTGATGGTTTGGAACATATCCTTAACATGTGATAAGGTTCTACTCAGGGATATTGTTAGCTTCTGCCCACAGCTTCCTAGTGACCCTTGTGGTTTTTTTTTGAGTTTCTGTGCTGCTAACAGTCATCTTATTCCCCCTTGGATCTTATGTGCTTTTGACGTTTTTATGGAGTATCAACCTGGGAGTTTTCATGCTGTTGGAAACTGCTGTTATCAAAATGGTATACGGGAGAAACCATTGCTAGCATATAAGAGATCAGGAGCTATAGCCGTATGGGCTCTCAAAGATCAGTAGTAAATAAGTCTGAGATCAGGAGCTAAAGCTCCTCACCCCAATAATGCCACTGCTTCCACTTTGTGTAATGGTAAAGGAGTCAAAATTTTGACTCCGACCTTACATCATATTTACATGAATCAGTCAATTCAAATGGAATTTGGGACAGGTCTTACTTAGCTCTGAACTATGCTAGAAGCATATTGTTGTATAACTGCAGTGTGTACAGTGCGATGGGCGACCTCAGCCATTGCCTGGCTGGGACCCCAACAGAATGGAAGGACCGGGGATGAGAGCATTGGTGAGGCAGTACCTCCCCTGGGATGCTAGAGGGCAGCCCTCCTGGGCGGCTGTGGCACCATGGATTCCAACAGGGCATGCTGGGAGTTGGAGTTTGGTACAGCCCTGTTGGGTTCCTATACTGGATTTCCACTACACCTGGGAGTGATTCCAGGAAAAACTGATGAGCGACCTGGAGCACTTCACTCCATTTGAGGAGCCAGAGTCAGAAGGAAGTGGACAAAGCTTGCCGGGAAAGGAGTGGAGGCAGAACGAGGAAGAGAGAAAGAAAAAAGGAAAGAAAGGGTGCTGTATTATATTGTGCTTGGGAACTGTGATACAGTGGGGAACGAGACATAAGTGTTTCCCACAGCGGAATAAACGTGTCTTGTGTGCTGAACTTGGCTTCTATGTCTGTTGTGACCGGGGTTTGCGGAGCTGCATGCCTCCTGGTGTCCACAACGGTATACGTGTATGCTGAAAGTATTATAAAGAGTTCAAAATTTACATTTCGAGGTGTCATTAGATTTTTCACACCTCTTAACATAATCTGTCCACTCTATTAGAGTGATGAGTATTTGTCTGTGTGTGTCTGGAAGTGAGATATGATAATATGAGTCACTCAGTCTGAATGAAACTTGGCATAGTTATTAGCAATGTAAAATGCCTATAGAATTTAAAGAAAAAAAATCTCTCCAGTACATTTTGCTTTAAAGAAATAATGATTTTTGCATATGTGTTTCAGAATTATTTGTTTTTGGTTTTGCTTGCTGTAAAAGGGTGTAACGCCATAGTGGGATCAAAATGAGCAATACAATCCTAAGGCAAATCTAGTATTAGTCTCTAATTCAGACAGAACCCAATACTTACCCAGTGATTTGTTTCACCCTTTTTAAACTAACTTGCTGAGTTTGTCCTTTTTTTTTTTTTACACTATCTGTGTTTGATCAGCCCTTAGCCACACACTTCTTTATTGTTGCTTCAGCTCCACACTCATGTCTTTTCTGGCTCATTGACCTTCATGCAGTCTGTCGTGTACTCTAGGTGATCGTAATTCAGAAAGTCTCCTGATGGTAATGAGCCAAGGTCACGACTAATTGGCTGCCACCTTCAGCTTCTGTTTAATATTTTTATACAGTATTCCCTATGTCCTTTTGTTACCTATGATTTGAAATAGCCATGAAATAGTCTATGGATTAATATCAATGTTTTTTGGTTTTTATTCTATGTAAGAGAAATTTTAACACCATTCTGCAACAGTAGCACAGGTAACCCCAGTGAAAGGCAGATTACGCCTCTTTGTTTCTTTTATCTTTTGAAAGGTTTTGGTTTTCTATAAACAACATAAAAATTAGCAAATATACCATTTTTAGCACATCATTCTATGCATCTTATGTGCTTCTGACATTCTGTAGACCTCCATAACTCACTCTATCTGTTTCCTTGTCTTAAAACTTTGACTTTTGAAGTAATTTTTTGTAGTAACAAGATCAATATTTTTCAAGTTATTTCTTTGAAAACTTATAATGACCTATCACCCAAAGAAATTTGATTTCCTCTCAAAAGACTAATTCACAGCAAAAATTGCCTGCTGTATGCTTAGTATCATGTTGATTACTTCCATATTTATGTGAGGACTCCTTCCAAGAAGGCCACTTTTATCACACAAGCAAATAGAAAATGTCTCCCTACCTCTAGAAAACAGTACCAGGAATATGTGATAAAATGAGCGTTTTGAGACAGTGTCCACCATAATGATTGGGACAAAGACACAATTTTTAAATGATTTACCCCTCTGCTTCACAGATTAAAATTAAAAATCAAAAAATTCAGACTTGATTAAAGAGCACAGTGCAGACTATAATGTAAGGAAATTTGCATACATTTTGGTCACACCATGTAAAAATGACAACATTTCCACCATCTCAGGGCAACAACATGTTTGGGACAATTGGTGTCACGTGTGTTTGTGATTACTCAGTTGTGTTTCATTGCTACATTAGTGTAGGCATTAGATACGCAAACTTACTTCTACCTTTTGGAGTCTGTAGTTGCCATTGTTCAACATGAGGACAATAGCTGTGCCACTGAAAGTCAAAGAAGCCATTATGTAGCTGATAAAGAAGAATAAAATCATTCAAGACACTGGTAAAAATTTAGGATAACCTAAATCAACCGTCTGGAATATCATTAAGAAGAAAGAGCTCAGTAATCGCAAACAGACTGGTTGGCCAAGGCAGACTGCTACAGATGATGACAGAAGAATCCTCATTATGGTAAAGAAAAAGCATCAAACGCCTGTCCCATAGATCAGAAGTAGTCTTCAGGAGGCAGATGTGGATGTGTCAGAGACAATTATCTGCAGAGACTTCATTAAGAGAAATACTGAGGCCACACTGCAAGATGCAAACCACCAGTTAGCCACAAAAACAGGATGGCCAGAGTACAGCTTGTGAATAAGTACTTTAAGAATCTGTAGAATTCTGGAAAAAGGTCCTGTGGACAGATCCCAAGCATACTGCTAAGGCAACAAATTGAAAATTCTTGAAAGGCTAATCCAGTCACCTCATTTAAATCCAACTGAGCAGGCCTTCCTTACTCTGAAGTGAAAATGCAAAGGTACAATCCCCCCCAAAACAAGCAGGAACTGCATTAGAGGAATGGCAAAGCGCCACCAGAGAAGACCCTCAGCACCTGGTGGTATCTTTGAATCACAGACTTCAAGCAGAAATTGCATGCAGGGAAAAGTGCTAAATATGACAGCTTTCATATGCCTACCATTGTTATGTCCCTAACATTCTGGTGCCCTAAAATAAAAAGTATAAAAAGTGTTGTCATTTCTACAAGGTGTGACCAAAATGTATGCAAATCCCCTTAAATGAAAGCCTGCAATGTGCAATTTAATCACATCAGAATTGTTTGATTGTAATTTTAAACTGTGGAGCAGAGAGGGAAATCAAGGAAAAATGTGTCTTTGTCCCAAATATTATGAAGGGCACTGAGACATATTTGTTAAAAAGAATTATTTCCAGGTACCGTTTCTTGTCACAAACATGCTTTGGAAACACAGAAAGCATGTTTTCTTATATCAAATATAAATACATGTAAAATAAAGCAGTTTCAAACAAATAGCGCATAGAGTTGGGGAAATAATTATTCGATCCCCTATTGAATTTGTAAGTTTGCTCACTAACAAATAAATGAACAGTCTCTAATTTTTATGGTAGTTTCATTTTAATGGAGAGTGAGAGACAGAAAATCAACCAAAGATCCAGAAAAAACTCCTTACATAAAAGTTACAAATTGAGTTGTATGTCATTGAGAGAAATAAGTATTTGATACCCAAGCAAAACATGACTTCGTACATGGTGGAGAAATCCTTGTTGGTAAGCACAGTGGTAAGACGTATCTTATAGTTGGTCACCAGGTATTTTGCACATCTCAGAAGGTATTTTGGCCCGCTCCTCTTTACAGAAACTCTCTAAATCCTTTTTCGTTTCTTGGCTGTTGCTTGTCAACTCAAATCTTCAGCATCCTCCATAGATTTTCTATAGAATTGAGTTCTGGAGACTGGCTAGGCCACTCCATGACCTTAATGTGCTTCTTCTTTAGCCACTCCTTTGTTGCCTTGATGGTATTTTTTGGGTCATTGTCATGCTGGAAGACCCATCCACAGCCCATCTTCAGTGTCCTGGTTAAGGTAGGAGGTTCTCATCCAAGATTGTACATTGTCCTGTACCCTTAGCAGAAAAACAGCCCAAAATAATCATCAAATAATTATTTCCCTCACTCTATTGCTCAGCAATAGCAAACTTCTCAATTTTCAAAAATTAAGGCACAGAGCACTGACCCAGCGAATGGGATAACAGCTGGTAAGCAAAAAAAAAAATGATGATTTTAAGACATAAGAGTTCATTCCCTGAAACCAATACAAATATTTCCTTTCTGGGAAAGAAGTGGTGAGATCATAAACAGTGCACTTTTGAATATAAATTCCAGGAAGACATTTATGTTTCTTGCTTGATATACAGGATTTTAACAATGTCAGTTATTGGCAAACCTGTTCTTAAAATGAACATGTCTATTAACTTCATGTAACTGTGTTGATTACCTGTAGCTTTTTTATTTACTAGCTGAGATACTGTGGTCCATGGCTGCATGATTTTAAATAAATAATTCAGAGTACACAGGCTCCATGCTGCTCTGAGGAAGATTGGGGTGTTTGGGTGATCACAAATTCACGTGCAGCAGCCATCACATCATGAAGACCTTTAAAAGACTGGTCCTCTTATGGTAGACCACCTGGACCAACTGCAGTTTGCCTAACAGACAAAGATTGGAGAGGATGATGCAATTATCTCTCTGCACCACAAGGCTTTCTTCAACTGGAGAAAGCTGGCAGCTCTTTGAGGATTATGTTTTTTTTTAATTTCTCCAGCACCTTCAATACCATCTAGACATCTACATTAATGGGTTAACCTGGTGATAAGCAGGTGAATGAGCCTATGGCGTCCTGTATTATGGACTATCTTTTGGGCAGTTTATGAGGCTCAAGGACTGTGTTTCTGATACAGATGTGAAGAACACTGGAGCACCACAAGGAACAGTCCTGTCTCCCTTTTTCTTGGCACTGTACACCCCAGACTATAAATGTAACACCAGTTCATGTCACTTTCAGAAATTCTCAGATGATTCTGAACTTATGGGTTGTATTGATAAAGGGGATGAGACAGTGTAGAGGAGTCGAGTGGAAAAGTTTGTTTCTTGGTGCAAGGAGAATTATCTGCAGCTAAACATCAGCAAAACCAAGGAAATGGTTATTGACTCTCTCCAGGCCAAAGAGCCTCTATGTCTGGTCACTATTCAAGGAGTGGATGTAGAGGTGGTCCACTCCTTTTAGTACTTAGGGGTCCATATTAATGACAGGTTGGATTGGTCTCAAAACACAGAGGAGCCATATAAGAAAGGGCAGAGCAGACTCTTTTTCCTTAGCAGACTGTGTTCCTTTAATGTGGGAAGTGACATCCTTCACATCTTCTATAACTCTGTGATGGCCAGTGCGATTTTCTGCAATGTGTTGTGTTGGGCTGGTAACATCACTTCAAGAGAGACCCACCGAATCAACAAGCTAATTAAAAGGGAAATTCAGTTAAAGGATACACCCTGGACCTCCTGGAGGTCGTAGTGAAGGAGAGAATTAAAATAAAACTGAGTATCATTATGAACAATGCTGCACATCCTCTACGTGAGACAATAACACTGAGGACTTTCAGCCAATGAATTATTCAGCAAAAGTGTGTCAAGAAATGTTACGGGGGCTCCTTTACACCCACAGGAATATGTTGGCATAATGCATCACTGTCACTGTGGCTGCGAAGTCAGAACTTTTCTTTCTTTTTAATTTAATTGTTTTATAGTCATTTTGGTGTGTATTTATTTATTTATTTATTTATTTATTTAATCTACCTCTTTATGTATTGATTTATTTAAAGAGCTTCTATAGAAAGCCAAATTTTCCCCTTGGTACAAAAAAGCTCTATCTATCTATCTATCTATCTATCTATCTATCTATCTATCTATCTATCTATCTATCTATCTATCTATCT
>JANRMT010062814.1:43907114-43934953 GCA_026402145.1 Polypterus bichir lapradei
TCTATCTATCTATCTATCTATCTATCTATCTATCTATCTATCTATCTCTCTATCTCAGTGCTTCACTAACTCCTTATAGCTGGTTACTGAGGCACCTGCACCCAAATACAGATGAAAAGGGAGCTTACAAGGAGAGAAAAGTAGAACTGAAAAACCGTGAGAGTGAGAAGGTAGCAATGGGGTGTTCAAGCCAGTGTAATGGAGAGGTGGCAGAGTGGTTGGTGGCCCCGCAGAGTAGTGAGCGATGTACACTCCAGGGGTAGATTGTCCCCTGCTAATTATTTATGAAAGGGCAAGGTATGATGGAGGTGGCCCTCCCAGGGATCCCATAGATGCCAAGGGCAGCGTAGAGGAAGAAGGAGGGCTGGCGCCGAGTGTTATAGCAGACACTAAAGGAGGCAGCTGGGATTAGAGACAGAAGCTGGAACCGCAGCTTCTGGCATCTCCACCAACTGAACATACCAGGATAAGCCGGGGAAGCCGAAATGTTAAAAACACACTGGGCTGTACAGAAAGAGACACAGAAACAAAGAACCCAGTGAATGCATTGTTTTATTATGATTTTTATCGTTGTATTATTTATAGGAATTTAACTCACAGAAGATCCTCTGTTTTTAAAGATTATTTATTTATTATAGACCACTGCACTTATTTGCACATTTTCAATGTCAATGTCAGTTTATTTGTATAGCACACTTCAAATAACATCAGTAATGCTGTAGCCAAAGTGCTTTACAGTAAAACATACCATACACATAAATAAAACAGTTTTAAACTAAGTACAAAGAACAACAACAGATAACTGACTGGTAGATCTAACCTCTCTGGTGTAAAACACATAATTCAGAAAAATAGACAGGCGCATATCCATGTATTGATTTAAAAAACAGCATCAAAATTTCAAAATCAGTTCTGAAACTAACAGGCACCCAGTGTAAAGAGGGAAAAATTGGAGATACAGAATCAGACTTTCGAGCCCCAACCAAAAAATGAAAAGCAGCATTCTGAACCAACTACAACTTGTGCATCAGGGATTTGCTAATTCCATAATACAATAAATTACAGTAATCAGGCCAAGAAAAGATAAATGCATGAGTAACATTCACAAGATCCCTAGGAGATAAAAAAAGGCGTAACCTTAGCTAAATGACAAAGCTGGAAAAAAAACAAGTCTTGACCACAGAATTAATCTGTTTCTCAAAAGAGAGGTTACATTAAAAAATAACCCCAAGATTATGCAAAAATACACAAAAGAGTCAAGAAGTTCAAAACCAGTTTGAGCTTTGGCTGCAGGACCAGCTATCAGCACTTGAATTTTATTTTGATTAAGATTGAGAAAATTGTCAACCATTCAGGATCTTAGTTCTACAATTACAATTGTGCAGCCGATTCATTGAAGAGTTGCACACAGGAATATAAGCCTATGTGTCATCAGTATAACAGTGAAAAGAAATATTAAACTTCCTAAAAAGAGATCCTATAGGATGATGATATATGGTAAATAAAATAGGACTCAAAATGGTTCACTGGGGGAACACCAATTTTAACAGAAACTGTAGATTAAAAAGAGGAATTGAAAGTCACTGAAAGTATCTACCAATAAGATATGACCTGAACCAGTTAAGAGCAGCCCCTTTGAGCCCCCCTAGATGCTCAAGTCACAACAGCAAGATCTCATGATCAATAGTATCAAAAGCTGCAGAAAGGTGTAGGAGGACAAGGACTGCTGACCTACTTGAGTCAATAATAAGAGAGATGTTATTAAATACTTTCAGGAAGGCCATGTCAACACCATTATAACATCTAAAACTAGATTGGTAGATCTCAAATAAATTATTGGAATTGAGACGATCAACCAATTGATTGTAAATAAGTCTTTCTAATATTTTAGCCAAAAATGGCAGATGGAAAATCGGGCGAAAATTAGCTAACACTCGAGGATTTAATTATGCCTTTTTTAAAACAAGGTCTCATCATCACATGTTTAGCAAATGAGGGCACAGCCCCCTCACTAATAGAACCATTTATAATAACCAACAAAACTGCACCAAGGACATCAAAATCTTCCAGTAAGAGGCGTGGTTGAACAACATCAAGAGGACAAAAAGTAGGTGTGAGTATGTCAATGGTACTTTTTAGTTGTGAAAGTGAAAGAACATCAAAGGAGTCCAAAACAATGCCATGATTAACGACATGACGTACATAACCCATTGAATCAGCTGATAGTATTGACTTTGTGTCATTTCACCCTACTTTCTCTTCTGACAAAGAATGAAAGAAACAGCACACAAGAAAAAACAGTACTATTTAATCTTATCTCAGAATGGGGGTAAATAGCTGCATTAATTACATTAAATAAGACCTTAGCTTGCTTAGAATGAGACAATACCAAATCAGAGATGTAATCATGTTTATATTTCTTAACTGCCTCCTGGAAATTAAACAGAGAAATCCTAAAGATCTGCTTAGATACAGTCAGCCGGTTCAGCAATCTTACACACTCTCCACAGCTGCTGTGTAGTATAATTAAGCCATGGAGCAGGTCTTCCATTTTTGATGCATATTTGGAGGGGAGCAATTGAGTCTAAAACTATTTTAAATGGTGAATTTAAAACTAAGACAGAATCATCAATACTATTCCACTGGCCTTGTAGATCAAAACTAGAAAACATGGTGACACACACGTGCACATGGTAGGCAGCTAGAGGGACCAATCAAAGGTAATTCCACTCCAGGGGGCGGCAGGGTGCACTAATCTTTCCTCTTATATTTCTGCAGATCAAAGATGGGAAATTCTACCTGAATCCGGTCCTGAAGACATCACTTCTGGTCACAAGAACGGCACTTCTGGCTCCAGTCACAAGAACATCACTTCTGGTTCCAGCCCCATGGATGTCATTTCCGGTTCCGGCCCTGGTCACTTCCAGCCCTGGTCACAAGAGTATCACTTCCAGTTCCAGCCCCATGAATGTGATTTCCGATTCCGACCCCCAGATGATGTCACTTCCGTCAACATACTATAAAAGCCAGACTACCTCCACATGTTAAGGACAGCAACCCTGACAGACGTAGAAAAGCTCCCTGTGGGGCAAGCTCGAGTGATACTGCAAAGATTAGCAAGGTTTATTCCCCTAGAACACACAGAGAGAAAATGATGCCACCTTGAGATGGGGAAATTAAATCCAGTTTCCAGTGTCCCAGAGCCAGGACTTGCATCCTGTAGAGGAGAAGATGGGTCAAAGATGACTCTCAAGTATCGAGAATCCAAGCCTGATGAATAAAAATTGAGCCAATGTTGTTTAACAGCAATGCCAGCTTGCTTTCCATGTTGGCATCTGGATGGTCGGCCTATCCGAGGGGCACTCAGCTCACTCATATAGGTGAGTACCAGCGTCCAGGTAAAGAAGTCAGGAGATGAATAAAACAAGGGTGGATGTTCAAATACAGTGCCAGAAGAGGAAGAAAACTAACAGGATAACATGCCAGAAAATTATACTGAGTAAGGAAACACGATCATAGGACAGTAGCTGCTGGGATATACAGTACTAACACATACAAACAAAACTTAAACATAAATTAACGAGACGAACAGATGGCCAGCCACACCAGTCAGCGCCAGCTTGTTACATTGTTTTGTTCTGATGAAAAAGAAAAGAACTGATACACTTTACACCTACCTCTTCACTGTGTGTGGCTTTATTTGCCCAACTCATCCTTGATCATGTTATCAGTGGTTCACATTCAATAGCTGCTAAAGGATGTGGAACCTACCCTGGATGTCACATACAAATATACATAAAATATGGTCTTTCCATGATTAAAATGGAGAATATATGCGAAATTTGGCAGAGATAGGTTCAGCAGTGTGGATTTACATACAAGACAAACAAACACACAAACGCACATTCACGTTATTAAATACAAATTCTTAGGACCACTATACCAATACTAGGTAAGGTCTACTTTTGTTTTCAAAACAGCCTCAATTCTTCATGATATGGATTACACACAATATTAGAAGCATTTCTTTGAGATTCTTGTCCATGTTGACATGTTGCAGTTTCTGCAGATTTATCAGCTGCACATTCATCTTCTGTTCTACCACACCCAAAGGTGTTCTGTTAGATTCAGATCCAGTGACTGACTGTTAAGACCACTGAAGGACACTGAACTCGTTGTCATGCTCTGCTATGAGACATGGTGCGTGATCATGCTGGATATGGCAATTAAAAGATGGGCAAATCAGCCAGCAACCATACTGAGATAGGCCATGGAATTCAAATGATTGATTGGTATTAACAGGCCCAAAGTGTGCCAAAAAACATTCCCCACATCATTACAGCACCACCACCAGCCTGGACCGTGGACACAAGGTAAGCTGGGTGCATGGATTCATGTTGTTCATGCCAAATTTTGACCTTACCTCCTATGTGCTTCAGCCTCCAGTTTTGGTGAGTCTTCGCCCACTGAAGCCTCATCTTTCTGTCCTAGGTCAACTCTAGAGAATGCTGTGCATGAAAATCCCAGGAGATGAGCAGTTGCAGGAATACTTAAACCCAAGGAAATCAGCAGTTACTCGATACTCTGAAATAATAAAACTAGCATGTCTGGCACCATCAATCATGTCAAAGTCGAAATACGTTTTTCCCCATTCTGATGTTTGATGAGAATATTAACTGAAGCTCCTGACCTGTGTCTGCATGATATTATGTATGGCACTTCTGCCACATGATTGGCTGATTAGATAAATGAATGGATACGCAGGTGTATAGATGTTCCTAATAATAAATAGACCCACTAGAGTTCCATCCATACATCCATCCAGTAATGCACCCACTTGTTCTAATTCAGGATTGCGTTAGGCCACAGGCTGTCTTAGAAGGAATCGACCCTCAGACATGGCACCTGCCCTAACAACAGCTAAAGAACTCACCTTAGCAACACACTTCTCATTGATTTCTATCAGTGGATTTTTTTTTTCATTTCCAGTTTCCTGTCTTTGTGACCCTATTGTTTTGCTATCACCTAATAAGTGATGTACAACTCATTTGCAGCCACCCAGTGTTTATTATGCAAGAAAACTGGGAAAGGTCAGCTTCATGGCTTAATTTATTAGTGAGTAGATTCTAATTTGAAACCTGATCCAATCAGAACTTTGCACCATTTTACAGTGCCCGAGCAAAGTCTGACACATTTTTGATATGCTTATTTATTTTTCATATTATTGATTGATCGTTGAATAGAAGATGCATAAAGGAAGACAACAGAAAAAACATGAATTCAGCAAAATTGGTCACCGGTGCTGTTGCAGCATCCTCATTAGTATCCCCTGCAGCGGGCCTCAACAGCAAGACAGTTGACCTTATCTTTCATTACCAGTCACTAGTTAATTACCAGGATGGCAGTGCCCTCTGCATTAAACTTTAATACATAAGTGGTCTTCTCATTTTAAATTATTTCTCTTGTCATTTCTTTAAATTTACCAGATTTTATAACAAAAAAATATTAGGAATTAGTTTTTTTCCTTAATTTAAAATGTTTTTTTTTCAAATTCAATCATAACAGTACTTTTTAAAATTTCTGTGTTAATACTACCAGATACATTTTAAAATGTTTAAACGGTATAAAACAGATGGTAATGGTGTATATTATTATGCACATTCATTTTCCAAGTTGCTTAAAGCAGTGTAGATGACGAAGCAAAAAAGTTCCGGATGGCATATCAGCTTATCATAACACCCGAAAAAATAAACTTGGAGTCATGTAACCTAACACGTAAACTTTAGTATGTGGGAGAGAAACCAAAGCACACATGAGAAGAACATGCAAACTCCTCACAGAAATTGAAGATTAGATTCAATTCCAACATGGCCCTGCTCTATCCCCTGCATACTAGTGGTAGAGTGCCTGTAAGAAGTGTTCACCCCCTTGGAAGTTTTCACATTTTACTGTCATATATTTGTATCCTAATCCATATTAACCACTACTTTCTCTTCTGTTCTCTTTCTGGTTTTCTGTGGTGGTGATCTGAGCCACCACCACCTGATCAAAGTACATGCAGTCCCTACATTGATGGATTGAAGGCCAGAAGTCCACATGACCATCATCTTCTAATTCTTCTATGTGAAGCCTGAAAACCATGGCCATTGGACCTTACTTTATTCTTTGTTAATTAGCATTGCCAAATTTTTATATTTTTTTCTTTTCTTGTAAAGCACTTTGAGCTACATCATTTGTATAAAGACATGCTATATAAATAAATGTTTTTCTATATTATTGAATCACGGGGAATTTAATTGGTTATTTTGACTCTGATCAACAGAAACGATCTTTAATGTCAATGTAAAAACAGATCAATGCCTAGTGATCAAATTACTTACAAAACACAAAATGATTGCTCACGTAAGTATTCACTCCTTTAAGTCAGTACTTAGTCTTGTGGAGCCATGTGTGATTCTTGAATGAGAATACACATCTGGGGACAACCCGTTATGAAGATAGGATTGAGAAATCCTGTGCTGCAAAAGCTACGCCCACAGGGCTTCTTCTTAAAACACTTGTCCACAGATTCTCTAGTCCATGCATTTTAAACCTCTACCAGGAATTCTGGAAGAGAGCAAAAAAAACTGAAAAACAGACTTGACGCTAGGAGAAAATATATGACTAAAATTTCTGGTATCAATTCAGGAGCTCTGTAGCACAAGGTAACTGAAAATTAATGATTAATTTGTACATTTTAATGAGCTTTGCGACAGAAGAGAGAACTACTTGGCTTCACATGTTTGAGACATGTTTCTGTCTGCTATTAAATCTTTCTGTCATTCTGACTATTACATCACTATATGTCATAACAGCGAACAGAGTCTATAAACATTGTGGTCAATGGATACTGTCACATACGTGTGCATGGCCTGGATGGGGCAGAGTGCACTCTTTTTCTCGCTTTCCTGCAGACCATTCATGGGAAGTTCCACCTGGCCCTGTTGACGTCACTTCTGGGTCAGGACCTATAGAGGAAGGCCTTGCCGCCTCCAGCCCCCTTGATGTCACGTCTGGGCTCGAGCCCATGGCTGAAGACCTTTCTGATCCCGGCCCCTTTGACGTCACTTCCTACCCTGACCTTTTAAAAGCCTCCAACTTTTCCCTATTCCCTCAGTTCTGTTTTGGACTCCAGTTTGACTACATCAGTGCTGTCATTTATTTGCAATTTCCAGCCAGGAAAATAATATACCGGTGGCTACCCCAAACCTTGCTATGGCTCTTTGTGGAGTTTGTGACAATACATAACATGTGGCTATTCTTGCATGGCATGTTTGCATTTTCAATGTGACAGTAATGCTAACTTCTTTTCATTATTTGTTTAGACGTGCAGTTAGAAGGTAATGCTGTGCAGACTTATCATTCTTCTGCTTGTGTCTTTAGGCAGATTGGTTGAATCGGGTGTCTTGAGTACTGAAATTTGTGGCACTTCGTTATTGGTTCTGTTAGTGGAAGTCCTTTTGATGGGGTTTGACCCATCATTTACTTTGAATGAATATTTTGTAATTCATATTTCCATGAACAAAGCTGCCAATATTTCAATCTTACATCAACTCTTACACTATCGTCATAACATTCAACAAAAGAGAGAACACACAGCACCTGTAATGACGTCTGATGTCTTCTAATGCTAATATATAATCGGGTTTCCCTTGCAAGAGGTTATATTTATTTTTAAAACATGTAATATACTCAAGCAACAAACATAAGTTTAATGGGGTTCTTCTTAGGAGACATTTTCACTTTATAGCAGTGGTTCTCAACCTGTGGTGTGGGCCCCCCTAGGGGGGCGCGAAGTAACAAAAAGGGGGGCGTGAAGATGTGAAAAAAAGAAAACAAGAATCAAAAATATGAAAAAAACATCTGTTGAAACCAAAACAAATTAACTTAAACTACATTCTGATACTAGAACAATAAATATAGAGTTAGATAAATGTCGAAAAAAGTTACGTATAATAAAATATGCATCTACATTTCAAAAAAATATTAGGGGGGTGCGATTAAAACTGTTATGAAAACTCGGGTCCAAATACTTAAAGGTCAAGAAACTGCTGCTGTACAGTTTTTCATAATCAGAGGGCTTTCTGTCTGTCGAGTCAAGTTATTGAGAGAACCTCTGATCTTTGCAGTTCAAAACCACTGCCCTTGCTTTGAGCACCGCATTCAATTAGTTTAGAAATGTGACAGTTAGTGAGTTGTCTAATTGTTCCTGTCCAGTTTTAAGCACAATTC
This sequence comes from Polypterus bichir lapradei, assembly GCA_026402145.1. NCBI lineage: Eukaryota > Metazoa > Chordata > Cladistia > Polypteriformes > Polypteridae > Polypterus > Polypterus bichir. Next base: position 43,915,386 of record JANRMT010062814.1, read on the forward strand.
ATTCATGGTTGTCTCCAGATATACGGATTATACGTCTGGCTCAGCAAGACTAGTATTTAGTAGATGATCCTTTGGCAGCCATGGTAACCTTGAATCTATGTGCACAGGTTTCCATCAGCTTTGTACATTTGGACACTACCATATTTCCCCATTCTTTTTTTCAGAACTGCTCACGTTCTCTGAGGTTGCATGGGGACTGTGAATGAACAGCCTTTTCAAAGTGCAGACATAAATTCTCAATTTGTGTCCAGGCATAAATTCTCAATTTTCTGACTCAACCACATCAAGACAATTAACATTGGATCTCCCTGTACTCTCTGCATTCATTGTACCCTCACAGGCCTTTCAGGGGCTGCTATAGAGAAGCATTCTCCCAGTATGATGTTGCCACCAGCATGCTTCACAGTAGAGGTGGTGTGTTTTTGATACTGTGCAGTGGTTGTTTTACGTCAAATATGGTCAAAAAGCTCCTTGGACTGAAATAACATTTCCCAGCAGACTTCCATGTGCCTTAAGGCAAACTCTCATTTCTTTTTTTTTCTTTTAACAGTAGCTTCTTCTTCACGACTAACTGATAAAGCTGTGACTGGTGAAGCACTCAAGCAACAATTGTTGTCTGCACTACCTTTCACTGTAGCTTGTAGCTCCTTCAGAGATCTCAAAGGTCTTTTGATGGCCACCCTTGCTAGTCTCCTTCCTGCATGGTTCCTACTTTTGTGTGGGTGGCCTGCTCTATTCAGATTTATAGCTGCCATACTCTTTCCATTTGTGAATGACTGATTTAACAGGATTAAAAGGGATATTTGGTGACATGGATATTTCCTTATCTACATTTCCTGACTTGTCCTTATTCTCCTATTCACTGAGTTGCTTAGTGTGTCCTTTTGCCTTCATCATGTAGGTTAGGCCACCACTTTGACTCACCACAAGTTGGACCTTCCAGTTAAGATACATTCATACTATGGTCAGCTAAACTCCCTGGACTACAGACACGTAATTTACATCACATTGCAGAGGTCTGTTCTGTTTTCACTTTGACATTTGACAGATTTTTTTTTCTGTTGATCAGTGTCAAAAAAGCAAAATTAAATCCACTGTGACTCAATGTTGTATAACAATAAAATATGAAAAATTCCAAATGGGTGAATACACTTTTTATAGGCACTGTATATTTAATTTAGGGGATTTTTTATGAGACTTTTTACTGTTCATTGAAGTTCACAATATTTTCTTTTTAACTCCTTTTGCTGCTATTTAATTGGATTAGATGCAATTGCAAAGAACAGACTCATGCTGAAAAGTCTGACAAGCTGAACCTCCATATCATTATTTACAACAATAACAAGAAAGCTTAAAAATTTCATATTAAAAACTGTTGATTTTTATGTTTGCAGTTTCAAGTTACTGTATTGTCAAATGTATCACACACTCTGTTGAACATTCACAGCAGGTCACCAAACCTTAACAAGTTACCTTAAAATTCATGAAGCCTCTAATATTAAATCTTTAATGGGTTTTATTCTTTATAGTGCTTATCATGGTGACAAAAAAGAGATGCAGATTAAAATAACACATATTTTCAGATATGAAAAATCCAATTTAGGACCACAGGACACCATAGTCTTTCCTGACATCATTAGTTGTAAAGTAGGAACCAACTACAGACGAGGCACCAGTCCATCACAAGGCCTACTCACACTCAAACTCACAGAGCAAATTCAGAATTGCCATCCAGTTTAACGCCCAGGTCATTGGGATGTGGGAACTTAACTGAAGTAAGATGTTAGATTTGAATACACAATGTGTTGACTGCAAATCTAGAGTACGCCTTATGAGAAAGATTTAGAAGTCATAGTGGACACATCCCTATCAAAAGTCAGACAGTGTTCAGAAGCCATTAAGAAGGCAAACAGAATGTTAGGTTATATAGCACAATGTTTGGAATACAAGTCCAAGGAGGTTATACTCAAGATTTATAACACAATGATGAGGCCTCGCCTGGAATACTGTGTGCAGTTTTGGTCTCCAGGCTACAAAAAAAAACATAGAAGTGCTAGAAGAAGTCCAAAGAAGAACGACTAGGCTGATTCCAGGGCTGAGTTGTGAGGAAAGATTAAAAGAGCTGAGCCTTTTCAGTTTAAGCAAAAGAAAATTAAGAAGTGACATGATTAAAGTGTTAAACATTATGAAAGGAATAAGTACAGTGGATCAAGACTGTTACTTTAAAATGAGTTAATAAGAATATGGAGATATACTTGCAAACTTGTTAAGGGTACATTTCGCACAAACATTAGGAAGTTTCTTTTCACATATCCAAAAGATATAAAAGTAGTGTGCTAGACAGTAGGACTTTAGGGACCTTTGAAACTCGACTTGATGCTATTTTGGAGGAATTAAGTGGATAGGAACTGGTGAGCTTCGTTGGGCTAAATCATATGTTCTCTTCTAAATTTTTCAAATGTTCTAATGTTCTAACTAGAGAAAAAGAAAACAAAAATAACAGACATGGGTAGAGTGTGCAAACTTATAATGACACAATGGCACAAACAATGACTGGAGATAAGTTGGGATCTCAAAGCTTTTGATCTATGAGGCAGCCACACTAAACCACTGTGTCACCCCAGGGACAGAGGAGTAGAATACATTCTGAAACTCGGCAAATGGGTATGAAAGCCTTTCCACTTTGAAAAGATTTTTATACACAAATCCTCATAACTCAGATGAACTTGCTATATACAGTAAGTCACACTATGATTAAATTGCTTTAGCTCACATCATACTGTATCTTGCTATTCCAAACTGATACTTTTCGTGAAAAATACAGAACCACGCATAATACTCTGCACGCTTCTAATTTTGGACCATATGGAGTGAAAAAAGCCAAAACTAAATATTGTGCCTAATAAGAATTCTGACTAGAAGGAAACAAGATGAAAGAAGTTCAATTTCTTAAACGTGTATGTGACGATGTGGGTTCGCTTCACGCTGCCGTCTGGCTTCTGGGAGCCCTCGAACCCTACACTGTCGGTAATGTCACCGATGAGCTAGGCAGTGAGACACAAACAATGAAGCAAGGGGGTGGTGCAAAAGTGCCAAGTGCTTTTATTAAAATCAATAAACAAAAACAAAGTGTTCAAATAAATAAAGTGCAGTGTCTCAACCTTCAAATAAATAATCCAATAAAAACAGAGGTGAAAAGTGGAGGTTAAAATCCAATAGAAAAAAAACTCTTTTAAAAAACAACGAGGTTAAAACAACGTCTGGAAGCTGTCCCTTTAAAAACAAATCAGCCCGGTGTCTTTCTTCTACTGGTGACCCCCTGCTTCTCCCTATCCAGGGAGAATATAACAGGAGAGCCACTCTACCTTCAGCTGGCCTTCTCTCTGCCTTTTCCTGCTGGTTTGTTCGCCTCACTGATCCCTGGCTCCAGTCGGCTTCACAAAAACCACGACTTGGGCTCCCCAGTGACCAGGGCGCTCATGCTGGAATTTCACGTCCCAAGTCCCAACTCCCGCTGCCTACTCGGCCTTACCCGGCGAGCCATCCTTCTTCCGGTCATTCCCGCTCTTCACAATATACTCAACGGGAGCGACCACTACAACTGCTCCTTGGGTGCTGGCCAAACACCCAGGCTCCCTGCTCAGCAGCATGTGAGCCTGTGCTCGCTTGCTCTCCCGCACCGGCTTTCAACTCCTGCTTCCTGCCTTCTCCTGCAACCTCCGTCTTTCATTTTTTTTTTTTTCATTCCCTCCCGCTAGCCGCCTCACGCTTCTGTTTATAACAGGGACGTGGCAGCTGTGGCAATCAGCAGCTCCCGGGAACAATTATGGATGCGGATGATTTCTCAACTGTGCACTTAGGTGAGAAATGCCCGAAGCACAAATTCCCCAGGAACTGCTTCAGCCACACACCACCACGCTCCCTCGCTAAGCCGCGAGTGCGGCGACTATTTATTTTAAAAAAAGTGGTCTCTTGGACGTGAGCTGTGGACTCGCTTCACCACAGTGTAGTTTACACATCAGGGCTGTCTCATAAAGAGTGTAACACATGGGGCATTCTCTATATGTGGGTGTGTAAGTCTTTCTTTTAACTTCTTATTAATGTGACGTAACACAATAGACATGGTTTCATTATGTGCTGTCTACTCCTATCTGTCTTTGTTACTAAGATAATAATATCTTAGATGTTTTTGAACAATAGTAGCCAAAAACACAGCATGCAAAATAGTTTCCTTTGAAGAGGGATAGGCAAACTAAAAGTTTTGGGAGAAATTCTACTGGTGGCATGGGTGCAAGAAGCCCATGGTCTACTCATAGAAAAAATAATATTCCGACCCTCATGAGGTATTCTTAACAAGTTGATGGTTCAATTAGTTGGTTTATGCATAGCAGCGATGAGGTGTCATCCAAAAAATAATCCAACAAACAAGCGTTCACCACTGCTACATAAAGAGGTAAGCAGTTTGCTTGCTTGCCTTTGTCTTACATTAACGTTTTTAAAGAATATGAGTTTGTGCATATCACTTGTACCAGCAGTGGATTTCATTGCCAGTTGAAATTTAGAATTGTCTCTGAGTCTGTGCATCATTTACAAATGCAAAAGATGTATATTAAATAAAGGAAGGTTTTTAGTAGCAGATTGACCAAACTAGATTATTTCTGTACATCAACCCATGTGCCTTTCAGCCGGCTTTCAAATGCTTCCTCACCAGCTCAGAACAGGAGGTAGTTATGATTCCCAGGTGAGCTCATTTCAGTTTTGCAATTGTGATGTTCATTTTTGTTTTTGTTTTTGTCCATTTTTCAAATGTTGCAATAATTCGAGTGAGTTGCAACAGTAAAAACCTATTTTCCCAATTTCAAGGGAATGTGTTCAAATAAAAGAATTGACTTCACCAGGTATTAAGCTCAAATTGCCATCTTACTTGGTGAATTGGAATTTTGCTTTCAGGACTTTTGGCACTGTGTGACAGAAGTGAGAATTTTTGCTTGATTTCTGTGGACAGTGCATTACTTAGAAATTGTTTTCAAGGCTTTTTCAAGTATGCTGTGTGCATCACATCAATATCTGGTAGCATGCACAGTTGCACACAGGTGTTGTCACAGATGAAAATTTCTAAAAGTAAATACAAATCTTTGTAATGAATTAATGTTTCTAACATCTAGCTATCTCAGTTGCTACAAGCCATTTTAGATTAGATTAGATAAAATAAAATATACTTTTCATTTAGCCAAGGGGAAATTAAAACTTTCCAGAAACATAAGAAAAGAAAAAATGCACACGCACATATATACAGTATATATATATATATACAGTAATCCCTCGCTATATCGCGCTTCGACTTTCGCGGCTTCACTCCATCGCGGATTTTAAATGTAAGCATATCTAAATATATATCATGGATTTTTCGCTGGTTCGCGGATTTCTGCGGACAATGGGTCTTTTAATTTATGGTACGTGCTTCCTCAGTTTGTTTGCCCAGTTGATTTCATACAAGGGACGCTATTGGCAGATGGCTTAGAAGCTACCCAATCAGAGCATGTATTACATATTAACTAAAACTCCTCAATGATATAAGATATGCTTCCCGCGCGGTGCTTGATTGTTTGCTTTTCTCGTTCTCTCTCACCCTCTCTGACATTCTCTGCGCCTGACGGAGGGGATGTGAGCAGAGGGGCTGTTTGCACAGAGGATACGGACGCTCCTCTACAAAATGCCGCTTTATCGCGGTGCATCGGCATACTTAAAAGCACGTATTGATTTTTTGATTGTTTGCTTTTCTTATCTTGCTCTCTCTCTCTGACATTCTCTGCTCCTGACGGCGCTCCTTTGAAGAGAAGATATGTTTGCATTCTTTTAATTGTGAGAAAGAACTGCCATCTTTGTCTTGTCATGGAGCACAATTTAAACTTTTGACTAAAGGGTGTTATTTCATGTCTAGAGGGCTCTAATAATTTTAACAGTGTGGGAGAGTTTATAAGGGCTTAAAATATATAAAAATAACCATACAAACATATGGTTTCTACTTTGCGGATTCTCACCTGTCGCGGGGGTTCTGGAACGCAACCCCCGCGATCGAGGAGGGATTACTGTACACTGTATATATATATACAGTGTGTGTAACCTGGGCTAGGTTTAAAAAAAAAATAAAAGAAAAAAAATGGAATATCCGAATACGAGTTTGTGTTAATAAAGTTTACTGACTGAAGCAATAGATATTTCAGAGAGGAGAAAGCAAGTGGGGAACACTGTAAGGGGGCACCATCAAACAGAGGGTGTCTATAGCCAATGGAAAGGACAAGTAAGTGTGCCACTGCAGGACGCAAAGAGAGTCAAGAGAGGAGAGGGACTGACACGTGGTGGACGGAGTGATTTGGTGACCTGAAGAAGAGAAAGACGGCAGGACATGAGATCAGCACTGGCGAACAGCGAGTGAGGAGGTTGTTCAAGAGAGAGGGAGACAAGGGGCCCAAAGGAGGTACCCGAGGATAAAGGAGAGTAAATTCAAACAAGGTCTGTGTGGGTTTTTTTTCATTTGTTTTAAGTGGCTTGAGTTAAATCCTCAAGTGAAGGGGTCAGTTATGTTTTGTTTGTTTGGCCACCACGCACCCGAGCTACGGTTTGGGGCCCCCAACGAAGTGAGTAAACTTGAATAACTGTGGTAATTAATAAGGGTGAGCTCACCAGTAGTATCGGACCGACGATATATGTATAGCTGTAAATAATTTAGTTTTTGTGTTTTATTATGTATTGTATATAAGTGTAAAACGCCAAGTTTGGAAACCTGTTCATTTTGCATTTAAGTAAAGAGAGTTTTTTTTTACTTAAAATTTGAGTAACTGTGATTTGGTTATGTGTTCAAAGGCTGAAGGTGGCATATATTAAAAAGGTTTGGGGCAGCTACCCATATATTATCCCTGGCTGCAATTGGTTTTGGAAATAAGACAGTAATATCTTTGAAGGAGTCCAAACAAGAACTGATGATCAGTGGTTAAGATATTGGCTTTAAATGCCAAGACCGGCAGTAATGTAAGGGAACCGAAAGTGACCTCCTTCTGACGTCATAACCAGAAGTGATATTCTTCTAGGCGTCAGAACCAGAAATGACATCTTTTGTGACGATTCAGACAGATTTTCTCGTGTTTGGTCAGCGCGTGCTCCTAACCTTGGTCAGCAGAAGTAACAGAAGGTTTAGTGCACCCCACCACCTCCAGGCATGGCATGGAATTACCCTCACCTGGTCCATACAGCTTCCTCCTACTCGCACGTGTGTGACAATATATATGTTGTCAATATATATATATACTAGGGGGCTGTGCCGGATCAGCTGCTGGCTTGCTGCTAGCTGCTTCCCAGCTGTGCGATCTGCATGTCGTGCTGCGCTTCGATCATTTAAAAGCCTGTACAGCAGCTGCTGCTGCCTTGCTGCGTAAACTGCATGTCACGCTGCTTGCCGATCATTTAAAAGCCTGCACAGCAGTTGTCCTTTTGTCTCACTTCCTTGTCTCGTGGGAAGTTAAAGTGTCTCTGCAACTGATTCCGCCCTCATCCAGCCAAGACCAATTGAAAGAGGACGTGCCTGAAGTGTCATTTCCCATTTCGACCATGAACTCAGAAAAGGAAGGAGCTCCCAAGCTGCCTGAATCATACGTGCTTCAATTATTGTCGGATTCCAAATCTATCGTGGATGTTTTGTTTTGTTTCGTAAGAGGCTGGACTGGCCAATTTTTCTTTTGATCCCAAGCCACAATACTATTGTGTTTCTTTCATTAAATGGGGTTGCCCAGATTGCTCCCTTGTGGGCTCCACAAATCTTTTTATATATAAAAAATTTATAATAAACAAACCCTTCAAAAACATACATTTTTTTGGCTTGGATAATGAAGAGCCGCTGGTGTCAGTTATAGGCTATAAAATGGTGAGGCCTGTCCAGATGTACCACAAGTTTACATTTCATGGTATTAGCATTTGTATAGAAGTAAGCAACTTCATGTTCATGGCTAGTACAATGTCACAATGAAATTTACTTTAAATTTACTCTTTGATTAATGTTTGAGCAATGCTACAAATAACTTTTATTAAAAAGTTTTAACACAAACTATTTGTTGGAGCCATGTTCCTTAAAATTAATTTTAATAATTAGAACATGTGCTAGATTGCCTGGGTTCATTGTCTCACCAAGACTTTATATTTGGCACCAATGTACAAGTCTTTATTGATCATTAGGCCCACCACCAAAAATGGTTGCCCACCACTGACTTTTAATACAGTTTAATATGACAAATTACATTTTGAAAGCAGAAGCTTTTGACATCAGGGGTAACTAACAAAGTTAATTGGAAGGAGGCAAAGAGTGCAGACATGAGGAATGTGAGGTGAGGCCTTCAGCTGAGTTCCTCAGGGTCTGTCCCTGGACTGTTACTTTTTGTATTTATATTAATGAGAATGATTCTGGTATAGTCAGTAAATGTCTGCAGTCTGCAGATAACAAAACTAGGAGGGACAGCAAACACAGAGAAGGCAATAAAAACAATTAAAAGACTTAGAATCTTCAAAACTGGGCAAACACTTGAAATATGCAATTCAAAGTACAATGCAAAATGTGATATGCAGACAAAAACATTAATTATAGATACCATATGTGCAATTCTCACTTATAGGAAATCCTTGTGAAAAGTATTAAGGATTTACAGTACATTTGATTCAACACTCTTATTTTCTAATTAGAATGTGCAAAAGCAACTAACAGGCAAATAAAATGTTACATTGAAAAACTGGCATACTGCATGTAGTTCTGTTCACTACACTAAAAAAAAAGTACAGCAGCTCTTGACACTGGGCAAACACAAGAAACCAAATGCACCACAGGACTAAAAGGCATGTCCTCCTCAATATTAAACCTGTGGAGTCTCAAGCAGAGGGGGCTGCATGGGGACCTAATCCAGATCTTTCAAATTCTCAAAGGTATCGATAAATTCAATCCAGAACTATTTCATTCAAATAAATAGAGAATCACGTACTCGAGGACCTATAGGAAGAAGAGTGAATCAAGGAAGAATTTTGTTACATAAAGAGTCACAAAATCTGAAGCAAACTATTGAACCTGAAAGAATGATAACTTTGTGGGGTTAGATTTTGGAAGATCTAATCTATTAGCTGATGGAAAAAAAGCTTGATGGACTGACTGGCCTCCTTTTGTTTGTCAGATATCTCACATTCTTAATTCTGATACTGGTAGTTACCCATTTCATCTCCTGCACTTTTCCATCTCTACATGACTGCCTTATTTTCAGGATCCATTAGGCAACCACTTGTACATCATATGCATTGTTTTTTTAAAGGTCAAAGTTTTGAAACTTAATGACTACAATCAATTAAATGTGCACTTCATTGCTTTGCAATAATATTTATTTATTTATTTCAATTTATTTATGGGGTGGCACAGTGGGTAACGCTACTGCCTCGCAGTAAGGAGACCTGGGTTCGCTTCCCAGGTCCTCCCTGCGTGGAGTTTGCATGTTCTCCCTGTATCTTTGTGGGTTTCCTCCGGGTGCTCCGGTTTCCTCCCACTGTCCAAAGACATGCAGGTTAGGTACATTGGCGATCCTAAATTGTGCTTGGTGTGTGTGTGTGCCCTGCAGTGGGCTGGCGCCCTGCCCAGGGTTTTGTTCCTGCCTTGCGCCCTGTGCTAGCTGGGATTGGCTCCAGCAGACCCCTGTGACCCTGTGTTCGGATATAGCGGGTTGGACAATGACTGACTGATATTAATTTATTTCATCAATTGATTGATTGATTAACCATATTATACAGTATGTCTTGTGTGTCTGTAACCTTGTTTTTTATGTTTCTTCTACTGTGAGCATCTAAATTCCCCCATGGGATTAATAAACTAATCTAATCTAATCTAGTTTAGACTAAACTAAACTAATCTAATTTAATCTGATGAAGCTGTTGTTCCGTTTTACATAAAAAGTGAGTGCTGCACAAAACAAAAGAAAAAACAATAAACGATGTGTGTGTTTTTAAAATGGCAAACACAGCAAGTCAGTGTAAGTTTTCTTGTTGGTAAGATGGCAAAAGCTGAAACAAACTGTTATGCTTTCCCAGATCCACATTTGGAACAGAAGCCAATGGGCCTGCAAAATTTCACTGTGATTTATTAGGTCATTATTGATTTACAAGAATCTTCTGATAAATGTAGTAGCAAAATAGCAACTTACTAACTCTGCCTGGTGACAAGTGTGCAAACTCTAATCTTCCTTTGCATGTAATGGCAGAATCCACATCATTGGGTAATGTTATTATGTTACTGCCATCTATCTTAAAAAACAGGAGGTGATGATTTCCATGGAACTGTCGTAATGTTGCTACGTATAGGCAAAGGTCTGGTTTTACTTTTATGGGGACTTCTTTTCTCCTTCTTTTCCACTACATAGATTCATAGACAAAGATGAGGAAGAAGAATAATGTTGTAATCACATCTCTGGTCCCATCTCTGACTCCATCAATTCTGATATTTTAATATAAAAAGACATCTTAACAGGAGCCCTTTGTTGATTTTGGGACAAACAGTTGTCAGAGGCACTTAGGAGTGACTCAGTTCACCATTCTTACCAACGTCCTTTGAATTCCAACATTTAACCAATACAAACAGATTTTAAATGGTGTTTTTGCATGACTTGCCAACCTGTATTGTGTTTTTCCACTATATATGCAACACATATTGTGGAGTGTATAGAAGAACTTGCATCCAAGTCAGAACTGTGTCAGACACTGATTCAGGCCTCAAAAAGACTATTTTATTTTGCACAATACCTTTTCCACTGGTCAAAGATATTCTAGAAGAATACAACATATCAAATAAGAGCACAAACCAGCAGTGTACAGAATCTTCTTCCATTTTCCTTCTTCTCATCTCCTGGCAAGCAGTTGTCCTCCTCCACTCCTGACTCCAGAATGGGTAGCTAAGGCAGAGGGGCTCCTTTTCAAGCCCAACCTAAGAGTGATTCCAATATAAACAGTAATGCATTGAGGAAGCATTGCTGAGTGGAATTTCCATTTGGCAAGATCCCCCAACAGGTCTGCCGTTTGGAATAACAGCTTTGTTGTATTTCAAAAGGGGGCTCCAACAGAGGGATGCTGTCACCAAGTATACCTGGGAAACCCATAGCACTAGGAGGCAATCTACTACTGTCCACCCATTATATTGGCCTCCTGGCTGGGTAAGGAAATATCAACCACCCTGGCCAAGACGCCTGTCCACCTATGCCTTTCATCACAATCCACCTTAATAAAAGGACAGATGTCTATGTCTCTGTCCAGATGATATGTCTCTGTCATTCAAATAGGTGGCACATTATAAACATGAACATTACTTTTATGAATCCTATACCGAATAGCATATAACAGAGACATAAGCAGTGAGGTCTACATTGACTACTTCGATTTCAACCTGTCCTAAATGGGTAGCACAGATAGTATATGCATAAACTCATACATCAATGTTTGAATTTATTCATATAAGCTTGTATATAGTAATCAGTAGGGGGTAACCCTGGGTCCCATACCACAGACACAGCAATCCCCAACCCAATTCCAGATACAAATAAGCAATTTTTATTTGACAAAGACACCCTTTCTACAGAACACCAACAAAAATACACCATCCACAATTCTCCTTCCTCCTTCCTCCTGCCCCCCAACTCTGACTCAGTTTAAGTGAGGCAACGAGCTTCCTTTTAAGCTAAACCTAGGAACTGCTTCCGGTCTCATGTCTATCTCCTCTGAAGGACTTCCAGGTCGTATGAAAACCAGGACAGTCCTTCCCTGGCAGTACCTTCTGGTGGTCCCCAAAGACCCTGACAAGGCTGCATCTCTGGATTCCAACTCTCATGCCATCCTGCAGGTGTCCTGATTGAGTTTAGCTCAGAGGGACACTGCAACCTGCTGTAAGGGGCAATGAACTGTTTGTGGTGAGCCTGTTTGCTCAATCCTTCTCTTATGGCCTCCTGGGTGCACATGAATCCTTCTTTTGTCCCAGCCAGGATGCCTGTCCTTCCTTTCTGGCACCTGCTAGATACATACACATATATATATATATATATATATATATATATATATATATATATATATATATATATGTAATTATGGCATTGTAAAGAATGCATAGCAATGTATAGAATGCCGAAAATTGGATGTCAAAGTATGAAACGATTAATATGTCATGCATTTCCTAGGCATTCTATGCAATGCCAAAAGACAATATTTTGCCTAAATAGCATTTGTCATTCTGTATAGTGTCTAGGTATTACATACAATGCCTAGCGAAAGTATATATAATATTAAAATAATTTGGATATTTCATACTTTGCCTAAACACGTCAAGTATTCTATACGTTGTCAGCATTTCATACATTGCCGGTAGCATATATATATATTTGTGAGGAATGTTTAAAAAGTTCCAGCAGTTTTATATTTTCATTGGAAACGGTGAAGGCGGGAGGAGTAGTAATTGGTCATGTCTGAGAGTGTCATGTAACTGGCAAAAATTCTTAATAAACAGAGTTAAAAAAAGTGCAGAAACTTTTTGAACATCACTCATATGTATGTGTATATATATACAGTATATATATATATATATATATATAGCGGTTTGGAAAATGACTGACTGTATATATATATATATATATATATATATATGTGTGTGTGTGTGTGTGCGTGTGTATATTTCTGTGTATCTGTTCGAACATCACATGAAAACCACTACACCTACGTCTACAAAACTTTTCAGTTATTTTCAGTATAGTCTAGTTTTGAATATGGGCTCATTAAATTTTACATTTTCCATATAAATAAATAATACCTAGAAAAAACTGTGACAACCTCATTAAAAGTTGCCATTATCAACTGAAATAACACTAAATAACAGAGCTAGATGACAGCAACAGGCCAATAGTGCGCCTTATTGAAACTGCTTGGAAGAAATGGCACTATGTTCATTTAGAAGCTATCTTTCTTGTCTTGTATCTTTTTCATATCTGTTGTATACAGTGGATTCAGAAAGTGTTCAGACCCTTTCACTTTCTGTACATTTTATTTGGTCGCAGATGTAATTTTAAAATTGATAATTTTTTTCAGAAAGGTTTGAAAATTTATTAAAAAAGACTGAAATCTCTCATTCACATACGTGTTCAGACTCTTAATTCTGCACTTTGTAGACGCCCTTTTAATAGCAATCACAGCTTTGAGTCTCCACAAATGTATCCTATTCTTCCTGGTAGATCCTCTCAAGCTCCATTAGATTGGATGAGACAAATCTGTCAACTGCCATCTTCAGGTCTCTCAACAGATGTTTTATGGGTTTTCAGTCTGGACTTTGGCTGGGCCACTCAGGGACAATCAGAGACTCGTTCCGAAGCCACTCCAGTGTTGTCTTGCTGTGTGCCTCAGATCATTTAGACTGGCTCCTGACTAACCAGTCTACCATAAACACCTGATTAATGGAGTACGGTTGAGATGGTCATCCTTCCAACAGGATCTCTCATCTAAATCTCTTTTAGAGTAACCATTGTGTCTTTGGTCACCTCTCAGTCCAATGCCCTTTTGCACAGTTTAGTCTAGGTGGTTTCAAACTTCTGTCATTTCAGAATCATTGAGCCTGCTGTGCTCCTGGGAACATTCAAAACCTTTGAAATGGTTTTATACCTTTGCGTTGATCTAAGCCACCTCACTATTTTATTACAGTGATCTGCAGAGAGTTCCTAGTAGTTTTTGGCTTGGTTTTTGTCCTGACATGCAGTGTGAATTGTGTCCATTTCTAAATGATGCCCAATCAATTACATTTGCCAAAGTTGAACTCCAAACAAATTCCAGATGCATCTCAAGGAGACTTAAAAACAGGACACACCTGGCCACAATTTGGACTGCCATTCACCAGAGATTTCAGTTTTTGTCTGGTCCCTCCGAACAATCTGATAGGTCAGTTTGACTTTTTTGTGATTGGTCAGTTTCACTTTTGTAATGCAATATAAAGAGGAAGTGTAAGTGGAGGAGGCATGCTGAAAGTCACTTTCAAAGACAGGAGGTATAAAAGCAGACAGAAGGCTGAGCAAGACAACTCCAAATGACAAACTCTGAGAGAGAGGCTTTATGGGAATGCATTCAACAGGAAGAGTGCCAGTCAAGAGAGAAAAGGACCTGAAGGTACATGTAGGGCCGGAGATATCAGATATTTTAAAATGTATTCTATCTCCTGTCTTTAACAGGTAATGTGTCTAGTTTTTAATAGATTTGCAAGTTTGCACCCTAATTTGCATTTCTGTAAACATACTTCCACTTTGTCATTATGGGTTACTGAGTGAAAATTTATGGGCAAAAATGTCATATTTATCCATTTAAAATTAAATCCACAACACCATAAAGTATGCAGAAAGTGAAGAGGTCTGCATCATTTCTGAATACACTGCATATATACATTCATAACTCTACGGCCATAAAATGAAAGGTAGCAAAACCTCATGCATTTATTCATTTATTGAAAGTATTGCACTTTTAAAAACAAAACGAAAAATTAATCAAGTACTAGTTTTTCAAGTTATCTTTTAATTTGACTGGGCCCTTCGTTCATCATTTACGCCTAGATGAAATCACTGTCAAGGTGTCTGAGCCAGAAAAGTATAATGTCCTGCACGCCAACATCAGTTACATATCACTAACCGCTTATACTTTTTCAAAAGATGGAAGAGATGGAAGTTGCTTGGTGTGAGGTTAAGGCTGTGAGGCAGTCCAATATTTCCCTTGCAAAGCACCAAAAACTCTTACAAGATGTTCTCAAGGTGCGGACTTATATTATTATGCAGCAAGTTAACTCAGGTCGTTTTTCATGGATGGTCTGCTGTAATCAGTCTAACATGTGACCATGTGTCAACATGTTCTTCCAACTTCAAAATAACATATGCAGTAGTAGACATTCAATTACACCCTCTGATGACCTGAAACATAACTACATACAATGTACTAATGACTTTGGCTATTTATCCAAGTTGCACAAATGCTGTTTAAAATGAGGGACTTATAACCATATTTTTTAAATACCCTCATATACAAAAATTCTTTGCATAGGTAACATTTTTTTAAGTAACCCTTCTGTGTCTGTAAAGATCATTTCCGTGTCTCCAGAGAGTATTGCGAGAGATGTCAGTAATAATCTTTGGCACTAGACTTTCTGAAGCAGTTCTCCCTCAGGTATTGTTCACTACTCAAGTCAACGAAATTATATGCCAGTTACCAAATAAACAAGGACAGGGGCTGTAATTAACAATCAAACAAACCATAATCAGAGAACAACACATGTGCATAATCAATTAAACAGGGTAACAGCGATCACTAATTGCATAAGAAGCCCTTGGTGGTGGCTAACAAAAAGTCTGCCATCCACATTCATGTTTGCCTCACCCAGTCTGACAAGGCCCTTAACCTTTCTCAACTGAACATATAGGGAGCATTGCGATTTCTAAAGTGACATGTCACTTTTAAATCAGCCAGATATGAAGTTTTCCGTTTAGACTGCAAACATCTGCCTTTTTTCCTAGGAATACCAGCCTTCCCTGGGTGTCAGCTATCAAAGAGCTCCTGCTCCCAAGGCAAAATTTATTTTTGTGTCAATTTAACACAGCTGTGATTGAGTGTTGCATTTTTATTTTTCCTCTCTAGGGATCAAATTAACCAATTAAATTGAACCACCTGGCTGCAGATTCGTAACATTTTTTAGAGCCTGTTTTTCCATACATTTTCAAAGCGAACCGAACAGATTAGGAAATTAGCAATTCAAGTGAGTGTCAGCAGGTAATTTACAGGCTTAGCGAAATTATTCAATCTCATGAGAAGACATCTGGAGACAAACCTGTAATTCTCACATTAGTTTGATAGTGATGAACTTCCTGATCAAGAAATATGCAAATGTAAGAAAAGGCTCTAAATGTATCATACTGCTTAAAATCATTTATTTCTCTTGTTGTGAAGGATAAAATACACTGAAAAAATATCATAATCAACAGGCTACATTTGCTTCAAAAGTAATGGGTAATAAGTACAGCAGTAGTATTGTAGGTACAGTATGGGGAAGCATTTTACATGTGTCAGATTTATAACCCCTAGATAAAACTAGCTAAAATATGACTGCAATGAAAAAGAATCAACATTATTCATTATGCATTCATTAATCATAACCAAGGGATCTGGCAACACAGCAGATTTAGTAAGAGGATGGAGACAGAAGACGTAAGGTGTGTTTAAGAGGTCTTAGCGGTTGTCAGAAAGCCTGCTAATGACTTAACTGCTTGGAGGCAGTTAAGCGATGGCTTAGATGTTAATTATAGTGCAATCATATCACATTTTTGATTGGAACGGGTGTTCTTTTCATCATCACCCCATCTGTGGAAACAAAGAAGACTTCATTGTCTTTTTATCAGAAACCTGACAATGCAGAGTGTCTTGTGAATTCAGCAAAGAACAAATGTATTCATTTCATGTTTGATCATTCACATTTAATCAGTCAAAATGCTGAAGACCCAACTTTTCACTTTTGCATTATAAAATTACAATACCTATTGTTCGCATGAGATGATTAATTTTACACGTAGCTGTTCCATTTCTACATTTTATCCTGTTGATATTCATATCTAATTGAAATTGTTTTAATAAAGTGCATCATCTGTTGGCAAGCTTAGAGTACTGTACACATATAAATACAAAAGTAAAAAAAAATGCAAAATAGTTATATGAATTGCTATGCAATAGATAGACAGACAGATAGAACTTTGTCTCCAGGGGAGAATTTGACTTTTTACAGAAACATTTAAAACAAATTAATATATATATATATACATATATTATATATACAGGGTGAGTCAATATTATGTTAACACTAATGGATTATTTTTATCTCAACCACACCTTTCCAGGTCGATGGATAGGTCGTGGTGGACCATTGCCATGGCCTCCACACTCTCCTGATTTGACACCCTGTGATTTCTGGTTATGGTGTATAGTGAAGGAGCGTGTGTATAGCAGGAATGTTTGTGATATCAATGAACTGAAGGACAGAATATGGACTGTGGTATTATCTATTTCCCACTAAATATGTGTCCAGGCTTTAAATGGTACTGTTGCTCGGTGGTTTTTGTGTGTTGAACATGATGGCGAACAGGTTGAGATATTCCTGTAAATCATCTTACACATATGAAGTAAGTTTTGTGAATAAATTGTTTCTACCATTAAAAAGTTAACATAATTTTGACTCATCCTGTATCTATACTAATAAAAGGCAAACCCTCACTGACTGACTGACTGACTGACTGACTGACTCACTCACTCACTCATCAATAATTCTCCAACTTCCCATGTAGGTAGAAGGCTGAAATTTGGCAGGCTCATTCCTTACAGCTTACTTACAAAAGTTAGGCAGGTTTCATTTTGAAATTCTAAGCGTAACGGTCATAACTGGAACCTACTTACATACATATATACGGCCATAGCCTGAAGCTCGGTTGCTGTGTGAGGCGGAGTTGCGTCCCCCATCATCACGCCTCCCACATAATTGAGTGCCTGCCCATATAAGGCCGTCCGTCAGCAGCAATCCAATAGACACGCTGCCACTAAATATTCACGGGTGAAGGACTGTGCTTATGCAAACGAAGATGAGATGGTCAGGGACAGACTAGTGTTTGGCACAAACTCAGCGAAATTGCGAGAGAAACTTTTAAGTGCCGGGTCTTAACTAACATTAAATAAAGCCGTGGACATCGCAAGATCGCACGAGATAGCACAAGCACAGCTGAGAACCTTCGATACATGTACTCCGAGTGGCTCACGTGAATTGACTGTGAACGCAGTATGCAGAGAACAAGCAAGAGCTCCAAGGAGTGCTGAACAAAAAACGCATTACACAATTGAGAAGGCGGCAAAAGAATATGAAGCAAGTGACGCATACAAGCATATTCATAAGTGCAGCTACTGTGGAAACAATGCACGGTGTAAACCTTATGTTTAAATTAATTTCATAGACCCGCTGCCGCTGGTGTTTGTCATGCCTATGATGAATACGATATTCACGAGATACAAGTTTAATGAGAAGACGCAGGGTATAAACGAGACTTTTGATCACTTTGTAATGGAGTTAAAATTGCTGTAACAGAGTTAAAATTGCTGGTGAAAGACTGTGCTTATGCAAAAGAATAGGAAAGCAAGGTGTAAAGCTTAACTTTAAATTAAGTTTATAGACACACTGCCGATGGCGTTTGTCATGCCTAAGACGAATACGATATTCGCGAGATACAAGTTTAATGAGAGGACGCAGGGTATAAACGAGACTTTTGATGAGTTAAAATTGCTGGTGAAGGACTGTGCTTATGCAAACGAAGATGAGATGGTCAGGGATAGAATAGTGTTTGGCACAAACTCAGCAAAAGTGCGAGAGAAACTTTTAAGTGCCGGGTCTGAGCTAACATTAAATAAAGCCGTGGACATGAACAAGCCTTTGTAGACATATCAATAGGAAAGCAAGGTGTAAAGTTTAAGTTTAAATTACATTCATTGACATGCTGCCGCTAAATATTCGCAGGCAAATCCACAACTTGATACCGGGAATGCCTGTCAAACATCTTAGATTCACAAGTACCGATTTGGGTAGTGATCACTTCGATGAATGAAACCTGTTATCTTTACAACGGTTGACAACGAAGATGAGATGGTCAGGGATAGACTAGACAAACATGGAATGTAACTTGAACACAACACATCCTCCAAATACGAACCTGATTGAAACAAATAATGATAATCAAATCCTTGATGACAGCAACACTCATAACAGTCACAAAACAATTACATTGACAATCATGTTACGTTATTTTTAAAATGTTTCCTTTTCTTTTTCATAACTTCTTTAACACACTACTTCTCCGTTGCGAAGCGCGGGTATTTTGCTAGTATATAATATATATTCTTTATATATATACAATATGTTAGGGAGGCAGCAGGGTAAATTATACCCCAAAAGCCAGGAGGTATCCAATTTGCAGAACCCAGACACTCCCACCTTATTCCTCCTAAAAATTCAAAACATCGACTATGCCACCCCAAATTTGTCAGGTATGGGGAACTCAATGGTATTCCACACTAATTCACGCCTACTGCTCAGCTACTTTTTATTCCAGAGTTGTTGTTGTACAATGACTACAAGACACCAATGTAACCACTCTTTTGATTTTTACTAATAAAATACAGTAATCCCTCGCTATATCGCGCTTCGACTTTCGCGGCTTCACTCTATCGCGGATTTTATATGAAAGCATAACTAAATATATAACACAGATTTTTCGCTGCTTCGCGGGTTCTGCAGACAATGTGTCTTTTTACTTCCTGTACATGCTTCCTCAGTTGGTTTGCCCAGTTGATTTCATACAAGGGACACTATTGGCGGATGGCTGAGAAGCTAACCAATCAGAGCACGCAGTTAAGTTCTCCTGACTGAGAAGCTAACCAATCAGAGCACGCAGTTGAGTTCCTGCGTG
>JANRMT010062814.1:43935353-43962803 GCA_026402145.1 Polypterus bichir lapradei
TGACGATTTCAGTAGTGGACACTTTGATGTTTAGAAATGTTTAAACTCTCAAAAGCTGGATGTGAAGTTATCAATGAAACTGGTTGTATACTTACAACGCTTGACAGATGCCGAATGTCTCTTCAACACAAGTCCTACAAATACTGTCGTAATTGAAACAAACCATGAAACCGATTATGACAGCAGCAATCCAAGCTGTGAGATTTGAAACAAGATTACTGTTCACATGGCCAACTGTACGTTGCATGCTCAAGAGTAAGCTCAGCGCACAGCTACAGCTTGGTCATATTACAACTGGAGGGCCGAACTGACAACGTGGCATACAAAGAGATCCTTAACAAATAATTATTGGTATATTTTCCCTCAGTTTTAAAAAGGTTTAATTGTCTTCTTAATAAATATTTTAAGGCAGTACTTCGCCGCTGCGAAGCGCGGGTATTTTGCTAGTAACTAATAAACTATTACTTAATGTATTATGTCTACACTCTGCAGTGATGCTGTAGTGTCTTCTCTAAGGTGCAAGCCTAGGAATGATTACATAGAAGATCCATGCAGCAGATCACAGCTTTCCACATTGCTGATGAGTCTTAAGGACTGGCTAAAGTCAGTTTAGTTCAAGCAATGTTGATGGAGTTTCTAGGAGCATATTGATGTCATGCCCTTAGGATTTATTCTGTAAGCACTTGTCTTTCCAAGGATCTTCTAGGGCAGCAAATGACTTGTATGGATTGGAGCTTTTAAAACCAATGCAAGGTCATTACCCGTGGCCTGAATTGGTTACTCTAATATTGGCAGTATTATGTTAGAGGAGAAGCCTATGGCTGCCTGTGCTCCAAGTGTAATTCCTTAGTAATGTTGATTGGTGAAGTTTGCCAATGTGTTTATAGAAGCGAGTTTTCTGGGTTTATTGGTGACCTTGTTCTCTGAAATTTTTTTGTAAAAATTCTCTCTGCGGACATTTTTTTTCCCCAGCTTCCCACATAAGGCCAGCAAGACATTATAGAGTTACAGCAGCCAATGTTGAATGGGACAATCACCCAGGGATATAACGCTGATCCCTTTCATCACAGAGTCTGCCAGTTGAAGCCTGTCCTCATTTGCAGAACACAGAGCAGAGGCTCATACCCAGATGTGGCTGGTGTACAGTTCTTCCTCTTCCATGCTTCACATACCTCTCTTGATAGCGTGTACAAAGCTGCCCCCCTGCAGAGGTCTGGGGCTGTACGGCACACAAGGTGAGCATGTTAGATGGCTTAAGCTGATTTCATCATGCAGTCGATCACATACGAAGGTTTTCATTCTCATAAGATATGAGACCTGTGTGTGACCACAGCATTTCTCTGACTTCTGTCTGTGTGAAACTGTTTTCTGTTTAACTGATGTGACTCTAGGAGATGACAACTCAGCTCAATCTCATCTTTCTACTGTAAAAAATGCAAAACACTAAAAGTACAAAGTCAGAAGTGTAAAAAGTACAATAATGATACAAATAATAAGAATAATGAATAAAAATAATATCAAATTATTAATAAGGATTCTAATACCTTATATACTGTGAAAAAAGTGCAAAACACTAAAAGTACAAAGTAAGAAGTGTAAAAAGTATAATAATGATCCAAATTATAATAATAATGTTGTGTAATAATAAGAATAATATGAAATGAATAATAATAATAATTATAATTATAATGATGTTTGAATGGGAAAACTGCTTAGGTGTACGGTCATTTACCCAACACTGCTCAGCATAACAGTTCATGTCAAGAACAATTCTTTCGATTATGTCATCACTGAGAAATAACTTCAAGTAAGTAAGTGAATCTTGGCTGTCAACGTTCACTTTTATTCCAGGCTGCCCCACAAAATCAAAATGAGGTGGTGCAGGTTCATTTGAAGCAGGGTCAAAAGAAACCCAAACACATGAGTCGCTTACAGATTCCTCAGAACAGCCTTTAGTGATTCACTTCGTCATCACTGCTGAAGAGGGGCTTCTCAACAGCACTGCGCATATCACTGTCAAGAGCGTGCAACACCTAAGCTTCTTAGCAGCACCATTATGTTATTACAGAGACACGTCTACACCGTTGCCCATGTAACGCTCGGGCCTAACGCCTACTTAAGACGTGCTACACAATTACCCGAATAACACTCAGGACTAACGCTGTTAGCACTTTTACAGCCAGAGTAATCCTCAGGTCTAATGCTAGGGAGGTTAAAAGACCATGGTAACATTAAAACATTATAATCCACTAAAAACTAGTTCGGTTTTGTCCTTTTCCTTTGACCACAATATATTTCGTCAAGTTTGTGAACCTGTCCATGTTTTTGCCAAACTCGAGGTAAAGCAAATTCAGTGAGTTCGCTCAACAGTATTCCTTAGCGATTTACTACATTCTCTTTGGGTTTTTACCTGCATGATATACATATTAATTAGCTGTGTTAAAATACAATAAAGCAGACTAGAGAGCAGTTTGTCAAGATCACCCCATTTTGATTATCAATTTTGTGTACATCTACAGTAGTTACAGACAGGAGCTCTTGTTAATAACAATCTGACACAGTTGAGCGTCAGTGGGTTGTCTTCCAGGCTTTGCTGAGGTATGTATGTAGTACCACCCCAAAATGAGAGGGGCACTGTAGCTAACCTTGTCATCTTTTTCTGCCTACACAGCTGTGAGAATACACCCACTGAGGACAACTGACTCTGCCCCGTCTGGGCCAGTTACTATAAAATCAGTCCTCCCCAGAGGGAGGCGCTCACTTTGAGTCGAGTTAACCTAGAAGACCGAGCTCCACGAAAAGCAAGGATCTGCTTAGCTGAATAACAGCAAGCTCAAAGAGAAGGCAACTGCCTGTATTTTCAGTTTTGCAGCACCATCGTGCATTTCTTTGATTTTCTGTTAAAAGACTCAAATGAGAAAGCCTGGTTGGTGTCCCAGCATTTCATCCTAAAAACCTGGGTTTCACTACTGTTCAACTGTAAACCCCATAACTTCAGTTGTAAGTTGTTATACTTTTTTTATTTTGATGAAGAGAACTCTGGACATTCAGAGTTTCAGTTTGTCTCCAATACCTTCCTTAAGTTAGCAAAGGTATATTTAAACCCCTTAATTCAGACATTCAGGAGTCTGCACATATTTGGAGGAACTTGTCCATCTCTGTCTCAGATATAATTAAAGGATGGGGTCAGGCTTCTAACTCTATTAAACTGGTGTCGCCAAATGTCAGCTCCTGATCAATACCCAAGCTGCAGGCATCCAATGTCAGCCTCCTATTATCAAGGCGTCTGCTACAGAAAATCTGTATGTCTTGTTTGGCTAACTGTCTGACTGGCAGCTCAAAGACTCAAATCTGTATCCTCAAGATTTACAGAGTCACAGGTCAGGCACCCTCTAGCGCAAGTCACCAAGGAGAAGAAAGCAAAAGTGCAGCATTCCGCTATGCAAGGAAGATTCACCGACTGGAGTGAGCGCTTGTTTGCTTTTTGCAGCTGTGAAAATATAATATGATGGATCTGTCTCTACATTTTGCTCTATAACACGTTGCTTCATCAGGCTTGGCTATTTATATACATTAAATCCAATCAATATTTAAACAATGGCCAAACCCTTTACAAATCTTTAGCTCATTTAATACATAAGAAGACAAATGTTCTGCTGCTCCTGCAAAACTATTAGAGTATCTATCATTTTGCGGCGTTTGTTTCCAGTCAATGGTAAGGTAATGGTATTCATTAATGATCTGTCAGGCAAGCACGGTCTGTCTTGAGAGCTGCTGGATAATGTTCAGAAGACATCCAGCAACTCACCAGAACGCACATAGCGAGGATGGTCATAATTATGCGCTAGCTGCTGTTTCTGAAGATGTTAACGATTCATTTTGAAGTTTTAGAGACAAAAACATGTCAATTAAAACCTTGGGAAAAAAAAAAATCTATAGCAACATGCCAAGTTATTGATTTTGCTCTACACTGATTTAAAGCAATCCTTGTTGCTAAAAGCACGGCTTATTCCTTTATTAGCGTTCAACAAGTTGGCAACTGCTCATTAGCAGTGACTTAAAGAAAATTGAAATTTAAAGACACACCTTTTTTCTCCAGTCATCTGTTGAAGTATCTTTAGTTATGGAGTAACACTCTCTCGTCTACTCCATTTGTTTTCTACACTGCTTGTATTCTTCAGGAAGAGCCGCATTTTCCCCTGATTGCATCTAACGTTAAGAATAGCTATGCTGGCATTATTAATACCTGGTGTCTAATTTAGATAAAGATAAGCCATATATTATACAGTGTATGTTTACTTTTGTTTTATGTGCAGAATGTCATTGTTTCCTTGGTAAAATTGCAATAATTCAGCATGAAAGGTAAACAAAATTAATTCTATTGATATCTGCACAGATACAAAGCACTATGGCAATGCCCTTGATATGTCTCATTGAAAAACCCTATACAAAACAAATAGTACTTCATATCATTATGAAAAACTCGAGTATCTGCAAAGTTTCCTACAAGGTGGCCTGATTGCAGATTTTAATGGCATCTTGTGATTTAATAATCAAAGGCTAAACGATGTGTCATCCTTTCTCAGCTTCCATTTTTTTGTTTGGCCTGATGCTTTACCTGTCGTGGACAAAGTGGGCTAAAGCAATGAATGGATAGATGATGGTGTAATCTGTAGGAGGCACACACTCACTAAAAAATTGTGCATTCATCTTGCAGCCCTAAAATGTAAACCTCAAAACAGAAACACCTCAAAAATTACAGAAACATAACATGTAGCTGATCTCTTAATATTCAGTCATCTTCTTCAAGCCTAAAAACAGTCAACACAGTCAGATGACACCATCATTAACAAGCATCTCCAGCACAACAGAATTATGCATGTTTCTTTTCTGAGGCTGAGGCTTTGGCTCTTCATCTGAGCTCCCATGGCTTGGACAGCCAATACAGACTCCACCATAGAAAACCCAGGAGCAGGTAGGTGGTCAGTTGGCCG
Source organism: Polypterus bichir lapradei (assembly GCA_026402145.1). Taxonomy (NCBI): domain Eukaryota; kingdom Metazoa; phylum Chordata; class Cladistia; order Polypteriformes; family Polypteridae; genus Polypterus; species Polypterus bichir. The sequence continues at coordinate 43,940,348 of JANRMT010062814.1, forward strand.
GGGTCTCCAGGACTGTGACTTTATTTTTGACTTTCTTTTTTACAATTTTAATTTCCTCCAGTGTCTATTAGGCATCGTTTATCAGTTAATTATTGGACCGATGTAATGGGATTCAATTTATGCTTAATTGGTTTCAACCTTGTTCTCAGTGTGTTTTAACAAATCTGTATTTAACTGTGCACCAGTTCTGCATTTAGTGACTAGTATAACTTATACTTGTATTATAACTGAGAATTGTTCACAGAGCTCTGTGCCTGCACTCAATGAAGAACGGTTACATCGTATTCTTTTATTCAGAGAAAAGATGCAAAACGCTTGATGACTTGATGACTTCCCACAAACTTTTGCCCAATAAATAATACAATTTTAACTCTCTTTGCTCTTCAAACCAAAATATTCCACTAAGTTCTTGGCTATTAGAAAGATGCTGTGCTTGGTCTTCAGCTCAAGATTTCTTTCCAGTTTGTCACTGGATATTTGCAGTTCATGTAGTGTCTCATTTTCCAAGTACGAGCTAAAATATATTATATATATGTTTATGTATCCAAGCTAGATCTATGCATAAACATTATCACACACGTGTGCTTAGAAGCCAGCCAACAAGCCCTAAGGTGAGCAATCTGCCACGAGATGAAGGGTTGATTTTGCGTACTAACGCCTCTCTCTCTCTCTTACTAGATGCAAAGAAGACAAATAACAATTCCATGCACTTACCTTCAGTACTACCACTCCACATCAATTCAGTTTCCAGCTTCCAGTGGAAATATCACTTCTGGCTCCTAATGATGACATCACTTCTGTTTCCACCATGATGATGTCACTTTCTCCCGCTCCCATGGATGACATCATTTCTGTTTCTGCCATGATGATGTCACTTCCGGCCCACTCTTAATATCATCACTTCTTATTCCGCCATGATGACATCACTTCCGCCTTTCTGTATTGATGTAATTTCCTGCAAAATCACATCCTGTCGCCATTTTCGTGTATAAAAATCCTCACTGCAATACTGTATTTTGTCAAATGCTTTGGTGTTTGATCGAACTTCATCATTTTTTCATCATGTCTGACGGACATCATACGGGGCAATTTCCCCAACTCTTTGTGACATTTCCTGAGTCCAATTTATTTATTACAACATGTAATTATAGCAAAAAAAAGCTCAAAAGTGTCTGCATAACCATTTAAATCAAAAATCATGGCGACATACCAATTATTGAATGTATTTGCAGCACCATGTAAATGATGCTTTCCTGCTTTCTGAATCTGATAATTCTTAACTTTAGAAAAATTATTGTATCACTGTTCAAACTAATAGAAGTGGGAGTTCTGGGTGCTGGGTGTAGATAGGTGCAAAATTGGCTGACATGGGAAGCAGAAGGTTGTCTGTACATGTTAGTAATTGTTGTCTGCTGTGCCGTGTAAGGAGAAGAAGGCGTTGCATTGGTGGGCTTACCTTATCAGATTCTTGTAGATTCTCTCTAAGTGCATGCATGTGGGATACTCTATATATGTGCGTATGTATGCGTGTGTGTGTTTGTGTTGGTGTGTCAGGGAGACAGAGAAAATCTTCAATTCATACTGTCGCAAGTTGCCAGTCAACCTAATATGCATGTTTAAGTGATGTGGAAGGATGTGTCTGAACTTTAAAATACCAAATCTAAGAAATGTGCCAACTTAGCACACTATGAAGTCAGTGCCTTTGACATTCATAATCCTACATATCTTTATTTATGACTGGTTAAAGCAATTTATTACTGTTTGAGCAATCTGGATCTTTGAATTAAGCAAAATTAATAGAACATGTTCTTTGAAATTCTATAAAGCTGGTAAATTTAAATTGTCCCTGTTCAAAAGAATGCAAGCACCTTCTCACCTAATGACTAAAGACTAGTGGCACTTATGTCTCACATCATGAAAACTTTTCAGAGGCTGGTCCTGGACTATACGAGTCCTCTTGTGGTAGATTACCAGGGCCCACTGCAGTTTGCCAATCAGGCAAAGACTATAGTGGAGGATGCAATTATCTATCTGCTCCACAAGGCTGGACAAAGTGCCTTACAGTAAGTACCATCCAGCCATCCCTGTTAAGGGGATAACTCAGAGATATGAAGGTGGATGAGCCTATGGTATCCTTCATAACGGGCTATCTTTCAAGTAGACTGCACTTTGCGAAGCTCAAGAACTGTGTCTCTAATATGGATGTGAGCAACAGTGGAGCACCACAAGGAATAGTCCTGTCTCCTGTTCTCTTCACTCTGTACAACTCCAAGGAAGCAATTTACGTGACACCCAATGATGTTGTTCTGTGATATTGATTGGGATATGAGCAGGTTCTGAATGTTTTAATGATTGGTTTTATCTTTATATTTTTGATTATTATATTAGTAACAATCAAAAGAGTTATATTTTTGAGTACAGTAGCTGCAATGATGAATATGGTAGTATATGTCACTCGCTCGCTTCTTATTGTTTCGCTGCCTTCTCAATTATATAATGCATGTTTTCTTCAGCGTATTTTGGAGCTCTTCCTGGTTTTCTACATAGTGCGTTGACAGTCAGTTCACGTGATTACGTGGGCGGCGTGATGATGTCACACGAAACTCCGCCCCCACAGCGGTCAAGCTCAACTCCATTACAGTAAATGGAGAAAAATACCTTCCAGTTATGACCATTACGCGTAGAATTTCGAAATGAAACCTGCTTAACTTTTGTAAGTGAGCTGTAAGGAATAAGCCTGCCAAATTTCAGCCTTCTACCTACACGGGAAGTTGGAGAATTAGTGATGAGTCAGTCAGTCAGTCAGTCAGTCAGTCAGTGAGTGAGGGCTTTGCCTTTTATTAGTATAGATCAACATTGTTTCTTGACTGTTGTAAAGCAATGTACCATTACTAATTTTTCAATGAATGAATGAATTCATTCATATTTCTTTCTTCATTTGTTTATTCAGATTCCACTGGACTAATACTGGCTACCTCAAGCTGAGAGGCCCTCAGTCATTGAGGTGGCTTCTCCCCAAGGTTCACCTTCTTTCTTGCATGCATGGCGATCAGAGTTAATACCTGATGAGAAGAGATGTATAAAACAAAGCAATAAACCTTTTCAAGCAAGGTTTCTGAATTTTGGAGACTATGATGACTGTCCTAGCTGTTAGCAGCCTTCACAGAGCTGCTGTCATCAATGATGATGTTTGAGTGGATGCAGCCATCTACAAGTAACTGTTGAGCCCAGGGACAGATCTACTATGAAACTAATGAAGCTGAAGTTTCACGGCCCCAGAAGAGACTTTATTCCACATAGTTTAAAAATTTTGGGTGTCTCTTGTCTAAGAAAGGGTTTTCAAAACCCCAAAAAGTAGTTGTGAAATTAAACAAAACAATTGTGTTAATCTGTTCTGGAACAATCCATTTGAAGAAGATAGCCCATACCTAACTGCTAATTGTGAAGGGGCCCCCATAACAGTTCAGGTTTTGGGGTCCCAAAAATGTAGGTCTGCACCTTGTTGGGCCACAAAGAAAGTAAGACACAATTTTAATTGAGAGACCATAAACAGAGATGCAAAGTCCAATAACAAGAATCAGTCCTATCTTTCACCTAAGTTTAACATCTTTGTCAAGAATTTAAAGCACTACATTAGTAACCAAAAAGAGCTGAATGAACACTCTAATGCACTTATGAAAACTGTCACGACAGTGGCACTCACTTCCAGTACATTTTCCATAGCAGTGCCAATGACAACTATGACTAAGAAAAATAAATGTCAGCGTCCATGATAAAATTAAATGGTGCAGTAAAAAAAACAAAACTAAATCCCAACTACAATGAATATAACTCCAGGCACAAAATGCATTTTGCTATGTTAGTGTGTCATTATACATATATTTCTGTGTATTTTATGTTTTTAACAACCAATGATTTGATTTCTGTTGCTTTTTTCCATTTTGATTTGCTCTGACAAAGTTTATTTTAGTTCATGTCTTGTTTTTTAATGGAACTCCTGTAGTGATGTCACATGATCACAACCATCGTACTGATTATTTCATGATTGTAATATTATTTATACACATCAACCTCAGTATGTTTTATCCACTGGTGGATTTATGTCAAAGGAATCAATTCCCTTAGCGGTAGTTCATTTCAGTTTCATGTAGGCCCTAGGTTTTTGATTCTGGTTTCAACTTTGTTTTGCCCCAACTTCTAATGTTTGTCTTGGTTTCTATTTCCAGTTTATGATGTCATGTTTTTAATGCTTGCTTAATTTCAAGTGGTCTTTTGAACCATCTTCATAGAAAAAGAAAAAAAGAAAACAAAATTAATATTGTACAAAGCAAATAAACATTGTAGCGTGTGGCTGGGCTCTTGCCCAGCTGGGACACCTCCATGCTGGGAGGACCGGAGGAGTAAGTGTGGCCAAAGCATTACCTCCCCCGGGACGCTAGATGGCAACCCCCCCGGGTTGTAGCAGTGCCTCAGACTCCCGCAGGGCTTCATGGGAGTTGTAGTGTGGTGCAGCCCTGTTGGGATCTGCAGGTGCCGCCAGTGGGTGCTGCAGCAGGAGCTGCTGAGCCCTTATGGGCTGCTCTTCTGCCACACCTGGAAGTGCTGCTGGAAACGAGTAATCAAGAACCTGGAGCTCTTCCGGGTGCATTATAAAAGGAGCCAGCAACTAATACTAGGGGAGCCAGAGTCGGGAGAAGGAGCGATGAAGCTTGACATGAGAAGTGAAGGAGAAGAAGGAAAAGAATAAAGGAAGAGATTTGTGGTATTGTGCTGTGCTTGTGCATGAACTGTGTTATACTTGTGGGCAACGGGGAAGGCATTTCCCACAAGGGAAAAAGAAAAATTAAACTTGTGTGCTGTGAACTTGTGTCCCACGCATGTCTGTGTCGGGTTCAGCTGGCAGTGCCAGCCTGGTGGGCCACAACATTAAGTAGAAAACAAGCTCATGAGAAGAATTAACCTTTTGAACATGGGCACTCTAAAAGAAAAGAACTGTACTTTCATCTGGCAGTAAGTCAGGCACTCAAGCTTAGGGAGTGGCTCAGGGGAATGGAGTCAACCAATATTATGGGGAAGAATGTGACTAAACACTAACACAGTTTCTGTTTGTTTTAGAATGGAAGAGAACTATCCAACGTCACTTTCATTCAGGATAACAGTCATCCCACCTTTTCCACTTCCGCCTTTCCAAATAAATCACCTGACCCAAGTAATACTTGTCAGTCTAGTTCATGCGCTCAGAGAGAGCAGAAGCGTTTGAAGTGCAACCTTTAACAATTGGAAAAGGTCATGCTTCATGTATATCTACATTCTTTTTTATTTTTCAGATACAATCAAATTGACATTAAATGGGGATCACCTGCTAGTGTTGCAAACATTCTTTTATTTCTTTGTACTCTTTTTACAAAAAAAAAAAAAATAGGGAGCCAATGAACCTGCAGAGAATGGAGATTGTTTTACATTGAGGAAGCCATAGGTTCAGATTTCAAACTTAGAGATACTCAATTAGAAAAACTGCTGAATTTTGCCTCTACACCTCTCAAAGTCTTACCAGTTTTGCCAGTTTGCTTCAACTTTGAGTGCTTTTCCCATTATCTACCATGAGTTTTACCTAAACCTGGAGGAAGTCCTCAGAATCATCCTCAATCAACAACAGTTCATCCTATTTAACTGTTTCAGAGCCAAGATGAGTGCTCATCATGTCTGTTGGCCATCATAATTTAGTCATTTTGGAATTTGCAAGATGAATGAAGATGGACAATATCTCCCAGAGTTCTGCTCTTACAATGACCACTGAGAGACAGTTTTCTACTTTTAGAAAAAAAAATGTTTCACAGTGTTTAATGGGCAATTAAGATGTTGGCACCAACTACAAGAACCTTGGTAAAAGACAGGAGAAGCTTCAGCTTGTGGTAGAAGACAAGTGAGATCCCTGCCATACCAGTTAGCACTCTACCACTACTGCTTACTCTGCAAAAGAGAGACTGAGGCCAAAGTCACATTGACCAAGATAATGAGGACACATGTCTATATTCTGTTACTTCAGCTCCTCTGTGGTGCTGCATTCAACCAGGCAATACCAAAAAGAAAAATTATGAGATTTTCAAAAAAACCGGGGTAGACACATCTAATTCTGGAGTGTTAGAAATTTAACTTATCTTTTAAACTAAAGTCACATTCCAAACTTTGATTAAAATGCCTACTAATTACAGCATGTATTGATCTGCCTGTAGACTAGCTATACGAAACAGTTATTAGATGTAATCCATCCATCCATTTCCTGAACACTCATGTACAGGGTAATAGGGAACTAGGAGTTATAGAAACAGTAACAAGAAAATTCAGGATACAAACATGGACAGGTAGCCACTTGCACTTGTGTACCCATCAGTCTGACAGCATTTGTGAGGAAACACATACTCCATTAATGTGTGATGAGAGCACAAACTCTCCGTAGAGGCAACACTAGCCAGGTGCTATAGGGTAGTGTCATGAGTGTTGTTTTGTCTCTTCCTTACAATAGCAATACTGCCCACAGTGCCACTGGGCCACCCTCTAACAAATCCAATAAATGTAAGTGGATTCAGTTAGGTCTAGCTTTGAGGTTCTCAACCTTGGCTCTCCCCAGTGTGACTACTGTGTTACAGTGTCTAAAAAGATTGATCACCTCCATTGGAAGGTTTCACATTCTATTGTTATACAACATTGAACTACAGTGGATTTCATTTTTCTTTTTTCAACACTCACTGACACAAAAAGATTCTTTAATGTCAAAGTGAAAACATATCTCTGCAAAGTGATTTAAATTAATTGAAAATATAAAACACAAAATAGCCGATCACACAAGTATTAAAGTCAGAATCTAGTAGGTGCGCCTTTGGTAGCCATGACAGCCTCGAGTCTGTGTGCACAGGTCTCTATTAGCTTTGCACGTGTGGTCACTGTGCTTTTCCCCCATTCTTCTTTGACATACTGCTCCAGCTCTGTCAGTGTGCATGAGGGATTGTGAGTGTACAGCCTTTTTCAAATTCTCAGTTGGACTGAGATCTGGACTCTGACTCAGCCACTCCAGAACATCAACATTGCTGTTTTGTAAGTCATTCCTAGGTAGTTTTGGCTTTATGATTGGGGTTGTCGTCTTGCAAAACTGATCTTCTCCCAAGACACAGGTTTCTCACAGACTTGGAGGTTTCTCCTCCAGGATTTCTCTGTGATTAGCTGCATTTATTTTTCCGTCACAAGCCTTCTAGGGCAGGGGTCGACAACCTTTCAGCGGTGTCAATTCTGTTAGATATGGTATCAAAATTGGTCCAGTTATAATTGGCTTTAAAAGTATACTTTTGAAGCCCATTATAACCAGATCATATACTATTGCTGATTCAATACTTTAAAATACATAGGATCATATGTGAAAAGAATGTTTTGTCCAATTTTTTATAACTACATTCGGTGGCTTTATTTTTGGTTCCAATTATTTGACTGAAATAAGTAGTTTGTTTCTTAAAGCCATAAACAACCTTTTTTATAGCTTAATTTTTCTCATCACAGTTTTTAAACGTGGACTGATATTTAGTTTCATAATGTCTTGTACACTTGAAGTACGACACACAACACTTTCACAGCATAATGCACACACAACACAATCCTTTTGTTGTACATATCCATATCCAAGAACGAATATCAAGGTTTTGTCTTTTATGAGTCATTTTAGGGCAGTATATTCCATCCATTATCCAACCCGCTATATCCTAACTACAGGGTCACGGGGGTCTGCTGGAGCCAATCCCAGCTAACACAGGGCACAAGGCAGGAAACAAACCCTGGGCAGGGGGCCAGTCCACTGCAGGGTGTGCACACACACACACAACAAGCACACACTAGGGACAATTTAGGATCGCCAGTGCACCTAAGCTGCATGTCTTTGGACTGTGGGAGGAATCCCACGCAGACAAAGGGAGAACATGCAAACTCCACGCAGGAAGGACGCGGGAAGCAAACCCGGGCCTCCTAACTGCGAGGCAGCAGTGCTACCCACTGTGCCACCATGCCATCCGAGCAGTACTGTATATTACTTAATAAAAACAAGAGGTTTATATTAACGTACCACGGCCTGCACTAAACACATCGTTTCCATTCACATGTGAGGCACATACGCAAAATGTAGGTCAGGGTGTGAATACGTGCACTGTAATTAAAATATAATTTTTTTACTATATTTCAATTCAATCAGAATGCCATTGAAAATCATTCCACGTGCCACACTTGGCACACATACCGTAGGTTGCCGACCCCTGGTCTAGGGTTTACTGCAGAGAAGCATCTTTACAGCATAATGATGCCACCAACATACTTCACTGTGTGAATGATGTGTAATTGATAATGCTCAGTGTTTGGCTTATGCCAAACATGGTGTTTAGTCTGAATATTTTCTATAGACACTGCAGGTTCCAATTAATGCTGCAATTTTGTATAACATGTCATTAATCACCCATAGTACAGACTGTAACCTTTTAATGCTCAGAAGCTGAACCATTATGGTTCCAATCCATCAATTCCTTCCCATTAATATTGTCTCTTGACTCTGCTTCTGGTTCCTCTAGTAATTAACCACTCACTACACTTGATTCTAGCCTTTAGCACTACCTTGCAGTGTGGCTAGCCAAGCTTTTGTAGTTATCGAGCCTGGCTAATAACAGCCTATCTGCCATTTTTCATTCTTCTTCTTCTTCTTTTGGCTGCTCCCATTAGGGGTCGCCACAGCGGATCATCTTCTTCGATATCTTTCTGTCCTCTGCATCTTGTTCTGTTACACCCATCACCTGTATGTCCTCTCTCACCACATCCATAAACCTTCTCTTAGGCCTTTCTCTTTTTCTCTTCCCTGGCAGCTCTATCCTTAGCAACCATCTCCCAATATACTTAGCATCTCTCCTCTGCACATGTCCAAACCAACGCAAACTCGCCTCTCTGTCTTTGTCTCCCAACCGTTCAACTTGAGCCGACCCTCTAATGTACTCATTTCTAATCCTATCCATCCTTGTCTCACCCAGTGCATATCTTAGCATCTTTAACTCTGCTACCTCCAGCTTTGTCTCCTGCTTTCTGGTCAGTGCCACCGTCTCCTAACATAGCTGGTCTCACTACCTGTAGACTTTCCCTTTCACTCTTGCTGATATCCATCTGTCACAAATCACTCCTGACACTCTTCTTCACCCATTCCACCCTGCCTGCACTCTCTTTTTCACCTCTCTTCCACAATCCCCATTACTCTGTACTCTTGATCCCAAGTATTTGAACTCATCCACTTTCGCCAACTCTACTCCCTGCATCCTCAACATTCCTCTGACCTCCCTTCTCATTTACATATATGTATTCTGTCTTGTTCCTACTGACCTTCATTCCTCTCCTCTCTAGAGCATATCTCCACCTCTCCCGGGTCTCCTCAACCTGCTCCCTACTATCGCTACAGATCACAATGTCATCAGCAAACATCATAGTCCACGGGGACTCCTGTCTAATCTTGTCTGTCAACCTATCCATCACCATTGCAAGTAAGAAAGGGCTTAGAGCCGATCCTTGATGTAATCCCACCTCCACGTTTAATGCATCCATCGCTCCTACCGCAGACCTCACCACTGTCACACTTCCCTCGTACATATCCTGTACAACTCTTACGTACTTCTCTGCCACTCCCGACTTCCTCATACAATACCACAGCTCCTCTCGAGGCACCCTGTCATATGTTTTCTCCAGGTCCATAAAGACACAATGCAACTCCTTTTGGCCTTCTCTAAACTTCTTCATCAACATCCTCAGAGCAAACATTGAATCTGTGGTGCTCTTACTTGGCGTGAAACCATACTGCTATTCACTAATCATCACCTCACTTCTTAACCTAGCTTCCACTACTCTTTCCCATAACTTCATACTGTGGCTCATCAATTTTATTCCCCTGTAGTTACTACAGTCCTGCACACCGCCCTTATTCTTCAATATCGGCACCAGTACACTCCTTGTCCACTCCTCAGGCATCCTCTCACTTTCCAAGATTCCATTAAACAATCTGGTTAAAAACTCCACTGCCATCTCTCCTAAACACCTCCATGCTTCCATAGGTATGTCATCTGGACCAACGGTCTTTCCATTTTTCATAGCTGTCCTTACTTTCTCCTTGTTAATCTGTTGCACTTCCTGATTCACTGTCTCCACATCATCCAACCTCTTCTCTCTCTTGTTCTCTTCATTCATCAGCCTCTCAAAGTACTCTTTCCATCTGCTCAACACACTCTCCTCGCTTTTGTGTATGTTTCCATCTTTATCCTTTATCACCCTAACCTGCTGCACATCTTTCCCAGCTCGGTCCCTCTGTCTAGCCAATTGGTACAGGTCCTTTTCTCCCTCCTTAGTGTCCAACCTCTCATACAACTCATCATACACCTTTTCTTTAGCCTTCACCACCTCTCCCTTCACCTTGCGCCTTATCTCCTTGTACTCTTGTCTACTTTCTGCATCTCTCTAACTATCCCACTTCTTCTTTGCCATCCTCTTCCTCTGTATACTCTCCTGTATTTCCTCATTCCACCACCAGGTTTCCTTTTTCTCCTTCCTCTGTCCAGATGTCAAGCCAAACACCCTTCTTGCTGTCACCCTTACTACATCTGCTTTAGTTTCCCAACTGTCTGGTAACTCTTCACTGCCACGCAGTGCCTGTCTCACCTCCTCCCTAAACTCAACCTTGCAGCCTTCCTTTTTCAACTTCCACCATTTGATCCTTGGCTCTGCCCTCACTCTCTTCCTCTTCTTGATCTCCAACGTCATCTTACAGACCACCATCCTATGCTGCTTAACTACACTTTCTCCTGCCACCACTTTGCAGTCTTCAATCTCCTTAAGATCAACTCTTCTGCATAGGATGTAATCTACCTGTGTGCATCTTCCTCCACTCTTGTATGTAACACTATGTTCCTCCCTCTTCTTAAAACACGTATCCACCACAGCCATGCCCATCCTTTTTAATTGCCGCCTTGCAATTTCACTTCATCAGTGAGAGGCACAGGACCCTCCATTTATTGTACATATTGAAACACCACATCAAATTCACCACTTACTTCATCTCTCCAACTCCACTACACTGCCTATTTGCTTTCTTTTCACATGTCCAAACATTCTTAGTCTTTATGCACATCTCTACACCTCCACTTCAAATGTTTCTTTCACTTCTCTACATAATCACTCCTATCTCGTTTTATTCCAAATCTAACTCCCCAACAACTGGAAGCAACTTTACACACGACACGCCATCATCACCCATGAACATCTCAATTCTTCTGCAGTCAACATTTCCCTTATGGATAAATAACAGATTTTTACATCATAAATGATGGCAACTGTATGACAAGAAACAAAAGTGGATGAATTGTTGTTTCACTTTATCTTGTTTTTCCTGTTACATTCTTCAAAGAATTAACTACAGAATCCTCTCGATCATTAAGCTATTATGACCTAGTAGGTGGCCTAGATCTTAATCTTTTATCTTACCGCCCATTGAAAATGGGGCTCTCAGTTGTCTCATTGTTCCTATTAGAAATGAGGAGGAAAATTACAGAATGAATAATTCTCTCAAATATGTTTGAAGCAAACAGCCAGCGTTTAAAATATAAAGGAATCTATTAAAGGAGGATGAGCATTTCCACCTTATCTTAATTATATATTCACAGTGTATTTCACCCAGAGTGAGAGTTTATCGAGGGCGCCAATGTTTTGTAGCTGCTTACCCACGCTGTATATTAATAATGTTAAGGAATCTCTGCGGAGGAATTTGTTCTACTGAAAGCAGAGAAATTCTTCTCACACTAGAAATTGTGTTAATAGCATAACTTTTCTTCTAATGAATGCAGCAGAAACATATTAAAGAGAATTATTTATTATTTAGAGACAGACTTAATATACTTAGAGATGTCCAATGACCCGGACTCACTAAAGGTTGACATAAAGCAAATGAGCTGACAAAAATGCCGAAGGAAAATCTTTCTTTCTTTCTTCAAAACAATTTGACAGTGGCATCAAAGACCTGTAGGGTAAACACCTCTATTGTAGTGCCATTCATTCTCTCATCCCGCTTTGTTCCTTTTCATTACAGCTGGGAGGCAGAGCACCTTTTAAAAGGTAGGAACCAATCCTGGATGCAGCAGTAATAGAGTGCATCTCCTGTATTCATTAATTAATTAATTGCTTTTCTTAAACTGTCTTTCTTGTATAGGACCAGGGGAAGCCAGGGCCTATTTGGGCATGAGCAGGTGGAAGGTAAGAGCAAAGATGTGTATGGGTTGCTGCTCATCACAGTCTCCTTAATGCAGACATTTCTTCATTTATTTATTAGAATTTCTTGATGACTGTGAGAAGGAGAGTACCAAGTTTGAAGGGGACACTAGTCCATCCCTTATCCATCCATGCTCTTGATCTGCTTAAAAATTACAGAGTAATGTGGAGCAATAGTGTATCTTCACAACCATTGATGGGTCATTAGTCCATTGCAGCATCCTATACTCATTTTTTCTTTCATCTGTAATAGACAAACAGGCCTAATTTGGCAAAAATGGGTGAAAGGCAAAGCCAGTCCTGGACTGGACATTTCCCATTACAGTTTTTTTTTTAACATGATGACATTTTTGTAATTGCTGGTTGAAATGCAAGTGTCATACTTGACAACTACACTCTTAAAAATAAAGGGTCTCTAATGTTGCTTGACCAAACACAAGTTGGTTCTTTGTGCTTTGAAAAATGTTCTAATACGTAGAAAAAAAAACCTGAAATGTTTAATGTATGTCAATCTACCCAGCAGGACACAAACAGATTAAGAAATCCTGTACTTAGCCTGTGTTACATAAGTATGCAACAAGAGTACTTCTAAAATCATGTGCCTTTCTTATTTCAGAAATCTGTTACCATCTATTCATGGTTATTTACTGTATAGAGCCTGTTATGGATTTAAACAAATAAAGGTTCTTCCTGGAAACATCATGTTGATGGGTCTTTTGGCAACCAAAAATAGTTTCCCTATCACATCGCTCTGAAGATCCACTCTGACACCTTTTTTTTAAAGAGTGTACACTACCTATCTATAAGTTTCTCTGCCCTTGTGAGTTGAAAATGTATTCTTTTTGTGTATGATTGATTCCATAATTGCTGTAACTCCTTGGTGGGCTGGAACAATAAATACTACTTTTTTGTATTTTCTGATTTACTGTGCTTTCACAAATAGATGTTGTTGCAGATGACGGTCTTGTTCACCTCTTGAACCCTCAGGTACCACTCCAGACACCGGATAAAAGTCCAAGACTTCTTTATTAAATAACACTAACGTGCACAAAGCACCCTCCACACTACTCATAAACTAAATAAACACAACAATAATACTCTCTCCTCCTCGCCCAGACACTTCGCCCCTCTACCTCCCAGCTCAGCTCAGTCTCAGGGCTTTCCCACAGTCCTTTTATACACCCTGACCCGGAGGTGTTCCTGCCCAATCAGTCCACAGTTCCTTATTCCTTCCGGGTCAGGGTAAACAGTCCTTTTCTTCAACCCGGGAGCATGTCGTTCCTTCCTGTCACATGACCATAACGTACTCCTGGGTTATAGGGCACATAAGAGCCCACAAGCCCCCCTACAGTGACTCCCGGTGGCCCCCAAGGTATCCAGCAGGGCTGTGTATAAATACTACATAGTCCATGAGGCCCTGCTGGAACTCGGGGCACGATCATGCTGTCTGGAAAGCTCCTCCTGGCGGCCTGGGGGTGAGGGCCGGAGTAAGAAGCCAGCAAACCTCCACAATGTTTAATCCCACATTATTAAACTGGGTGACTCGATGAATTACTGAATCACTGATAAAGCACATAAACTAGCCAAAACTACTGGCTTTTCTGTTGTTCCCACTAATGGACCCTTATTAATGAAGAAACCTGTGAACTGGACGTCCCAAGCACTAAAGAGTTCCAAAGTACCTCCAATAATGCCCATTAAATGGGGAACATCACAGTCACACCCCTGCTAATAATAAGGGCAAGCACAAAATATTTGTAATACGGAAGTGTCAAACTCAATCACGTAAACTGGGTCCAAGTTGAGGGCCAAACCGGGTCAATATTTATTGAAAAAAAAAAAATACATATTATAATATATACCAGTAACTGCACACTACACAATAACGTGCAGTGAATACACTTGACTTGAGCATTCCTAGTTTTCTCTGGATGTTTAGCATTCGTTTGCTCAGAGGATGATGCGCTTGCTGCTTCCTGAGCAGCTCTTCTTTTCTCCACTCTAGCGGCCCGCTTCTTCTCTTCTTTCGTCGACGTCTTTCCGCTTTAAAACGGATTAAGTTGGTGCTTGTGTTGCAATTACTTAGTACGTTTTCATTAATTTTTCACTTAAACTGGCACTTATGTCTTCAATCTGATTTAAATATGAAGAGGTAGAGGAAGTGACAGCGAAGGTGGTAGGGATGAGAACAGCGGTCGTATACATGTGCTGCATGGCCACCCTGCTGTCCACTGCCGACAGTTGATTTTACAATAAAATAAAACAAAAATAAAAAGAGGAATAACCTTGGAGGTCAATCATCACCCCGAAAGGGGATAGTAGACATCACATAGTATATGTGTACCAAATTTCAGGTCAATAGGTCAAAGCTACAGGTGATTTAAAATCCTGGACAGACAAACGAACAGCCACGGTAGCGTATTATATATAAAGATATAAATTGACCTTATTTTTCAGATGCATTATGTCAAATTATTCTTACAGAAATAGGAACTTAATTTTTCCCAAGACATCTTATATAGAATTCAGAACAAACCTAGCTTATTGATTAAAAAAAATGAGAGACTGAATTTAAAATAAAAGACACATCAGTGGTATTTATTTCTTATGCCTTCCTCTCTATCAAAAATTTTCCACTGAATCATTTCTAATGAAAAAAATGTATTTTAGGCCATCAAAACAGCCACAAAATTTCCTCAATGAAAATCCAAATATACAGCTACTAACATTCTACATTGCAATTGTAGGAGAAAAAGGTAAAAAGGAAACATACATTCAACACTCTCTCTGTTGCTCTGATGCCTGGTATCTTTTCTTGGTTGCAAGTTCATCAATGTTTCAGGTCAGGCTCTGAGCTGTGGAAATTCTTAAGACTGAACGAAAGAGTGCATCAGTGAGACAACTCCTGTGTGATGTTTTGTTCTGTTCATCTTCATCACAGAGAAAAGTTTCTCACACAGGCATGTGCTGCCAAACATAGAAAGCATTTGCACAGCTTGTCAGTGGAGATGGGGCATTATGTTGGGAATGAAACGTGGGAACTGTATATCAACTACAGAGTCATATTTTCAGTGTGTCACTACTTTGGAGTTCGGTCAGCATTTGGACGTTCATAGGTGCTCTTTCCACATCAACTGCAAATGGATTACTGAGACGTTCAAACTTAATTTTCTGGGCTTCAAAGTCAGCAAATCATTGGTTGAACTCAGCACCTGTGCACTTAGAAATCCAGCAGTAGAGACATGGGGCCATAACACTGTGCATATAATTCACACTTAAACACGGCTTACGGACAAAAACAGAAATGTACATGTGCATGAACAAATTCAGATACATAAAGCTGTGTGTAAGCAAAGTTCCACACATTTCCCCTTTAAAAGTTCAAATCAACGTGAACTTTAACGCACATGCACACTCCTACAGCCCTACCCCAACTAACATATTTGAATATGTAAATCAATATAAATAGCCCCTTCCGTTCAGTGTTTTGTTAAAATACTGTACAATGGTAAAATACACATAAAAAAGAAGAATTTCACCAAATGCAAAGTTAAGGTCCTACACAGTGAAGTTATGGCAAGGATAAATGTACAATTTGGTATGTGCAACAAAAGAAAATTGATGGAGTGGCACTCAAAAGCTCAAGTTCAGAAAGTCGCACAGTGGCTGAAATCAAAAAGTAGTGGTCAGATATCAAAGTTGACGTGAAAAGTCGAGTGTCTGAGTGTCATAAAGAAGCATATTACCACCACAGAGAAGAAACTGTGAAGAAAAAAAGGTCTCTGTCGAGATTAAAGTTGAAATGTTAACTTTAATCTCGAAATTTACACTTTAATCTCATAGTTTATTTTGCCATTAAAGTAGAACGTTGTAAACTTCATCTTAAAATCAATGTTTAATTTACTAGAGTTTCTAATACCCCATTGTAACTAAAGTAGCACATTAAATGTTTAATATTCTATGTGTTCCCCGACCTAGTCGTTATTCGCTATGTGCTTCTTAAATGGGCATTCTTTTATGCCGACAAGAATGCGCAGGCATTGATCATCACACAAAATACATTACATAAATGATATTACAGCTCTCTGAACATTTTAGAATACTAAGATATATACTTGATATCATTTTCATGAAGTAATACATTAAAGCATGGATTAAACATGTGGGGGCACGGTGGCACAGCAGTACTGATTAGATGGTGCCCCTTCCAAGGATTGCTCCTGCCACAAGTTGCCTGCAGGAACGTGCGCAACCCTGGATGGAATAATTTATTGTAGCAGTACTGTGTCTGTCAAACATACTAACCCCCAATTCCTATTCTTCTATTTTCTTTCTCCACGTAACCAATCGCCGCACAGTAAGCCTATGTAATAAATGTAAAACCAGCTCTAATCTTAGAACGCCAATTCTTCAAAACTTTTAGAAACGTTGAAAAATCTTCGTTATACATGTTTAATTATTCCATCCATCCATCTATCCATCCAGGATCGCACCAGTACCCGTAAGCACAGAGTGCAAGGCAGGAACAATCCATGAATGTGACACCAGTTCATAACTACCTCTGCACCACTGTGACCTCACATATTCAATTATTAACAGCGTATATTACTTAAATGAATTTAGTAGTTTATCTGTAAAATGTAATATACATACTTTAATGCATGTCATTATAAAAATGATATAAAGTATAAATCCTAGTATTCTAACAGCACACAGCTCCAACAGGATAGCTCTTGGAAATCTAAATCAACTTAGAAGCCAGTTATCATCATCTGTAAATACTGTATGTGCTCTTATCTGTTTAATTGAATTAAATTCCTTTATTGTCATTGTATGATACAATATTCAATATGAAACTCCATAATATTATTTTCCTATATAATTATAAAAAAAATAATGTGATAAAAAATAAAAAATATAGACAGTATGAAAGCATAAGTACAATATACATGCACATATAGTGCAGACAGTGCAAATGGTTCATGAAGTGGCTCAGGTAGTGCAATATTACAGTTGTAGTGCAAGTTTACAGTGAGGTAATTGTAAAAGTAAGTACAAACATTTCTACCAGGAGCACTTGATGGACTGATTAACTGTGTTTATAGCTCTTGAGATGAAACTGTTTCTGAGCATCAAGATCCGTACAGGAAAGGCTTTGAAGCGTTTGCTAGATGGGAGAAGTTCAAACAGACCATGGCATGGGTGAGTGAAATCCATGCAGGTGCTGGTGGCTTTCCAGAGGGAGCGTGTGCTATAAATGTCCTCCAGGGCTGGAAGCTATATCCTCTGCCATAAGCTGTAATCCTCTGTGCTCTCAACACAACCAGTGCACCTGTAATACCATACACAAATATAATAAACAGGTTAAAATGTTCTCTATGGTGCACTGAGAGTAACAACGCTAAAGCAGCTATGGCACTTGGAATACTTTGGCCACTCCATGCACCATTATAATGTTACAGAATGATTATAATCAAGTGCCTTAAATTTGTAAATGTTATGCAATTAATTTTGATGTATTTGATAAAGATGTAAATCTTAAGAAGAAAAGGAGAACACAGAAACAGTACCACTGCTTTGACACTGGGTGCAGGAAAGTGCATATGCATGGTGCGAGGCTGCTGTGAAAATGTGTGACTTAAGTTTTTACACATCTTGAAGTGTAATTGTTCTTTTCTTTAACCAGCAGCCAAAAAATAAAGAGATTCAAAGCAAGCCAACAGATGATCAGCTAACTCAGTTCTGTCAAACACTCCTGGAGGGTCCCCATTTGCCTCCAAGCGATTTTCTATTTAGCTGCTAATGAAGCCCATTGTTTAATTCTATAGTTCTTTAGTATTCTCATTCTGCCATACCAGTCACATCCAAAACTGATTTTATTTTTCTGACATCACCATCCAAATATTTTCTGGACCAGAGCAAATCAGTATTTTTCAGACCTTCACTTTTTTTCTTTTCAGATATTTTATTAAAGTAGATATTGTATGAAAATGAGATGTAAGTTAGCCTAGTCATCTTTTGGCTCACTTTGCCATCTCATAATTGTTTGGTTGCTAATTAAAAGAAGAAATGAAACAGTTAAAATTCAAGTCAATTAAAATCAAAGGTAACATAGTATGTGTTATTAGCAGTTGTAAATGGCTACTAAAAGAGAAAGTGGCTGGAACAAAACCCTGCAGCCCCGTGGCCCCCCGGCAGGATCTGACTTGAACATCCCTACCATTCTGAAGCATTTTAATAGTGTAGTACTATAGTTGTATTGTTCACATTGGGTTATGTGATTTTCTCTGGGTCAGAGGTGGTACTGAAGTGGCCCTCTAGAGTAGACTGAACTCCTGCCTGTATGAATATGATACCTGAAGGGCACAGAAAGAATCAGCAGATAGAAATCCCCAAGATCAATACTTTCTTTTTTGACGTCCTGTTTTTCCTTACCTTCACTTATAGCTCACAGAATTAACTATGGCCTCTTTATTATTTTATGTTTGTTTAGCCTGTGCTTTTTTAATTGCACAAAATTAAACCTTACATCAAAGTTCAATAAGGCAGTTGACTTAAAAAGTGACTCCTAAGAACTGCTTTGTCATTTGGCGTGACGGTCCTGCTGGAGTGTTTACAGGCAGCGCTGCTGGAGCTGGCGGATATCAGTTTATTGCATGGGGAGAGTAATTCACTTTTCTTGTCACTTATCTACCTTCCCTCTAGAAGCCTCCATCAAAACAATGTTTCCACTGAATAGCGGGAGACACATGCTTGATTGCTGCAAAATATTTTGGCTTTGAACCAATTCATTTGCAGAAAGCCTCGGACAGTCTTCCTCCAGTGATGCTCACATCTGTTCTAATGAGCTTGATGATGGCTGCTTTGACCTGAGTTGTCTTTCTAGACTAATCCATACAGAACGACTTGTGTGAAAGGTCAGGTAATGGGGGAGACAAGTAAAGATGACTTGTTTTTATTTACTACTCACAAAATCTATTCAATAAGTGATTATGGCCAGTGACAATTACAAGCTTAAATAAATCTCAGAGTCACTTGGCACACATTTATGTGATTTGCAATGAATATTAATGCAATAATTCACTTATGCCAAGCCAATTTAGAGCTACCAATCAGCATTACTGCATTTCTGTGGACAAAGAGGAAGCAAGAGATGCTGGAGGAAAAGCACACAAATAAAAACCTGAACATGAAAGCCAAAAATGGAACAAAAAACAAGTAGAAATGAAACTCCAAGTGGTGTGTGAGGATCTTGTCCTCCCCAGGATAACAATGGGGAGTAAAGGGTAAAGCTGCACCACACAGTACATGCAACACAATTCATTTCAAGTCATTTACACTTTCTGTGTGGACTTGGCATGTTCTAAGAGGACCCACAAGAGCTGTCATGTCAGCAGGTGACTTTTACTTATTCTAGTGAGGATACTTGGTTGGTTGCATCTACATCTTCTGTCCCTGGAGAGTGCTTCTGCTTAACTTCCATGCTAAAGTGCAAAGCTGAGAGAGGATTTGCACAACATGGAGTCTAGAAATGGTTCACTGCAAAGTTATCACATTAACAATGGCAAATAGAGAGGTTCTCATCAGGCCAGAGATAGCTGTGGAGATTTAAGGTCTGTGCTCAGGTGGGGAATCTTCCAGAAATACAACTTAGAGAGGAAGACTGTAGCCTTCCTCTCAGACACAACTTGAGATTTCAAATCAAGATCTGAAGGTCCTTAAAAGCCCACTTTCTACCACACTACTCATACATTTATTGCATGCAGGCCTGGTTCTAGAGGCGAAGCCGCCATCGTGCCATTTAATTTCAGCCGCCCCCTCACCCTAACCTTCACTTGCTTTCTAAACCAGTGTATTTAAAATTAAAAATTTTCGCAATTTCCTTAATGTCAAATAAATGAAAGAAAATATCTTCATAGGTAGAAGAAAACTTGACTTACGCATTTAACGAATCTGCAACAAGTTTCATTAATTCATCAGTAAAATTCCGATTAACACTACAAAAACTTTTGATTGATGTGGTGCGTACTTGAGCTGCCACAATTCACGTGTTGTGACTTGCCCGATTTTCTTTGAAGCAAGTTACAGACATTCGACGGGAAAAGACGAGCCCCGCACTGAGCATGACCAGCAGAACCGGGCCTGATTGCATGTGTCTATGGTTGTGAAATTTAACCTTAACAAGTTTCCAACAGTGTTCTCATGTTCTTGTTGAACTCATTTTAAAGTAATAATTAGTATGTTCACTGTACTAATTCAGTCTTATCACTTCTTAGTCTCTGTTTATTTAAACTAAAGATTTCAGCTCCTTTAATCTTTCCTCATAGATCAAACCTCTCAGGCCTGGAATCAGCCATTTAACTCACCTCTAGTCTTTTTCTAGTTCTGCTGTATTTGTTGAAACATAGACTATCACCTCGTCAGAACCACAGGGTGAATAAGATTTATTTTATATAGAGTTTGGCCAATTTATTATGAACTTTTTTCACCATCAGTATTGATCTCTCAGCTAGAAGCTGAAGCAGAGGTCTCACATACAGTATACCACAGTGCCCAACTGTTAGTGGTGCTGCTTCACAACTCCAGTAAACTGGATTTGAAACCCCGTCTAGTTGCTGTCTGTCAGCAGTTGCCATGTTCTACCCAAGTCCATATGGGTTTTATCAGGTACTCTAGTATTCCTCCCACAGGTTTGGTTAACTCTAAATTGACCCCACATGTCAGAGATGAAATAACATACTGCCCAGGGTTGATTGATATCTTACATCCCAATACTACTGGGATAGACTCTTCCATCTTGAACTGGATAGGCTGTACTCAGAGAATTGATGAATAATAACTAGGCTAAACCTTTACATTATGACTTGAGTTTTGTGAAATTAAATAAAGAAAACGTGCCAGTAAAAAAAAATAGTGAAAACACAGGGGCAAAACATTTAACTTAATGATCGTTTGAATATAATTCAATTTTCTGTAAGGCAAATGTCTAAATACCTCATTTACCACATTTTTCTGCTTTCTACCATCTTCCTTAATTTCTTGGCTCACATACTGCACTGTCTTCCTAGCTCCTTCTTTTGTACTTTTAAGGTTTGTATTCGGTTCTCTCTCTGTTTTCCCTTTTGTAATCAATACACTGGCTATAGATTTGTGTCAACAGCAGTCACCTCAGTATCCATCAGTCATCCCTTTCGTTTACCTCCATTTCTGCAATAGGTACTTTGCATTAGAATTACTTAGTTGTACATCGCCAGGAAGAGTAGACAGTTGAAAAGACCAGAAGAGGAAGCAATTCAAAAGTCTGAAATGTCTGTTATCCATTTTCTTTACTTCAGATCAGTCAGCCATTGCATTAAACATCCAGTCCCCTTATCAGAAAATCAGCCCTTTGGCCTTGGCTGCAAGTGCTTTAGCGTCTCCTCATTGTCTACATATCTTACGTGTAATCTATCCAGATATTGCTGCAGAGTGTTTAGCCTCTATAGAGGTGACTGGTCAGGACTGAGACTGTAGGACAGATGGACTGCCTCTGAACGGGGGCAGGAACTCAAGACTTTCTGACAAAAAGAAACGTGTAAGGCTCTCAGGACTGCTGTCATTGTGACTGCATGTGAGCAAATAAGGGGGAATGGCAGTGAGGACATAAAACGACCTTAGACTCTGTAGCAAGTGAGCTTGTCATCATAGGTAACTCAAAAACATGGGTTTGGTAGAACAGTGACCAGGGTTGGATAGAAAGATTCGGATGTCTTGTCAACACTGCTTGGAGAGTACTGAGTTAGTTTAGTTAGTCCTGAGAAAGGCAGAAAACATTTAAAGTTTTCATTTGTTTAATTTATATGGTCTGTTACTGCTTTCTTATTATTTTTCCAATAAATCTTTTTTTTTGTTTTTCTAAACTCTTTGACATTATTTTTGTTTCATGGGATGATTTAGACTGCCCCCTATCATCTACAAGGATAAATAATAACTTGAAAGACTCCCAGTTGACAAGGGAATAAGGTTAAAAAAATCACAACCTGAACCTTTGACATATAATTTTGTAAAACAAACAAATAAATATTCATTCTAACGTTACATCTAATGCATAAATAGATAGATAGATAGATAGATAGATAGATAGATAGATAGATAGATA